>CP136069.1:213049040-213649040 GCA_032622095.1 Siphonodentalium dalli
CGTATTTGAGTTTTCCAATACGAGTTTATTTCGCGCAATTATAAAATAAGCCCGTAATTGTCACGAGACAGACTGTTATGTAAGGACATCCACATTTAGGCCAAATGTGGCAACACGACCTTCAAAAACCACATACTACCCGCTACCAGTCAACACATACCACCCGCTACCAGTCACTACATACCACCGCTAGCAGTCACAAAATACCACCCGCTAGCAGTAACCAAATACCATCAGCTACCAGTCACCAAATACCATCAGCTACCAGTCACCAAATACCACCAGCTACCAGTCACCAAATACCCCGCTGCCAGCCACTACATACTTGTACCACTCGCTACCAGTTACTACATACCACCCGCTACAAGTCACTACATACCACCCACTGTCAGTCACTACATACCACCCACTACCAGTCACCACATACACCAAATACCACCAGCTACCAGTCACCAAATACCCCGCTGCCAGCCACTACATACTTGTACCACCCGATACCAGTCACTGCATACCACCCGCTACCAGTCACCAAATACCCAGCTGCCAGCCACTACATACTGGTACCGCCCGCTGCCAGTCACTACATACCAGCCACTATCAGTCACCACATACCACCCAATACCAGTCACTACATACCACCCGCTACCAGTCAATGCGGCAAGGATAATATCAAGTCCTCCACAAAAGATGCTTCTGATGAATTCAAGTGTGCTCGAACGCAGGGTGCAAACCTTTGTTCGTGAAGTTCATTGGGTTTTTAAAGCGACCGTTTACGCATTAAAGACACAGTTCATCGTGGAGTGCACACTGTTCTCCAGTTTAGTGTTGCTGATAACAATCGATACTCTAGTGAATGTTGAAACCCGTGTCAAAATAATCTCTTCCTATTCCAATATCGGATTTCACGAGGGTTCTAATTTGGAGCGAATTTAAGTGTAAAGGCCCATGGAATTTATAAGCATGTCAGGTTACAAGGTTCATGTTTGGAAAGATGTTTTCGTCTTTCACTAAGCTGTATTTGTGATTTTAGATTTTCAATACAACAACAGCTCGTATTTTATTTTTTAGACTTACTGTCGTCTGTGTAGGAGTTCTTTCATATGCATGTGGATATCATCCTATAGTATAGTCATATCTATAGTTTATTGGATAATTCAGTATGCATATAGGTGGAAAATACATACATATAGGTGTAAAATACATACAATTTGTATAGTAAGCCTATATTATCCGGGCGATGGTCATATTAATTGTCTTCCTGGCTACGCACAGGCATATTGGCACCACTGCACACCAGGCATATCAGCACCACTGCACGCCCAGGCATATTAGCACCACTGCACGCCCATGCATATTAGCACCACTGCACACCCAGGCATATTAGCACCAGTGCACGCCCAGTCATAGTATCACCACTGCATGCCCAGACATATTAGCACCACTGCACGCCCAGGCATATTAGCACCACTGCACGCCCAGGAATATTAGCACCACTGCACGCCCAGACACATTAGCACCACTGAACGCCCAGACACATTAACATCACTACACGCCCGGGCATATTAGCACCACTTCATGCCTAGACTCTCCAAGTATTACTTGCAATCTCTCATTTGTATAGTAAGCCTAGATTAGCTGGGCGATGGTCATATTAGTTGTCTTCCTGGCTACGACCAGGCATATACCACTGCACGGACATGCATATTAGCACCACTGCACGCCCATGCATATTAGCACCACTGCACGCCAAGGCATATTAGCACCACTGCACGCCCAGGCATATTAGCACCAATGCACACCCAGGCATATTAGCACCACTGTACGCCCAGGCATGTTAGCACCACTCCACGCCCAGGCATATTAGCACCACTGCACGCACAGGCATATTAACACCATTGCACGCCCAGGCATATTAGAACCACTGAAAGCACAGGCATAATAGCACCACTGTACGCCCTATACTTGCAATCTCACTGCACTAAGTATATTTGCAATCTCTCAAAGTTTTACTAGAATTCCTAGGTTTTGGAATTAATGAGGGGGGTTTTGCGAATTAAACAGGCGATTGCTTAATTTGTATGGCTCTGCTGCTCCTGCCCATAATGTGCTTAAGGACATCTTGACTTGATGTTGGAAGCAAGCTATTCTTCCAATGAAAGTTTAGTATGTTGTAACTCGTATGTGATGAGAGACCTTTATATGTTCATGACCTCACATTTTATATGTTATTCACATGCTTATTAATAATTTATTGAAGTTCAACGAATAATTATTTCCGTTAAACATTGGGTTGCGTTCGTGAATCCGTCCGTAACAACTTTGAAGCTCTATATCTTGGTCTGACATCGTGAGTCTGATTTTAATGATATTCTATATATCTTGGTCTGACATCGTGAGTCTGATTTTAATGATATTCTATATATCTTGGTCTGACATAGTGAGTCTGATTTTAATGATATTCTATATATCTTGGTCTGACATCGTGAGTCTGATTTTAATGATATTCTATATATCTTGGTCTGACATCGTGAGTCTGATTTTAATGATATTCTATATATCTTGGTCTGACATCGTGAGTCTGATTTTAATGATATTCTATATATCTTGGTCTGACATCGTGAGTCTGATTTTAATGATATTCTATATATCTTGGTCTGACATCGTGAGTCTGATTTTAATGATATTCTATATATCTTGGTCTGACATCGTGAGTCTGATTTTAATGATATTCTATATATCTTGGTCTGACATCGTGAGTCTGATTTTAATGGTATTCTATATATCTTGGTCTGACATCGTGAGTCTGATTTTAATGATATTCTATATATCTTGGTCTGACATCGTGAGTCTGAATTTAATGATATTCTATATATCTTGGTCTGACATCGTGAGTCTGATTTTAATGATCTTCTATATATCTTGGTCTGACATCGTGAGTCTGATTTTAATGATATTCCGTATACTGATGAACCAATAAAGGCGTATTAACATGCAGCGTCAGCGGTTTGGTCCATTTATTTTTTTCCGGAGTTACGGCCCTTATTGAGTAAAGAGACTTAGTGTGAAGATGGATTTTACTTTTTACATGTCTAAATCATTCGGCACACCCTACAGGCCACATCCGTCATCCGATTGTCACCAAACTTAATTCATATGGATCTTTGGGGTATCATCTAGGTGGGAGCTGTCAATTGTATCGCAACCATGCAATGGTTATAGGATCTAAATGACATTTTGTATGGAGAATCACCATCATGAATGCTTTCAAAAGAGGGGGAAATGACGTAGTTCACATTTCCAATTTTAGAGTTATTGTTCTTTGTTTATCAGGAAATTATTTCTTTTTGTCCGTTTATGCAGACACCTCAGCCATGGGTTATCGGATCTGAATGAAATTTGGTGTGTACGTTTGCCATCACGAATGCTTTCGAAACACTGCCCAATGACGTTGTTTGCATTTTCATTTTGTCTGAGTTATCGACCTTAGTTTGTAAATTTTCCGTGATTGTAGTTTTTCCGACTTCATTACTCAAACAGATAGGAACCGATTTCAATATTTTTGTTGTTTAATTCATGCAGGTTTTATTCAATCATCACAGGTCAAACTATATAAGAAATTAAACAACATTAGAAAATGAACGTCAAACCATTTCATTCATATTTGGTATATGGATCTGTTGCAACAATATATTGAACGAGTTCGAAAACCCGGTTTTTACATTTTTTTTAGCGATTTTGATCGTTCGCGGCCGTTAGGGCGACAGCTCAAACAAACCTTGACCGATTTTAACGATATTCTGTATATGAGTCTAGTTTGGATCACCTCTAGATGGGAGCTATCGAATTTGAACTTTTCGATAAAAACACCACTAAATCCTTTAGTACACCCAACAGAGCATATCCTTCTTGCGATCATCACTAAACGTCATATGGATCCTCTGAGTGATCTCAAAAGATGGGTGCTTACCATTGTTTCCGAATTATGTTAAAATTACAGATAACAGTTCTCATCTAATCGTCAACAAACTTCATGTGGAACTTCAGGGTGACCTCTAGATGGGAGCCCCCCTTTCCCCCCGAAAATCGTTAAAAACATGGCCGCCAGCAGCCATCTTTGATTTCAAATGTGAATCCATCAGCACACACTTCAGCACACCATACAGAGCATATCCCTCATCCGATCACCACCAAACTTCATATGGATCATTGGGGTGACCTCTTGATGGGTGCTTACCATTTTGTCCAAATTCTGTTAAAAACATGGCTGCCAGCGGCCATCTTTGATTTTACTCTTTGTATGACTAAATAATTTAGCACACCTTAGAGGTCACATTTCTCACCCAATCATCACCAAACTTTATATGGATATTCGGGGTGACCTCTAGATGGGAGCCTCGTTTTTTCTCCAAATTTCTTGAACAAAAAACATGGCTGCCAATAATTCTTTTGCCACAGATCCACTCTTTCAGGCAAAATACAAAATAAAATAAAATAAATTAAAAACGACGAGCGCCATCTTCCGATACTCATCCATTTTTTTAAACTATTTAGCACGCATCTACGACTAAAATTAACTAATTGCTTACACATTTACTGCCGAAGGAGGCCTCTATATATACGATGAGTGGATTTGTATACATCCTCGTTTCAAAAATCATATCTTTTAAATATTAAGCGTGGATACTTACTACCTGTACGTGTACATAACATAGACAATACACTATAACGGCTTAATATACTACTCTCGTTTCAGGAGTGGATTCTATAGAAATGGCGGGACAGCTAAAATGAGCAGCGATTATCAACGAGAAGTGTCTTCCAAAGCCAGCGAGGTGTTGGCCTGTTTACGTCACCACGAGGAAAACGTCACCACAATATGCAAAAGATTAGTGAAAAAAGACAAGAAATTCGCCAGCGATATATTCTCGAAAATAATCGACAACTGGACGCCATTCCATGCATTTGTGTTACGTGGAACACGTGACCTAATAAAAATAGTTTTGAGAAGCGGAATTGACCTTGACCTTGAGATGGGGCAACCGGAAGGGTTGCCGGGGAAATGCACTCCTCTCCACCTCGCCGCATACAGGGGAGACATCAGTATTATTTCATTACTAGTCGCTAATCATGTGAAGTTGGATTCTCTGGATTCCGAAGGTAGGACTCCTTTGTGTTACGCGGATCGTGCTGGCAACAAACTTGCTGTGTTTTTACTTGTTAAATCGGGTGCTGATGTTTCTAAATGTGAAGGACTTGCGGATCGGTTAAGCAAAGAAGATCTCCACTACCCACGACAATCCTGTTTTTCGCCATTGACTTGTACAAGAGGATCTTACACGTAGCATTTAATGATTTAATCTCGTGCTTCCTGGATAAGCAAGAACACTGAGTCACTGCCATATTTCATTCATCCAGCCACCGTTCTGTGGTTTAAGTGCTATATGTCAAATTTCTGGAGGTGCATTCCATATATGGAACTTTTGAATATTCATGATTCCATATATGGATCTTTTGAATATTCATGAATTCCATATATGGAATCATGAATATTCAATAGTTTCATATTATGAAATGCACCTCCAAAACTTTGACCTGTAGCACTTAAACCGCTGAACGGGGGCTATATGAATCCAATATGACCGCGACTCAGTGATCTCGTTTATTGCGATATGTGTCACTATAGTTCTGCGATACACGGGCGTGGCACGTGGGTGCCCGTTGGGGGTATTTTCAATCGAAAATGGGCACCTTCGTTTATACTGGTGCGTCATTAAAGAAACTGTGCCAGTGTATTCTCTTATATTCGCGAGTCTCCCATCTGGATCCTCACATATATATAAGATAATACGCTGGCTACAAGGTAAAAGTAAACAATGATAGGCAATTTTATATATATTCGAGGCTCCCTATGGGAGAATCACATATATAAGAGAATGCATTGAACAGTTCAAGTCATGAAAGGGTTTCTTAATAATAATTATAAAAATAATAATAAGTATGGATAGGTCATGAAAGGTCATGTGTGAAACTGACGAGTTGCCATCCAAGATTGTAACTTTACAACCTATACGTGCTGTTAATTATAGCCTGTGACTTGGATGGCGACTCGTTGTATTTTCTAATTCTTGTTAATTCTTGTTAATTCAAAGCGAATAACGTCGTAAAACCGGCAAATATTTTCGGAGTTTCAATATAACTTCCAAGCGAGATATCTAATTGTTTGAAATTAAGAATTTTTTTGACAATTGTCATATTTGATGCTTATATATGGCTTGAAACTAGTGATGTAGCGGGAGTCCGATACTTGTTTATATCATTATTAAAGTGATGATATGTGTATTTATCGGTGGATTTTGATAATAATTTCTGACAACTGTGATGTGCACCCTCCTTGAAATGGATATTTTTCCAAATATATCCAAAACATTCCAACTGTTAAGACATTTCCAAGTTAACGCCGCCCTGCGGTTGGACAATTTCCAAATGGAAACTCAGTCTAAAATTTTATTGAAAGTAGAACAAATATTTGAATCTTGGAACAAAATGCGACATAATTTAGATTCGTTGGAAACTTTAAACAATCTAAACCTGCTTTCAGACTTGAAATTTACAATTATCGAAAACTTTTACAGAAGTTGTGAGAAGGATTGAGACCCGCCCCAATCCCCCTATCGCTACGTCCCTGTATATATAGGTTTGCAAAATCTGTAAATTAACCTTTGCGCTGTATGTGGCCATTGCGTTAAACAACTGCTGTTGAGAGTGACATGAAACCAATTGTTTCAATTATTCAAATGTATGCCAAATATATATAAATTAACTGCCATAATAATACTATATAGTCTATGTATTCTCACATTACCCGATATCCCTGGGCGACATAATGATACTATATAGTCTGTGTATATTCCAACATTACCCGATATCCCTGGGCGACATACTGATACTATATAGTCTGTGTATATTCCAACATTACCCGATATCCCTGGGCGACATAATAATGCTATATAGTCTATGTATATTCCCACATTATAAAGTTATTATACAATGTTGTGTACAGTATGTGTTTTACTTGTACGAGTCTAGGTTGTGGTGAAAAGTCATATTGGACGAGACACGCCAGTGTCGAGTCCAATATGACTTTTCACCACAACCTGGACGAGTACAAGAAAAACTCATACTGTACACAACATTGTATAATGACATTTTTATTATCCATCTGTATGTTTATCCAAATTTTGGAAATAAAACTTTTGTGGTTATTTTTGGTATTTGTCGGCACTTAATTCTCTATAAAAGCCTGTACCGTATATTGATCATCAGAAAGCATGATAGAGTTAATTCGTGACGTCACGGAGTCCAATATGAAAAGTCATATTTTACAGTCGGGAGTCCAATATGACTTTCGGGAGTCCAATATGACTTTTTCCAGGACTATCACGTGGCGGCTTTTGTCCAATCGGAAATGGTGTTAGTTAAGGGATGGATAATAATACCCGATATCCCTGGGCGACATAATAATACTATATAGTCTATGTATATTCCCACATTACCCGATATCCCTGGGCGACACAATAATACTATTTGTTATCCTTCATCCCATTTTCCTCTCTTCTGATTGGTTGAGAGTGCGTCACATGGCGGGCGATAAATCACCATATTACCCTCGAGGGTAACATTGTCTCAGTTATTGACCGCTCAGCTGTTACCAGCAAACATAGAACTACGAAGAACTCACCACGCAGAGATTCTCTGACAGCTCTCTGATAATTTCGAAAAACACTCTTTTTATAAACCCCACTGTTTCATAACAACCGCGAACTGTGGTGTTTGCTAATTTGCATAATTGTGTGTTTTTTTATTTGCTATTAAAGCACACTATGTCTAAATGGTGTTATCACAGACACATATCTGTTATAAGGTGTAATATTCCTATTGGACATTTTCTATCAACAATAAAGACCGTGGGACAAATAGATAAACCTTATTATGCAGTTGGTATTTGCTGCAGACAATTGCACATACGATGTACATACGTTACAACTACGTTTATGTGCTTGATCAAATAGCACTCTTTGCTGTTTATCAATTGACTATTTCTTTTCTTCAATACATTCCTCAGACTTCAGAGAATACCCGTATGTTGCGTAACAATCTGTGACGTATTTCAAATTCTGTTTGCACCACTACAACGTGTTAGTTTCACATTTTAGCAATCTGGAAATGAACACGTCTGTCGGCGTCTTCACGGCCATTGAAATTTGAAACGAAACCGAACATTTCGGTGCATGGCTACTCAACTTCGAAATTGCTTTGCTCCCCTTTCCGTGAACCGATTTCCACCATGCAACCAGCAAACTGACCGGAGAATAGCTGCGCGAATGACGGGTCTGTTAATTGATCCAGATTATGAATGTTTTATTTTCTAAATAGCGATGATTCCAACATAAAATTAACTTTTCGAACTGGATTAAAGAATATATGCGCGCATTTATGCCTGCTATTAAAGAGGTTCGTGTGTACCCCTTTGTCAGATAACAAAACAGTTATCACCCTTGTTTTCGTGAGACACGGGGATTTGTCGCCGCTCTCGACCTGGCGGCCCTCGGGTGATATTCCAGGTCTCGAGCGGGCGACAAATCCCCGTGTCTCACTCAATCGCGGGCGATAACTGTATAATAGTCTACGTATATTCCCACATTACCCGATATCCCTGGGCGACATAATAATACTATATAGTCTATGTATTCTCACATTACCCGATATACCTGGGCAACATAATAATACTATTTAGTCTATGTATTCTCACATTACCCGATATCCCTGGGCGACATAATAATACTATATAGTCTATGTATATTCCCACATTACCCGATATCCCTGGGCGACATAATGATACTATATACTCTATGTATTCCCACATTACCCGATATCCCTGTGCGACATAACAATACTATATAGTCTGTGTATATTCTCACATTACCCGATATCCCTGGGCGAAAATAATGAGGGTAATTACACACCAAAACATACTATGGTGGTATATTAACCATTTCAATAATAAATGGAATCTCCCATTCTGTTACCACAATATACATCGGAATTGTCTATTATTAATTTGGAGGGGTGTTCAGTTAATAGCAGCAGACGGCAGACAGAAAATCAAATAATACAGGACCAGAGTGATTCATATTCATTGGTGGGAAATATTCACATAATAAGTTCAACAAACAATCTACCGTTGAACTTATTATCTGAACATTTCCTAAGGGAACTACTGGTCAATGAGTATTTATTTAATAGTGCTAAATATATCATAGTCTGTTTCAGCAGAATGACATGTTCATGGTGAAATTTTAAATATATGGGATCTGTTTCATCAGACTGACATCATAGTGACATGTTCATGGTGAATTTTTAAATATATGGGGATCTGTTTCAGCAGAATGACATGTTCATGGCGAGATTTTAAATATATGGGATCTGTTTCATCAGACTGACATCATAGTGACATGTTCATGGTGAATTTTTAAATATATGGGGATCTGTTTCAGCAGAATGACATGTTCATGGCGAGATTTTAAATATATGGGATCTGTTTCATCAGACTGACATCATAGTGACATGTTCATGGTGAAAATTTAAATATATGGGGATCTGTTTCAACAGAATGATATGTTCATGGCGATATTTTAAATATATTGCAATCTGTTTCATCAGACTGACATCATAGTGACATGTTCATGGTGAATTTTTAAATATATGGGGGATCTATTTCAGCAGAATGATATGTTCATGGCGATATTTCCGGTTCCATGTATGAACATAATGTCTATAAATAGACTAAACATTCTTATACGGTTGCTGTATGCCACAAACAAACTCAATTCAAGTGATCGAATTCAGACAGTTCGTGGCTCGAGCCTTCGACGTGGACCAATTAAGAACGTTCAGTGTTAGTCTTTTCCAATATTGTAGACATAAAGAGCGTTTGTTTGACTTATGTGCGAAAAACTGAAAACAGTTGGAAAATGGCTGCGACACAATGGCAAGTATGTTTCTGACCATTTGAAGCTGGTATATAAATGTTTTGGGTATTTATCAACCCAATATATCGTATAACTGATAATACCTAGATCCTTCCAAAGTACGTCGACAAGTTCGAACGAGCCATCCGAGCCATGTCCGTTTAAGTAAGAATTGAAAGGGATGGGCGTTCATCAATCAGTAACAATGATTTTGATAAGAATTTCCAATAAATGTGATGTCAATGTTAACATGCATTAAATTCACTGCTGTAGACAACATAGATATGTAATCTCACCCAGACATATCGCTTATCGTTGAGACGAGACGAGACGAGATGTAAACAGTCCAGCTGATAAGTATCCACACACAGAAGCGGTCAACCTCGATTGGGATGAGATGGGAACAGTCTACCAGATAAGTATTGGTATAAGCAGTCAACCTCCATCGAAATGATTAATATTTTGTTGTCCGGATGATAACCCCAAGTGGCTTTCACATGTAGTATTTAGATTAATCACCTGAAAATACACGTAGGTCAAGTTCGAATTTGGGTTAGGTCCTACAATGTCTGGCGAAGTTATGCCCATTTTCCGACTTAGAATCTGCCGATAACTTAATTTTAACTTTGTTGTCCGGCTATTAACTTGAATAATGTTAAACATAATGTAATTATACTTGGCATGTGGCCTTCATACGAGGAAGTCCCAATCAAGTTCGAATTTGGATCCGATCCCACCATTTCTGTTGTCCGGATGATAAATCAAGTCATGATTATCCGATGGCTTTCAAATATAGCATGTGTATTAATCACATTCAAATGCAGTTCAAGTTCAAAGATGGTTTCTCTCTTCCCTGAACGTAAAGAGGCACTGTAAACTAAATCCTGCTATGCATGGGATCATCTCCTGTTATACTCAACAGAATATATGCAACAACTGAATGAATTTGAGCCATGGATCACTGCAAAATACACCCGTGTGCTCTGCAAATGAGGAAACAACATGGTAATTATAATGGAAATGATTTTATGACTGGAGTAATAAATTCATTTTCATTATAATTAGCATGTTGTTTGCATCGTTGATAGAAAAACGAGTGTATTTTGCACTAATCTATGTCTCAAATTCATTCATTCGTCGCATATATACAGTGGAGTATAAAGGAGATGATCCCATAAATTGCCGAATTTAGTGTACAGTACCCCTTTAATATTTTGTTTTTTAATATATATGAGCGGGGATGCTCTCTGGTTCTACAGTAGAGTTCTTGGACTTCGGTAGTGGAAACTTCACTAATGATGTCCATAGCAGCCGACCACGTGGCAGGTAACTAACACAATAGACTATAACAGCAGAGAAAACCAAGGATTAAAAATAGTTTTATACGGTACCCACATCACTTGTGAATAAAGGCCACATCGATGCGGAATTTGGCGGGCCCATGCCGTTTATTTTGTCTAAATCGGCCCACAAACGATGTACAATGTACCGATGGGTACAACAATGAGCCGCCCGCCACACGAGATAGAGTGGTGCAGTTTTTTACGTTTCTGGGATAATTTGCGATGGGCCGGTCACCGCACGGTTTATTTGGTCAAAATCGAATCTTTCCGAATAGGGAACTGGGAATAAGTGGACAACGTGACATTGGATGAACTTGATATTTCTCCCCATTAGCCTCACACCTGGACAGGCATGCATGTTACCATCTTTTATAACTCCCCCCCCCCCCATTAGCATCACACCTGGACAGGCATGCATGTTACCATCTTTTATAACCCCCCCATTAGCATCACACCTGGACAGGCATGCATGTTACCATCTTTTATAACCCCCCCACATTAGCCTCACACCTGGACAGGCATGCATGTTACCATCTTTTATAACTCCCCCCCCCCCCCCCATTAGCCTCACACCTGGACAGGCATGCATGTTACCATCTTTTATAACCCCCCCCCATTAGCATCACACCTGGACAGGCATGCATGTTACCATCTTTTATAACCCCCCCATTAGCCTCACATCTGGACAGGCATGCATGTTACCATCTTTTATACCCCCCCCCCCCATTAGCCTCACACCTGGACAGGCATGCATGTTACCATCTTTTATAACTCCCCCCCCCCATTAGCCTCACACCTGGACAGGCATGCATGTTACCATATTTTATAACTCCCCCCCCCCCCCCATTAGCCTCACACCTGGACAGGCATGCATGTTACCATCTTTTATAACTCCCCCCCCCATTAGCCTCACACCTGGACAGGCATGCATGTTACCATCTTTTATACCCCCCCCATTAGCCTCACACCTGGACAGGCATGCATGTTACCATCTTTTATACCCCCCCCCCCCATTAGCCTCACACCTGGACAGGCATGCATGTTACCATCTTTTATAACTCCCCCCCCCCCATTAGCCTCACACCTGGACAGGCATGCATGTTACCATCTTTTATAACTCCCCCCCCCATTAGCCTCACACCTGGACAGGCATGCATGTTACCATCTTTTATAACCCCCCCCCCCCCCCATTAGCCTCACACCTGGACAGGCATGCATGTTACCATCTTTTATAACTCCCCCCCCCCCCCATTAGCCTCACACCTGGACAGGCATGCATGTTACCATCTTTTATAACTCCCCCCCATTAGCCTCACACCTGGACAGGCATGCATGTTACCATCTTTTATACCCCCCCCCCCCCCCCCCCATTAGCCTCACACCTGGACAGGCATGCATGTTACCATCTTTTATAACTCCCCCCCCCCCACATTAGCCTCACACCTGGACAGGCATGCATGTTACCATCTTTTATACCCCCCCCCCATTAGCCTCACACCTGGACAGGCATGCATGTTACCATCTTTTATAACTCCCCCCCCCCCATTAGCCTCACACCTGGACGGGCATGCATGTTACCATCTTTTATAACTCCCCCCCCCATTAGCCTCACACCTGGACAGGCATGCATGTTACCATCTTTTATAACTCCCCCCCCCCCCCCCCCCATTAGCCTCACACCTGGACAGGCATGCATGCTACCATCTTTTATAACTCATCAGCTATATATGATATGTGTTTTTTCTATATTTTAGACACAATCAAATCGAGTGATGTTGTGTTATGCTTCCCGTGTGATTTTCGAACATGTTTTCAAAAATCAGAACTGAATGAAGACCTCAACTGGCTGGTTTCATTCAATCCCGAGAACACAAAGGCAATATGATTGTCCCCCGTGATGAACGATAACTCTCCCAATTTAATAGTTCAGAACCGTGACGAAATTATAGCATTTTACGGTTCGCATAAACAAGTTGACCTTGAATTTCAATAAATTTAAAATGGAACAAACAAATAAAATGCAAGTCAAACAAAGCTGCATCCAGATAAGGAAATTTAAAAACAATCTAGACAGAAATACACTCGAACAAATTTATAACGCATATGATATATTATCCTTCCCATTTTGGGATTCCGCAACCGACTATTTATTGGAAAATCTTGACCGAACAAAGACGCCACAATAATCGCATTGGAAGGCACGTAATCTATGTATGAGCATGCAACTTTAGGATGGGGAGTGGAGTAAAGTTGCTTGTTTGGTATATATCTTTGGGTGAATTTTTTGGGTTGGTATCGATACGAATGCATGCACGAATCTATAGGAATGCAGTTAGGTTGGGGGATACCTATATATGTAACTGGGTCGAACTGGTGTATTGGTGGGTACATGCATACATACTTTGGGTTTAGTTCAATTGGCGGGCATGTGTATACATGTAAGCATGCATAATTAGGCTACTATACTACTGCGTGTTTGGCTACTTTGGTAGCATGCAGAATTAGGCTTGAGGGAGGTGTTATAGATTTGCGTGTTTGGCATATATATATTTTGGGATATATTGTGGAGAATGTATGTCAGTAGGGATATATCTCGGTTTTTGGAGTCGGGATCGATCTATAGACATGCATAGTTAAGCTTCAATGCTGAAGATGATTGAAACGCACAAATTTCGAACCGCTTTCATATGACCACAACACTGCAGAACGAAACCGCAAACAAAATTGTGTGGGTAGAACCTAAGACAAACGCATCCGATGAACGGGTCCGGATAAATTCGTTTCGCAACCACATATACATGCATGTGAGCATAGCTTTATAGCAGGCTCCAGCAAACGATCGATATATAATCTCAGATTTCCAAATAGCTTTCTCTCACATTTCACTACTGCTGAACATTTTAAAAGGCCACTTAATTTACCCCAGATCACATTAATTAAAATATTTGCCATAGTATATACCATTAGAAAGAGGAAGCCCCAAAACGTTGTATTTTCAAATTATTCGATGCAATAAACTGTGAACATATTGTTTTGTTGGGCTATCGACGTGTCTTCTTTGCTCAAGTTTCTTCACAAAGTCTATTATTTTCAATGGAAGGGGAATAACTCTATATATTTAGATAAATATAGAGTTATTCCCCTGTCATTAGAAAAAACTAGAGTTTGAATTCTGTTGCATATATGGGATCCACAACGGGAGATATGTTTTTATGATTTTAGCCATTTTCTATTACTCCATGGGCACCTTCTGAGACTCAGACGTTCCAACTGGTGATGAATTATAATATTTTAATCACATTGTATGGCATAGATTGTCATTAACACCGTATATCAAAGCACTATAAAAATAAAATGGGCCTTTTAGCAGTCCTTCACAGTCCTCCCACAAATTCTTCTGGAATGGACCACACTACCTGTTTAACATACACATGTATAATCAACGCAACCTCCATATGGACCAAACTACCTGTTCAACATACACTATAATCAACGCAACCTCCATTTCCGATTTCAAATGCAACACACGGATGCTAATAACTACGGTGACATCGGCTACTTATTCCCAGTTCCTTATTCCTTATTCGGAAACATTATATATTGACCAAATAAACGGTGCGGTAGGGTGGCCCACCCCAAAATTAGATATAAAAACCGAAAACCGCACCCCCTAGCCCATACGGTTGCCACAGTAGGTGGCCAAAGTGGCAACCATGGCCGTTTTGGTATTTATGAACCGATTTTGACCAAATAAAAGGTGCGGTAGGGTGGCCCACCCCAAAATTAGATATAAAAACCGAAAACCGCACCCCTCTATCCCATACCGTTGCCACAGTAGGTGGCCAAAGTGGCAAACATAGCCGTTTTGGTATTTATGAACCGATTTTGACCAAATAAAAGGTGCGGTAGGGTGGCCCACTCCAAAATTAGATATAAAAACCGAAAACCGCACCCCTCTATCCCATAAGGTTGCCACAGTAGGTGGCCAAAGTGGCAACCATAGCCGTTTTGGTATTTATGAACCGATTTTGACCAAATAAACGCTGCGGTAGGGTGGCCCACCCAATTAGATATAAAAACCGAAAACCGCACCCCTCTAGCCAATACGGTTGCCACAGTAGGTGGCCAAAGTGTCAACCATAGCCGTTTTGGTATTTATGAACCGATTTTGACCAAATAAAAGGTGCGGTAGGGTGGCCCACCCCAAAATTAGATATAAAAACCGAAAACCGCACCCCTCTATCCCATAAGGTTGCCACAGTAGGTGGCCAAAGTGGCAACCATAGCCGTTTTGGTATTTATGAACCGATTTTGACCAAATAAACGCTGCGGTAGGGTGACCCACTCCAAAATTAGATATAAAAACCGAAAACCGCACCCCTCTAGTCCATACGGTTGCCACAGTAGGTGGCCAAAGTGGCAACCATAGCCGTTTTGGTATTTATGAACCGATTTTGACAAAATAAACGGTGCGGTAGGGTGGCCCACCCCAAAATTAGATATAAAAACCGAAAACTGCACCGCTCTAGCCCATACGGTTGCCACAGTAGGTGGCCAAATTGGCAACCATAGCCGTTTTGGTATTTATGAACCGATTTTGTCCAAATAAAAGGTGCGTTAGGGTGGCCCACTCCAAAATTAGATATAAAAACCGAAAACCGCATCCCTGTAGCCCATACGGTTGTCACAGTAGGTGGCCAAAGTGGCAACCATAGCCGTTTTGGTATTTATGAACCGATTTTGACCAAATAAAAGGTGCGGTAGGGTGGCCCACTCCAAATTAGATATAAAAACCGAAAACCGCACCCTCTAGCACATACGGTTGCCACAGTAGGTGGCCAAAGTGGCAACCATAGCCGTTTTGGTATTTATGAACCGATTTTGACCAAATAAACGGTGCGGTAGGGTGGCCCAACCCAAAATTAGATATAAAAACCGAAAACCGCACCCCCTCTATCCCATACGGTTGCCACAGTAGGTGGCCAAAGTGGCAACTATAGCCGTTTTGGTATTTATGAACCGATTTTGACCAAACAAAAGGTGCGGTAGGGTGGCCCACTCCAAAATTAGGTATAAAAACCGAAAACTGCACCCCTCTATCCCATACCGTTGCCACAGTAGGTGGCCAAAGTGGCAACCATAGCGGTTTTGGTCTTTATGAACCGATTTTGACCAAATAAACGGTGCTGTAGGGTGTCCCACCCGAAAATAACATATAATAACCGAAAACCGTCACGACTTTCTAACTAATTATATGGTTTGTTGCATCGTAACCCTCTATTGGACGATTCATTGTTTTCGGTAGGAAACTATTTAACTTTTAAAAATGTGTTTTATAAAGAGATAATCCATCCTTAATAGCTTTAATTAATACATATTGCAAGGGATATCCTGTTAAAGGCAGGGTACATTAAAGAAGGTCTATCTCTTTGTAAACATGTGTTATATCGTTACCGTGGTATAAGATATTAGATATGAATCGAAGACAGCTGTCCGAACATGCTTCTATCGATTACTATTAATTATATTTCGAATAGAATTTAGTTCCCAGTCCCCAGTTCCGTATTCAGCTCCCCATTCAAAACGTTTTAGTTCCCAGTTCCCTGTTCCTTATTCATCTCCTTATTCAAATTCAGTCTCCGATTCGAGAAATTCGACGGAATGGCGGCTAGGATGATAAAATGTTGTGCATAGCCTCCATAGAGGCAAATATGTGTCATAAAAACCCATTATACCCGGCCACAAATTGGACGTAAGTGAAGCCTGGATTCCAAGCGGACCCTAAAATGTTGCTAAATTCCAGATTGTGAGAGATCTATGTCATTGCCCTTTTGGTGCGACTTCGTTTGTAGCCACACAAGAGGTAAATCATAACTATCCGACTAGCCCATCATATTCGGCCACAAAATTGGGCGTATGTAGAGCCACTTTGGCCACCTACTGTGGCAACCGTATGGGATAGAGGGGTGCGGTTTTCGGTTTTTATATCTAATTTTCGGGTGGGCCACCCTACCGCACCTTTTATTTGGTCAAAATCGGTTCATAAATACCAAAACGGCTATGGTTGCCACTTTGGCCACCTACTGTGGGAACCGTATGGGATAGAGGGGTGCGGTTTTCGGTTTTTATATCTAATTTTGGGGTGGGCCACCCTACCGCACCTTTTATTTGGTCAAAATCGGTTCATAAATACCAAAACGGCTATGGTTGCCACTTTGGCCACCTACTGTGACAACCGTATGGGATAGAGGGGTGCGGTTTTCGGTTTTTAGATCTAATTTTGGGCCACCCTACCGCACCGTTTATTTGGTCAATATATAATGTTTCCGAATAAGGAATAAGGAACTGGGAATAGGTAGCCGATGTCACCGTAGTTGCTAACAATGTAACAACACCCCTTCGCTTGTTTCAACGGCAAAAATGAAAATTAATAATATATTCTGAAAAAAATGCGAAATCACTGTAGCTATATCTCCGCTTAGAAATAAATCAACAACCAGACCAACAGGCACCGAATATTTCAAACAACAGACTAGCATTGCAACATATAACAAAACGTGCATCTAAAACACCGCGGAGAGGCGTGACTAGCCGACTGATTGAGCCCAATCAACTCAGCCACCCATCTTGGAGAGATGTAGGACCGAAGTGGATCATGAGCGAAGCCATAACCGCGAGTCGATGACCCTAGTACTACTCCTACACCACACCGCAGTGACCGCACGTTAACAGTGTGCCACATTAGCGGATTCTTGCCCTCGCAGTGGGGCGGTAGGTCTATTCTGCCATGGGCCCGTGTGCATTGGATATGTTTAAAGTAACTAGTTGCATAACAAAGCGAAAGTGTATCTTTACAAATTAAAGTTTAAAAGACTCATGTAAGGCAATCGCAGTATATGACCCATATAGATCCCCACATAGACTGGAGAAGACGACACTCAGCAGTGCACGCTTCCTTCTGTGTGAGGCTCACAGTGGGTAAATGTGCTAAAAATATGAACATCTGTAAAAACACCACCACAAAAAAGAACACGGAGAAATATATCAACAAACATGGCTAATCATGTTGTAAGTTCATACATTTTAGTCTGAATATAATTAATGTTTAGAATATTTGTCACCGCTTTGACATTTTCCAATGTTTACAGTCAACGTGTTATTACACTTTGTATCTTATTGGGTTATTTATAAAACAAAATCCACTGTAACAGTAATGTTTACATAACAATGGTTTTGACATACGAATTTTCATTGTTGGACAGTTAATAATAATGAAAATAAGAACCAAGTGCCCAAGCGTGATAACAAACCATATGGCTTTTATATATGTATTTATATATGGATTCGAATGCCTGTCAGCTCCATTAGAAATACATACCATTTGTACATGGTGCAACTTCAAGATAATATACTCAATCGCCCCATTCGGTTGTTCAGAAAACCTAAGCTCAATTACCATATATTACACTCTGTGGTATCCTGAATGTATTGTGTCATTGATTCAGTTCATTTGTCTTCTTAAATATTTGATTGTGTGTTGTTATTTTGTGAGTAATAAGTTTGTATTTCAAATTCCCAGCATTGAAAAACAGAGAATGCATAACCGGATAATTATATCACACTCTGCAGAAATACTTATCTCGCATAAGATACTATAGGTGACGGGACGGGGAGGTGGGTGGGTAACTAACCTCTATACTCTAATGATCACGGGGCACCTGCGGCGCATAAGGTTTCTGGGAAATTATCTCTTTCTGAAATGACAATCGTCATCACCTCGGTGGTTTTTTGTTTCTATACACATATAAATCGCGCATTATCTATCGACCTGTTATTATCACAGGAATGTGTTTAAGGTTACAAACAACTAATTATATAGAGTTACTCTTCTTGAATTTGTGTAGGGAAACTCGAGTCAGCATAAACAAAAATTCTGGCTGCTGATTGGTTGATTATCATTGAGGGAAATATCCCTAATCGGGAACAGAAAATCATAGTCTACGTAAATATGGCGATCGTGTATGTTTAGATGTCCAGTAAGAGTCTGGTGGCGTCCAGAAGTTACGGAAGGGGTCTGGGTATTTTTATGCTGCTGATTTTTTTGCAGTAAATGGGGTAGTTGTAGAAATTCAAGATTATCGTTTGAAAAAAATACCGAAAAGGGCGCGTTTGCTGTCACATACTGGTGCAGAGGATGACGTTCTAATGGAAAATTGACCACTTGAAGTTCAACTATAGGTCAAACCGATGGCCGGCGGGACTTTTAGTTAACACTGTCGCCTATGGAAAATAATTAGTTGTGTGTAACCTATAGGCAAAAAAATCACATTTTTCAAATATCGTTCAGGGCAGCGAATTTAGGAACACTGATAAACAAAGACTGACTCGTTTTGTTGAGTTATTATATTTTCACGCCCTACAGACCCATTTTCAGATTATGCGAGACATTTATTAACCCTCTGTCGCCGGAACTTCAACTTTTTCCGGAGGCGAAATTTTCTGAAAATCATCCATTTTGTGCATATGGGTGGACCTTTAATGTTCAAAATAGCACAGTCGAGGTGATGGAAGTTTCTCTGATAGAAATTCGACTCAAACTCCTGAAAAGTACTGAAATTTAAAGGGACATCCGCCTATCATTGAACCAAACCATCATCGGATGGTGAAATTTTGAGGGGGGGGGGTCTATTTCAAATGCAATTAAACATGGTATTGTTCAAAATATGATAAATTCCTTAAAACATATGGTAAATATACGTGACTAGTTTTCAAAACTTATACATATTACTTTCTATCGTGTGCGTTATGCACGCGAGTCGGTTTTTACAAATTAAATTATGATGAAAAACCCTGAATTTGGGGTGTGGTCACATTTGTGGTCATAATATCCCCACTAGTGAGTGGATGGACATGGGACATGCGACACTGTGCAGTATATATGTCTATGACAAGCCTAACATGAGACATTAGTATCTTTTCTACTAAACTGCGCTTCCAGATTTATCAGGATTCTATTTCTGGTGTTATTTCTTACCCCAAAAAAATTGTTAATTTTAAAACGGGATATGTGGGTTAAATGACCGCTGGGAGATAATAGGATGTCCAATGACTCCTATATTTCTATTGTATCACGGTAAAGCTTTTTTTGTAAAATTGGCGCGGTTTACACGATCAAACTTCAAATTTCTTTTCAATTATAGGTTACAAACAACTAATTATATAGAGTTACTCTTCTTGAATTTGTGTTGGGAAACTCGAGTCAGCATAAACAAAAATTCTGGCTGCTGACTGGTTGATTATCATTGAGGGAAATATCCCTAATCGGGAACAGAAAATCATAGTCTACGTAAATATGGCGATCGTGTATGTTTAGATGTCCAGTAAGAGTCTGGTGGCGTCCAGAAGTTACGGAAGGGGTCTGGGTATTTTTATGCTGCTGATTTTTTTGCAGTAAATGGGGTAGTTGTAGAAATGCAAGATTATCGTTTGAAAAAAATACCGAAAAGGGCGCGTTTGTTGTCACATACTGGTGCAGAGGATGACGTTCTAAGGGAAAATTGACCACTTGAAGTTCAACTAGGTCAAACCGATGGCCGGCGGGACTTTTAGTTAACACTGTCGCCTATGGAAAATAATTAGTTGTGTGTAACCTTTATAAGCAAGCGTTTGCTGCGGAACAACGAACACTTAACTCATTATAAGAGAGATAACTGTATTCGTGCTCCCAATAACAGCTCGTATGTTTCCTAACGCTGAATTAAAATTGCCACAGGAAAATTATGGGCTGTGAAGTCAAAGAATCTCAATATTATATTATACTCATTGCATTATTGCATCAGTATGGTTAAGTTGCTCAAATTATTTTTACGTTGGCTCGGAATTAAATCTCGTATCGCGTTTCAGTCTGACGTAACTTGACTTATATGACTTTACTGTTTGAACCTGCCACTAAGAAATTCTTTTCATGAAACTTTGAAAATGTTTTATTAAATTTAAAAACAACGATATCTTGGCTTCCTTGTGCACGGCGACATATCTAATTATTGAATTGTCTTTGACCAATGTCGATATTGTCATATAGCGGGTGATCTGATACTGGGCGAGATACAGGGTTCTTAGGGTTCTTCGCATTATGATCTCGTATCTAAACTATATAATATATATATATATATATATATATATATATAAATATATATATATATATATATATATATATATATATTATATAGTTTAGATATATCTATTATATATTTTGAAAGATCTGTGTGTGTGTATGTGTTTGTGTGTAAGTTTGTTTGAAATCGATGGACTCCAAAACGACTAAGCCAATTTCGATGAAATTTGGTATTTTAGGGTATTTTCGGCCGGAGACGAACATAGGCATATTTATTTGTCCGTGCGAGGTCAACTTTTCACGTGCGGAGGTCAAATCTATTTTTACGCCGTTTTGCGCTAATATATTTCAGTTCGGTGCTCACAAATCGATACGATATAGCGCGAATAATAAATTGCCAGTCATATACTTTGCACGGTTAGAATCTGTGTGGCTTCATCTTTCCAACGATATATAATATGTATGTATCCGTTTTAGTTATCTGCCTCAATTATTAGGGACAAGTGGTACGACTCTTTTATCAGGATAAAATAAATGCGTAACTTCTATGACGTCGTCAGAGGTCATAAAGTTAGATTACGTTAACTCTCACCCTGCCGATGAATTTGACTGTGTCGCGTTAACTCATCACCGGCCGAGGTATCCGCAAATGACATTGGGCTATATATCTCGAAAACGGGTGTAGCTATCGACTTTAAATTTGGTGACTTGAAATTTGGTTTTTGAATAGCCCGGACGAAGTCGGGTCACCTTCTAGTATATATATATACTAGAAGGTGACCCGACTTCGTCCGGGCTATTCAAAAACCAAATTTCAAGTCGATTGCTCCACCCGTTTCCTAGATCTGGTCTGGGCATGCGCGAAGCTGGTGTCGCGCGTGCTCGGCGACCCGATAAAATTCGTATCCGGGGCAAGATACATTCACATACCAAATTTCAAGTCGATAGCTACACCCGTTTCAGAGATATATAGCCCAATGTCATTTGCGGATACCTCGGCCGGTGATGAGTTAACGCGACACAGTCAAATGCATCGGCAGGGTGAGAGTTAACGTAATCTAACTTTATGACCTCTGACGACGTCATAGAAATTACGCATTGATTTTATCCCGATAAAAGCATTGTACCACTTGTACCTAATAATTGAGGCAGATAACTAAAACGGATACATACATATTATATATCGTTGGAAAGATGAAGCCACACAGATTCTAACCGTGCAAATTATATGACTGGCAATTTATTATTCGCGCTATATCGTATCGATTTGTGAGCACCGAACTGAAATATATTAGCGCAAAACGGCGTAAAAACAGATTTGACCTCCGCACGTGAAAAGTTGACCTCGCACGGACAAATAAATATGCCTATGTTCGTCTCCGGCCGAAAATACCCTAAAATACCAAATTTCATCGAAATTGGCTTAGTCGTTTTCGAGTCCATCGATTTCAAACACACAAACAAACACACACACACACAAACACATACACAGATCTTTCAAAATATATAATAGACTAGAAGGTGACCCGACTTCGTCCGGGCTATTCAAAAACCAAATTTCAAGTCGATTGCTCCACCCGTTTCCTAGATCTGGTCTGCGCATGCGCGAAGCTGGTGTCGCACGTGCTCGGCGACCCGATAAAATTCGTATCCGGGGCAAGATACATTCACATACCAAATTTCAAGTCGATAGCTACACCCGTTTCCGAGATATATAGCCCAATGTCATTTGCGGATACCTCGGCCGGTGATGAGTTAACGCGACACAGTCAAATGCATCGGCAGGGTGAGAGTTAACGTAATCTAATTTTATTACCTCTGACGACGTCATAGAAGTTACGCATTGATTTTATCCTGATAAAAGATCGTACCACTTGTCCCTAATAATTGAGGCAGATAACTAAAACGGATACATACATATTATATATCGTTGGAAAGATGAAGCCACACAGATTCTAACCGTGCAAATTATATGACTGGCAATTTATTATTCGCGCTATATCGAATCGATTTGTGAGCACCGAACTGAAATATATTAGCGCAAAAACGGCGTAAAAATAGATTTGACCTCCGCACGTGAAAAGTTGACCTCGCACGGACAAATAAATATGCCTATGTTCGTCTCCGGTCGAAAATACCCTAAAATACCAAATTTCATCGAAATTGGCTTAGTCGTTTTCGAGTCCATCGATTTCAAACACACACACACACAAACAAACACACACACAGATCTTTCAAAATATATAATAGATATAGATATATATATATATATATATATATATAGATAGTATGTATAGGTATAAGAGGACGGAACACTTTTATCTGCATGGTCACATTCGTGCAGTTTTGAGAAATATGGCCTGGCCGGTTCACGAACTAGAGTCGTGACTCGGAAAATTCACATATTACGCCATTTAAAGTGGCGACGAGTAAATATCACGGCATAACTCGTCGTGATTTTGATAACGCAGTCATAGTAAACCATAGCAAACAGGATTTCCGCTACAAGCAATTCAGATTTCACGAAATGGGATCAGGACGGGTCACGAAATAGATTCGGGACCCCGGAAATTCATATATTACGCCATTTAATGTGGCGACGAGTAAGTATCACGGTATTACTGGTCGTGATATTGACAACGCAGCCAGGGTGAACCATTTCAAAACGGATTTCCGCCACACGCAGTTGAGATTTTAAGAAATGGGGTCAGGACGGGGCACGAGATAGAGTCGGGATCTCGAAAATTGATATATTACGCCATTAAAATTGGTGACGAGTAAGTATCACGGCCTAACTCTTCGTGATTTCGACATCAAACACAGGGAAGGCAATTCTGTACAGGATTTCCGCAACACGCAGTTGAGATTTTAAGAAATTGGGTCAGGACGGGTCACGAAATAGAGACGGGGCTCCGGAAATTTACATATTACGCCATTAAAATTGGTGACGAGTAAGTATCACGGCCTAACTCTTCGTGCTTCGATATCACAGACAGGGCAGGCAATTATTATAGGATTTCCGCCACACGCAGTTGAGATTTTAAGAAATTGGGTCAGGACGGGTCACGAAATAGAGACGGGACCCCGGAAATTCATATATTACGCCATTAAAATTGGTGACGAGTAAGTATCACGGTCTAACTCTTCGTAATTTCGACTTCACACAGAGGGAAGGCAATTCTGTACAGGATTTCCGCCACACGCAGTTCATATTTTGAGATATTGGGTCAGGACGGGTCACGAAATAGAGTCGGGACCCCGAAAATTCACAGATTACGCCATTAAAATTGGTGAGGAGTAAGTATCACGGCCTAGCTCTTCGTGATTTCGATATCAAAGACAGGGCAGGCAATTCTGCATAGGATTTCCGCTACACGCAGTTGAGATTTTAAGAAATTGAGTCAGGACGGGTCACGAAATAGAGTCGGGACCCCGAAAATTCACATATTACGCCATTAAAATTGGTGACGAGTAAGTGTCACGACATAGCTCTACGTGATTTCGATATCACAGATAGGGCAGGCAATTCTGTATAGGATTTCTGCCACACGCAGTTGAGATTTTAAGAAATTGGGTCAGGACGGGTCACGAAATAGAGTCAGGACCCCGAAAATTCATATATTACGCCATTAAAATGTGTGACGAGTATGTATCACGGCCTTCCTCGTCGTGATTTCGACAACACAGGCAGGGCAGGCAATTCGGTACAGGATTTCCGCCACACGCAGTTCAGAATTTAATAAATGGGGTCAGGACGGGTCACGAAATAGGGACGGGGCCCCGAAAAATCACATATGACGCCATTAAAATTGGTGACGAGTAAGTTTCACGGCCTAACTCTTCGTGCTTCGATATCACAGACAGGGCAGGCAATTATTATAGGATTTCCGCCACACGCAGTTGAGATTTTAAGAAATTGGGTCAGGACTGGTCACGAAATAGAGACGGGACCCCGGAAATTCATATATTACGCCATTAAAATTGGTGACGAGTAAGTATCACGGTCTAACTCTTCGTAATTTCGACTTCACACAGAGGGAAGGCAATTCTGTACAGGATTTCCGCCACACGCAGTTCAGATTTTGAGAAATTGGGTCAGGACGTGTCATGAAATAGAGACGAGACTCCGGAAATTTACATATTACGCCATTAAAATTGGTGACGAGTAAGTATCACGGACTAACTCTTCGTAATTTCGACATCACACACAGTGAAGGCAATTCTGTACAGGATTTCCGCCACCCGCAGTTGAGATTTTGAGATATTGGGTCAGGACGGGTCACGAAATAGAGTCGGGACCCCGAAAATTCACAGATTACGCCATTAAAATTGGTGAGGAGTAAGTATCACGTCCTAGCTCTTCGTGATTTCGATATCAAAGACAGGACAGGCAATTCTGTATAGAATTTCCGCCACACGCAGTTGAGATTTTAAGAAATTGGGTCAGGACGGGTCGCGAAATAGAGTCGGGACCCCGAAAATTCACATATTACGCCATTAAAATTGGTGACGAGTAAGTATCACGGCCTAACTCTTCGTGATTTCGACATCACACAGAGGGAAGGCAATTATGTACAAGATTTCCACCACACGCAGTTCAGATTTTGAGAAATTGGGTCAGGACGGGTCGCAAAATAGGGACGGGCCCCCGAAAATTCACATATTACGCCATTAAAATTGGTGACGAGTATGTATCACGGCCTTCCTCGTCGTGATTTCGACAACACAGGCAGGGCAGGCAATTCTGTACAGGATTTCCGCCACACGCAGTTCAGATTTTAAGAAATGGGGTCAGGACGGGATCACGAAATAGGGACGGGGCCCCGAAAATTCATATATTACGCCATTAAAATTGGTGACGAGTAAGTATCACGGCCTAACTCTTCGTGATTTCGATATCACAGACAGGGGCAGGCAATTATGCATAGGATTTCCGCCACACGCAGTTCAGACTTTATGAAATTGGATCAGGACGGGTCACGAAATAGAGTCGGGACCCCGGAAATTCATATATTACGCCATTAAAATTGGTGACGAGTAAGTATCACGGCCTAAATCTTCGTAATTTCGGCATCACACACAGGGAAGGCAATTCTGTACAGGATTTCCGCCACACGCAGTTCAGATTTTGAGAAATTGGGTCAGAACGGTTCACGAAATAGAGTCGGGACCCCGAAAATTCACATATTACGCCATTAAAATTGGTGAGGAGTAAGTATCACGGCGTAACTCTTCGTGATTTCGATATCACACACAGGGAAGGCAATTATGTACAGGATTTCCGCCACACGCAGTTCATATTTTGAGATATTGGGTCAGGACGGGTCACGAAATAGAGTCGGGACCCCGAAAATACACATATTACGCCATTCAAATTGGTGAGGAGTAAGTATCACGTCCTAGCTCTTCGTGATTTCGATATCAAAGACAGGACAGGCAATTCTGTATAGGATTTCCGCCACACGCAGTTGAGATTTTAAGAAATTGGGTCAGGACGGGTCGCGAAATAGAGTCGGGACCCCGAAAATTCACATATTACGCCATTAAAATTGGTGACGAGTAAGTATCACGGCCTAACTCTTCGTGATTTCGACATCACACAGAGGGAAGGCAATTATGTACAAGATTTCCGCCACACGCAGTTCAGATTTTGAGAATTTGGGTCAGGACGGGTCGCAAAATAGGGACGGGCCCCCTAAAATTCACATATTACGCCATTAAAATTGGTGACGAATAAGTATCACGGCCTAACTCTTCGTGCTTTCGATATCACAGACAGGGGCAGGCAATTATGTATAGGACGTCCGCCACACGCAGTTGAGATTTTAAGAAATTGAGTCAGGACGGGTCACGAAATAGAGTCGGGACCCCGAAAATTAACATATTACGCCATTAAAATTGGTGACGAGTAAATGTCACGACATAGCTCTTCGTGATTTCGATATCACAGATAGGGCAGGCAATTCTGTATAGGATTTCCGCCACACGCAGTTGAGATTTTAAGAAATTGGGTCAGGACGGGTCGCGAAATAGAGTCGGGACCCCGAAAATTCACATATTACGCCATTAAAATTGGTGACGAGTAAGTATCACGGCCTAACTCTTCGTGATTTCGACATCACACAGAGGGAAGGCAATTATGTACAATATTTCCGCCACACGCAGTTCAGATTTTGAGAAATTGGGTCAGGACGGGTCGCAAAATAGGGACGGGCCCCCGAAAATTCACATATGACGCCATTAAAATTGGTGACGAGTAAGTACCACGACCTAACTCTTCGTGCTTTCGATATCACAGACAGGGGCAGGCAATTATGTATAGGACTTCCGCCACACGCAGTTGAGATTTTAAGAAATTGAGTCAGAACGGTTCACGAAATAGAGTCGGGACCCCGAAAATTCACATATTACGCCATTAAAATTGGTGAGGAGTAAGTATCACGGCGTAACTCTTCGTGATTTCGATATCACACACAGGGAAGGCAATTATGTACAGGATTTCCGCCACACGCAGTTCATATTTTGAGATATTGGGTCAGGACGGGTCACGAAATAGAGTCGGGACCCCGAAAATACACATATTACGCCATTCAAATTGGTGAGGAGTAAGTATCACGTCCTAGCTCTTCGTGATTTCGATATCAAAGACAGGACAGGCAATTCTGTATAGGATTTCCGCCACACGCAGTTGAGATTTTAAGAAATTGGGTCAGGACGGGTCGCGAAATAGAGTCGGGACCCCGAAAATTCACATATTACGCCATTAAAATTGGTGACGAGTAAGTATCACGGCCTAACTCTTCGTGATTTCGACATCACACAGAGGGAAGGCAATTATGTACAAGATTTCCGCCACACGCAGTTCAGATTTTGAGAATTTGGGTCAGGACGGGTCGCAAAATAGGGACGGGCCCCCTAAAATTCACATATTACGCCATTAAAATTGGTGACGAATAAGTATCACGGCCTAACTCTTCGTGCTTTCGATATCACAGACAGGGGCAGGCAATTATGTATAGGACGTCCGCCACACGCAGTTGAGATTTTAAGAAATTGAGTCAGGACGGGTCACGAAATAGAGTCGGGACCCCGAAAATTAACATATTACGCCATTAAAATTGGTGACGAGTAAATGTCACGACATAGCTCTTCGTGATTTCGATATCACAGATAGGGCAGGCAATTCTGTATAGGATTTCCGCCACACGCAGTTGAGATTTTAAGAAATTGGGTCAGGACGGGTCGCGAAATAGAGTCGGGACCCTGAAAATTCACATATTACGCCATTAAAATTGGTGACGAGTAAGTATCACGGCCTAACTCTTCGTGATTTCGACATCACACAGAGGGAAGGCAATTATGTACAATATTTCCGCCACACGCAGTTCAGATTTTGAGAAATTGGGTCAGGACGGGTCGCAAAATAGGGACGGGCCCCCGAAAATTCACATATGACGCCATTAAAATTGGTGACGAGTAAGTACCACGACCTAACTCTTCGTGCTTTCGATATCACAGACAGGGGCAGGCAATTATGTATAGGACTTCCGCCACACGCAGTTGAGATTTTAAGAAATTGAGTCAGGACGGGTCACGAAATAGAGTCGGGACCCCGAAAATTCACATATTACGCCATTAAAATGTGTGACGAGTATGTGTCACGGCCTTCCTCGTCGTGATTTCGACAACACAGGCAGGGCAGGCAATTCTGTACAGGATTTCCGCCACACACAGTTCAGATTTTAAGAAATGGGGTCAGGACGGGATCACGAAATATGGACGGGCGCCGAAAATTCACATATTACGCCATTAAAATTGGTGACGAGTAAGTATCACGGCCTAACTCTTCGTGATTTCGATATCACAGACAGGGGCAGTCAATTATGCATAGGATTTCCGCCACACGCAGTTCAGACTTTATGAAATTGGATCAGGACGGGTCACGAAATAGAGACGGGACCCCGGAAATTCATATATTACGCCATTAAAATTGGTGACGAGTAAGTATCACGGCCTAAATCTTCGTGATTTCGGCATCACACACAGGGAAGGCAATTCTGTACAGGATTTCCGCCACACGCAGTTCAGACTTTATGAAATTGGATCAGTACGGGTCACGAAATAGAGTCGGGACCCCGGAAATTCATATATTACGCCATTAAAATTGGTGACGAGTAAGTATCACGGCCTAAATCTTCGTAATTTCGGCATCACACACAGGGAAGGCAATTCTGTACAGGATTTCCGCCACACGCAGTTCAGATTTTGAGAAATTGGGTCAGAACGGTTCACGAAATAGAGTCGGGACCCCGATAATTCACATATTACGCCATTAAAATTGGTTAGGAGTAAGTATCACGGCGTAACTCTTCGTGATTTCGATATCACAGACAGGGCAGGGAATTATGTACAGGATTTCCGCCACACGCAGTTCAGATTTTAAGAAATGGGGTCAGGACGGGTCACGAAATAGGGACGGGGCCCCGAAAATTCACATATTACGCCATTAAAATTGGTGACGAGTAAGTATCACGGCCTAACTCTTCGTGCTTTCGATATCACAGACAGGGCAGGCAATTATGTATAGGATTTCCGCCACACGCAGTTGAGATTTTAAGAAATTGGGTCAGGACGGGTCACGAAATAGAGACGGGACTCCGGAAATTTACATATTACGCCATTAAAATTGGTGACGAGTAAGTATCACGTACTATCTCTTCGTGATTTCGACATCACACACAGGGAAGGCAATTATGTACAGGATTTCCGACACACGCAGTTCATATTTTGAGATATTGGGTCAGGACGGGTCACGAAATAGAGTCGGGACCCCGAAAATACACATATTACGCCATTCAAATTGGTGAGGAGTAAGTATCACGTCCTAGCTCTTCGTGATTTCGATATCAAAGACAGGACAGGCAATTCTGTATAGGATTTCCGCCACACGCAGTTGAGATTTTAAGAAATTGGGTCAGGACGGGTCGCGAAATAGAGTCGGGACCCCGAAAATTCACATATTACGCCATTAAAATTGGTGACGAGTAAGTATCACTGCCTAAATCTTCGTGATTTCGGCATCACACACAGGGAAGGCAATTCTGTACAGGATTTCCGCCACACGCAGTTCAGATTTTGAGAAATTGGGTCAGGACGGGTCACGAAATAGAGTCTGGACCCCGAAAATTCACATATTACGCCATTAAAATTGGTGACGAGTAAGTATCACGGACTAACTCTTCGTGATTTCGACATCACACACAGGGAAGGCAATTCTGTACATTATTTCCGCCACACGCAGTTCAGATTTTGAGATATTGAGTCAGGGCGGGTCACGAAATAGAGTCGGGACCTCGAAAATTCACATATTACGCCATTAAAATTGGAGAGGAGTAAGTATCACGGCCTAGCTCTTCGTGATTTCGATATCACAGATAGGGCAGGCAATTCTGTATAGGATTTCCGCCACACGCAGTTGAGATTTTAAGAAATCGGGTCAGGACGGGTCACGAAATAGAGTCAGGACCCCGAAAATTCATATATTAAAATGTGTGACGAGTATGTATCACGCCTTCCTCGTCGTGATTTCGACAACACAGGCAGGGCAGGCAATTCTGTACAGGATTTCCGCCACACGCAGTTCAGATTTTAAGAAATGGGGTCAGGACGGGGTCACGAAATAGGGATGGGGCCCCGAAAATTCACATATTACGCCATTAAAATTGGTGACGAGTAAGTATCACGGCCTAACTCTTCGTGCTTTCGATATCACAGACAGGGGCAGGCAATTATGCGTAGGATTTCCGCCACACGCAGTTCAGACTTTATGAAATTGGATCAGGACGGGTCACGAAATAGAGACGGGACCCCGGAAATTCATATATTACGCCATTAAAATTGGTGACGAGTAAGTATCACGGCCTAAGTCTTCGTGCTTTCGATATCACAGACAGGGGCAGGCAATTATGCGTAGGATTTCCGCCACACGCAGTTCAGACTTTATGAAATTGGATCAGGACGGGTCTCGAAATAGAGACGGGGCTCCGGAAATTTACATATTACGCCATTAAAATTGGTGACGAGTAAGTATCACGGACTAACTCTTCGTGATTTCGACATCACACACAGGGAAGGCAATTCTGTACAGGATTTCCGCCACACGCAGTTCAGATTTTGAGATATTGGGTCAGGACGGGTCACGAAATAGAGTCGGGACCCCGAAAATTCACATATTACGCCATTAAAATTGGTGAGGAGTAAGTATCACGTCCTAGCTCTTCGTGATTTCGATATCACAGATAGGGCAGGCAATTCTGTATAGGATTTCCGCCACACGCAGTTGAGATTTTAAGAAATTGGGTCAGGACCCCGAACATTCATATATTACGCCATTAAAATGTGTGACGAGTATGTATCACGGCCTTCCTCGTCGTGATTTCGACAACACAGGCAGGGCAGGCAATTCTGTACAGGATTTCCGCCACACGTAGTTCAGATTTTAAGAAATGGGATCAGGACGGGGTCACGAAATAGGGACGGGGCCCCGAAAATTCACATATTACGCCATTAAAATTGGTGACGAGTAAGTATCACGGCCTAACTCTTCGTGCTTTCGATATCACAGACAGGGGCAGGCAATTATGCATAGGATTTCCGCCACACGCAGTTAAGACTTAAAGAAATTGGATCAGGACGGGTCACGAAATAGAGACTGGACCCCGGAAATTCATATATTACGCCATTAAAATTGGTGACGAGTAAGTATCACGGTCTAACTCTTCGTGATTTCGACATCACACACAGGGAAGGCAATTATGTACAGGATTTCCGCCACATGCAGTTCAGATTTTGAGAAATTGGGTCAGGACGGGTGACGAAATAGAGTCGGGACCCCGAAAATTCACATATTACTCCACCAATTTTAATGGCGTAATATGTGAATTTTCGGGGTCCCGACTCTATTTCGTGACCCGTCCTGACCCAATTTCTCAAAATCTGAACTGCATGTGGCGGAAATCCTGTACATAATTGCCTTCCCTGTGTGTGATGCCGAAATCACGAAGATTTAGACCGTGATACTTACTCGTCACCAATTTTAATGGCGTAATATATGAATTTCCGGGGTCCCGTCTCTATTTCTTGACCCGTCCTGATCCAATTTCTCAAAGTCTTAACTGCGTGTGGCGGAAATCATATGCATAATTGCCTGCCCCTGTCTGTGATATCGAAAGCACGAAGAGCTAGGCCGTGATACTTACTCGTCACCAATTTTAATGGCGTAATATGTGAATTTTCAGGGCCCCGTCCCTATTTCGTGACCCCGTCCTGACCCCATTTCTTAAAATCTGAACTACTTGTGGCGGAAATCCTGTACATAATTGCCTGCCCTGCCTATGTTGTCGAAATCACGACGAGGAAGGCCGTGATACATACTCGTCACACATTTTAATGGCGTAATATATGAATTTTCGGGGTCCTGACTCTATTTCGTGAACCGTCCTGACCCAATTTCTTAAAATCTCAACTGCGTGTGGCGGAAATCCTATACAGAATTGCCTGCCCTAGCTGTGATATCGAAATCACGAAGAGCTATGTCGTGACATTTACTCGTCACCAATTTTAATGGCGTAATATGTGAATTTTCGGGGTCCCGACTCTATTTCGTGACCCGTCCTGACTCAATTTCTTAAAATCTCAACTGCGTGTGGCGGAAGTCCTATACATAATTGCCTGCCCCTGTCTGTGATATCGAAAGCACGAAAAGTTAGGCCGTGATACTTACTCGTCACCAATTTTAATGGCGTCATATGTGAATTTTCGGGGGCCCGTCCCTATTTTGCGACCCGTCCTGACCCAATTTCTCAAAATCTGAACTGCGTGTGGCGGAAATATTGTACATAATTGCCTTCCCTCCGTGTGATGTCGAAATCACGAAGAGTTAGGCCGTGATACTTACTCGTCACCAATTTTAATGGCGTAATATGTGAATTTTCGGGTCCCGACTCTATTTCGCGACCCGTCCTGACCCAATTTCTTAAAATCTCAACTGCCTGTGGCGGAAATGCTATACAGAATTGCCTGTCCTGTCTTTGATATCGAAATCACGAAGAGCTAGGACGTGATACTTACTCCTCACCAATTTTAATGGCGTAATATGTGAATTTTCGGGGTCCCGACTCTATTTCGTGACCCGTCCTGACCCGATATCTCAAAATCTGAACTGCGTGTGGCGGAAATCCTGTACATAATTGCCTTCCCTGTGTGTGATGTCGAAATCACGAAGAGTTAGTCCGTGATACTTACTCGTCACCAATTTTAATGGCGTAATATGTAAATTTCCGGAGCCCCGTCTCTATTTTGTGACCCGTCCTGATCCAATTTCTCAAAATCTGAACTGCCTGTGGCGGAAATCCTGTACAGAATTGCCTTTCCTCTGTGTGATGTCGAAATCACGAAGAGTTAGACCGTGATACTTACTCGTCACCAATTTTAATGGCGTAATATATGAATTTCCGGGGTCCCGTCTCTTTATCGTGACCCGTCCTGACCCAATTTCTTAAAATCTCAACTGCGTGTGGCGGAAATCCTATACATAATTGCCTGCCCTGTCTGTGATATCGAAAGCACGAAGAGTTAGGCCGTGATACTTACTCGTCACGAATTTTAATGGCGTAATCTGTGAATTTTCGGGGGCCCGTCCCTATTTCGTGACCCGTCCTGACCCCATTTCTTAAAATCTGAACTGTGTGTGGCGGAAATCCTGTACAGAATGGATTGCCCTGTCTTTGATATCGAAATCACGAAGAGTTACGCCGTGATACTTACTGCTCACCAATTTTAATGGCGTAATATATGAATTTCCGGGGTCCCGTATCTATTTCGTGACCCGTCCTGACCCAATTTCTTAAAATCTCAACTGCGTGTGGCGGAAATCCTATACAGAATTGCCTTCCCTCTGTGTGAAGTCGAAATTACGAAGAGTTAGACCGTGATACTTACTCGTCACCAATTTTAATGGCGTAATATATGAATTTCCGGGGTCCCGTCTCTATTTCGTGACCCGTCCTGACCCAATTTCTTAAAATCTCAACTGCGTGTGGCGGAAATCCTATACATAATTGCCTGCCCTGTCTGTGATATCGAAAGCACGAAGAGTTAGGCCGTGATACTTACTCGTCACGAATTTTAATGGCGTAATTGGTGAATTTTCGGGGTCCCGACTCTATTTCGTGACCCGTCCTGACCCAATTTCTCAAAATCTGAACTGCATGTGGCGGAAATCCTGTACATTATTGCCTTCCCTGTGTCTGATGCCGAAATCACGAAGATTTAGACCGTGATACTTACTCGTCACCAATTTTAATGGCGTAATATATGAATTTCCGGGGTCCCGTCTCTATTTCGTGACCCGTCCTGATCCAATTTCTTAAAGTCTTAACTGCGTGTGGCGGAAATCATATGCATAATTGCCTGCCCCTGTCTGTGATATCGGAAGCACGAAGAGTTAGGCCGTGATACTTACTCGTCACCAATTTTAATGGCGTAATATGTGAATTTTCAGGGCCCCGTCCCTATTTCGTGACCCCGTCCTGACCCCATTTCTTAAAATCTGAACTACTTGTGGCGGAAATCCTATACATAATTGCCTGCCCTGCCTATGTTGTCGAAATCACGACGAGGAAGGCCGTGATACATACTCGTCACACATTTTAATGGCGTAATATATGAATTTTCGGGGTCCTGACTCTATTTCGTGAACCGTCCTGACCCAATTTCTTAAAATCTCAACTGCGTGTGGCGGAAATCCTATACAGAATTGCCTGCCCTATCTGTGATATCGAAATCACGAAGAGCTATGTCGTGACATTTACTCGTCACCAATTTTAATGGCGTAATATGTGAATTTTCGGGGTCCCGACTCTATTTCGTGACCCGTCCTGACTCAATTTCTTTAAATCTCAACTGCGTGTGGCGGAAGTCCTATACATAATTGCCTGCCCCTGTCTGTGATATCGAAAGCACGAAGAGTTAGGCCGTGATACTTACTCGTCACCAATTTTAATGGCGTCATATGTGAATTTTCGGGGGCCCGTCCCTATTTTGCGACCCGTCCTGACCCAATTTCTCAAAATCTGAACTGCGTGTGGCGGAAATATTGTACATAATTGCCTTCCCTCTGTGTGATGTCGAAATCACGAAGAGTTAGGCCGTGATACTTACTCGTCACCAATTTTAATGGCGTAATATGTGAATTTTCGGGGTCCCGACTCTATTTCGCGACCCGTCCTGACCCAATTTCTTAAAATCTCAACTGCGTGTGGCGGAAATCCTATACAGAATTGCCTGTCCTGTCTTTGATATCGAAATCACGAAGAGCTAGGACGTGATACTTACTCCTCACCAATTTTAATGGCGTAATATGTGAATTTTCGGGGTCCCGACTCTATTTCGTGACCCGTCCTGACCCGATATCTCTAAATCTGAACTGCGTGTGGCGGAAATCCTGTACATAATTGCCTTCCCTGTGTGTGATGTCGAAATCACGAAGAGTTAGTCCGTGATACTTACTCGTCACCAATTTTAATGGCGTAATATGTAAATTTCCGGAGCCCCGTCTCTATTTTGTGACCCGTCCTGATCCAATTTCTCAAAATCTGAACTGCCTGTGGCGGAAATCCTGTACAGAATTGCGTTCCCTCTGTGTGATGTCGAAATCACGAAGAGTTAGACCGTGATACTTACTCGTCACCAATTTTAATGGCGTAATATATGAATTTCCGGGGTCCCGTCTCTATTTCGTGACCCGTCCTGACCCAATTTCTTAAAATCTCAACTGCGTGTGGCGGAAATCCTATACATAATTGCCTGCCCTGTCTGTGATATCGAAAGCACGAAGAGTTAGGCCGTGATACTTACTCGTCGCGAATTTTAATGGCGTAATCTGTGAATTTTCGGGGCCCCGTCCCTATTTCGTGACCCGTCCTGACCCCATTTCTTAAAATCTGAACTGCGTGTGGCGGAAATCCTGTACAGAATGGATTGCCCTGTCTTTGATATCGAAATCACGAAGAGTTACGCCGTGATACTTACTCCTCACCAATTTTAATGGCGTAATATGTGAATTTTCGGGGTCCCGACTCTATTTCGTAAACCGTCCTGACCCAATTTCTCAAAATCTTAACTGCGTGTGGCGGAAATCCTCTACAGAATTCCCTTCCCTGTGTGTGATGACGAAATCACGAAGATTTAGGCCGTAATACTTACTCGTCACCAATTTTAATGGCGTAATATATGAATTTCCGGGGTCCCATCTCTATTTCGTGACCCGTCCTGATCCAATTTCATAAAGTCTGAACTGCGTGTGACGGAAATCTTGTACATAATTGCCTTCCTTCTGTGTGATGTCGAAATCACGAAGACTTAGGCCGTGATACTTACTCGTCACCAATTTTAATGACGTAATATGTGAATTTTCGGGGTCCCGACTCTATTTCGCGACCCGTCCTGACCCAATTTCTTAAAATCTCAACTGCGTGTGGCGGAAATTCTATACAGAATTGCCTGTCCTGTCTTTGATATCGAAATCACGAAGAGCTAGGACGTGATACTTACTCCTCACCAATTTTAATGGCGTAATCTGTGAATTTTCGGGGTCCCGACTCTATTTCGTGACCCGTCCTGACCCAATATCTCAAAATATGAACTGCGTGTGGCGGAAATCCTGTACAGAATTGCCTTCCCTCTGTGTGAAGTCGAAATTACGAAGAGTTAGACCGTGATACTTACTCGTCACCAATTTAATGGCGTAATATATGAATTTCCGGGGTCCCGTCTCTATTTCGTGACCCGTCCTGACCCAATTTCTTAAAATCTCAACTGCGTGTGGCGGAAATCCTATAATAATTGCCTGCCCTGTCTGTGATATCGAAGCACGAAGAGTTAGGCCGTGATACTTACTCGTCACCAATTTTAATGGCGTAATATGTAAATTTCCGGAGCCCCGTCTCTATTTCGTGACCCGTCCTGACTCAATTTCTTCAAATATGAACTGCCTGTGGCGGAAATCCTGTACAGAATTGCCTTCCCTCTGTCTGATGTCGAAATCACGAAGAGTTAGACCGTGATACTTACTCGTCACCAATTTTAATGGCGTAATATATGAATTTCCGGGGTCCCGTCTCTATTTCGTGACCCGTCCTGACCCAATTTCTTAAAATCTCAACTGCGTGTGGCGGAAATCCTATACATAATTGCCTGCCCTGTCTGTGATATCGAAAGCACGAAGAGTTAGGCCGTGATACTTACTGGTCACCAATTTTAATGGCGTAATATATGAATTTCCGGGGTCCCGTCTCTATTTCGTGACCCGTCCTGATCCAATTTCATAAAGTCTGAACTGCGTGTGGCGGAAATCCTATGCATAATTGCCTGCCCCTGTCTGTGATATCGAAAGCACGAAGAGTTAGGCCGTGATACTTACTCGTCACCAATTTTAATGGCGTAATATGTGAATTTTCGGGGCCCCGTCCCTATTTCGAGACCCCGTCCTGACCCCATTTCTTAAAATCTGAACTGCGTGTGGCGGAAATCCTGTACAGAATTGCCTGCGCTGCCTGTGTTGTCGAAATCACGACGAGGAAGGCCGTGATACATACTCGTCACACATTTTAATATATGAATTTTCGGGGTCCTGACTCTATTTCGTGACCCGTCCTGACCCGATTTCTTAAAATCTCAACTGCGTGTGGCGGAAATCCTATACAGAATTGCCTGCCCTATATGTGATATCGAAATCACGAAGAGCTAGGCCGTGATACTTACTCCTCGCCAATTTTAATGGCGTAATATGTGAATTTTCGGGGTCCCGACTCTATTTCGTGACCCGTCCTGACCCAATATCTCAAAATCTGAACTGCGTGTGGCGGAAATAATGTACAGAATTGCCTTCCCTGTGTGTGATGTCGAAATCACGAAGAGTTAGTCCGTGATACTTACTCGTCACCAATTTTAATGGCGTAATATGTGAATTTTCGGGGTCCAGACTCTATTTCGTGACCCGTCCTGACCCAATTTCTCAAAATCTGAACTGCGTGTGGCGGAAATCCAGTACAGAATTGCCTTCCCTGTGTGTGAAGTCGAAATCACGAAGATTTAGGCCGTGATACTTACTCGTCACCAATTTTAATGGCGTAATATATGAATTTCCGGGGTCCCGTCTCTATTTCGTGACCCGTCCTGATCCAATTTCATAAAGTCTGAACTGCGTGTGACGGAAATCCTATGCATAATTGCCTGCCCCTGTCTGTGATATCGAAAGCACGAAGAGTTAGGCCGTGATACTTACTAGTCACCAATTTTAATGGCGTAATCTGTGAATTTTCGGGGCCCCGTCCCTATTTCGTGATCCCGTCCTGACCCCATTTCTTAAAATCTGAACTGCGTGTGGCGGAAATCCTGTACAGAATTGCCTGCCCTGCCTGTGTTGTCGAAATCACGACGAGGAAGGCCGTGATACATACTCGTCACCAATTTTAATGGCGTAATATGTGAATTTTCGGGGTCCCGACTCTATTTCGCGACCCGTCCTGACCCAATTTCTTAAAATCTCAACTGCGTGTGGCGGAAATTCTATACAGAATTGCCTGTCCTGTCTTTGATATCGAAATCACGAAGAGCTAGGACGTGATACTTACTCCTCACCAATTTTAATGGCGTAATCTGTGAATTTTCGGGGTCCCGACTCTATTTCGTGACCCGTCCTGACCCAATATCTCAAAATCTGAACTGCGTGTGGCGGAAATCCTGTACAGAATTGCCTTCCCTGTGTGTGATGTCGAAATTACGAAGAGTTAGTCCGTGATACTTACTCGTCACCAATTTTAATGGCGTAATATGTAAATTTCCGGAGTCCCGTCTCTATTTCGTGACCCGTCCTGACCCAATTTCTCAAAATCTGAACTGCGTGTGGCGGAAATCTTGTACATAATTGCCTTCCCTCTGTGTGATGTCGAAATCACGAAGAGTTAGGCCGTGATACTTACTCGTCACCAATTTTAATGACGTAATATGTGAATTTTCGGGGTCCCGACTCTATTTCGCGACCCGTCCTGACCCAATTTCTTAAAATCTCAACTGCGTGTGGCGGAAATTCTATACAGAATTGCCTGTCCTGTCTTTGATATCGAAATCACGAAGAGCTAGGACGTGATACTTACTCCTCACCAATTTTAATGGCGTAATCTGTGAATTTTCGGGGTCCCGACTCTATTTCGTGACCCGTCCTGACCCAATATCTCAAAATATGAACTGCGTGTGGCGGAAATCCTGTACAGAATTGCCTTCCCTCTGTGTGAAGTCGAAATTACGAAGAGTTAGACCGTGATACTTACTCGTCACCAATTTTAATGGCGTAATATATGAATTTCCGGGGTCCCGTCTCTATTTCGTGACCCGTCCTGACCCAATTTCTTAAAATCTCAACTGCGTGTGGCGGAAATCCTATAATAATTGCCTGCCCTGTCTGTGATATCGAAGCACGAAGAGTTTGGGCGTGATACTTACTCGTCACCAATTTTAATGGCGTAATATGTAAATTTCCGGAGCCCCGTCTCTATTTCGTGACCCGTCCTGACCCAATTTCTCAAAATCTGAACTGCCTGTGGCGGAAATCCTGTACAGAATTGCCTTCCCTCTGTCTGATGTCGAAATCACGAAGAGTTAGACCGGGATACTTACTCCTCACCAATTTTAATGGCATAATATGTGAATTTTCGGGGTCCCGACTCTATTTCGTGACCCGTCCTGACCCGATATCTCTAAATCTGAACTGCGTGTGGCGGAAATCCTGTACATAATTGCCTTCCCTGTGTGTGATGTCGAAATCACGAAGAGTTAGTCCGTGATACTTACTCGTCACCAATTTTAATGGCGTAATATGTAAATTTCCGGAGCCCCGTCTCTATTTTGTGACCCGTCCTGATCCAATTTCTCAAAATCTGAACTGCCTGTGGCGGAAATCCTGTACAGAATTGCATTCCCTCTGTGTGATGTCGAAATCACGAAGAGTTAGACCGTGATACTTACTCGTCACCAATTTTAATGGCGTAATATATGAATTTCCGGGGTCCCGTCTCTATTTCGTGACCCGTCCTGACCCAATTTCTTAAAATCTCAACTGCATGTGGCGGAAATCCTATACATAATTGCCTGCCCTGTCTGTGATATCGAAAGCACGAAGAGTTAGGCCGTGATACTTACTCCTCACACATTTTAATGGCGTAATCTGTGAATTTTCGGGGTCCCGACTCTATTTCGTGACCCGTCCTGACCCGATATCTCTAAATCTGAACTGCGTGTGGCGGAAATCCTGTACATAATTGCCTTCCCTGTGTGTGATGTCGAAATCACGAAGAGTTAGTCCGTGATACTTACTCGTCACCAATTTTAATGGCGTAATATGTAAATTTCCGGAGCCCCGTCTCTATTTTGTGACCCGTCCTGATCCAATTTCTCAAAATCTGAACTGCCTGTGGCGGAAATCCTGTACAGAATTGCGTTCCCTCTGTGTGATGTCGAAATCACGAAGAGTTAGACCGTGATACTTACTCGTCACCAATTTTAATGGCGTAATATATGAATTTCCGGGGTCCCGTCTCTATTTCGTGACCCGTCCTGACCCAATTTCTTAAAATCTCAACTGCGTGTGGCGGAAATCCTATACATAATTGCCTGCCCTGTCTGTGATATCGAAAGCACGAAGAGTTAGGCCGTGATACTTACTCGTCGCGAATTTTAATGGCGTAATCTGTGAATTTTCGGGGCCCCGTCCCTATTTCGTGACCCGTCCTGACCCCATTTCTTAAAATCTGAACTGCGTGTGGCGGAAATCCTGTACAGAATGGATTGCCCTGTCTTTGATATCGAAATCACGAAGAGTTACGCCGTGATACTTACTCCTCACCAATTTTAATGGCGTAATATGTGAATTTTCGGGGTCCCGACTCTATTTCGTAAACCGTCCTGACCCAATTTCTCAAAATCTTAACTGCGTGTGGCGGAAATCCTCTACAGAATTCCCTTCCCTGTGTGTGATGACGAAATCACGAAGATTTAGGCCGTAATACTTACTCGTCACCAATTTTAATGGCGTAATATATGAATTTCCGGGGTCCCATCTCTATTTCGTGACCCGTCCTGATCCAATTTCATAAAGTCTGAACTGCGTGTGACGGAAATCTTGTACATAATTGCCTTCCTTCTGTGTGATGTCGAAATCACGAAGACTTAGGCCGTGATACTTACTCGTCACCAATTTTAATGACGTAATATGTGAATTTTCGGGGTCCCGACTCTATTTCGCGACCCGTCCTGACCCAATTTCTTAAAATCTCAACTGCGTGTGGCGGAAATTCTATACAGAATTGCCTGTCCTGTCTTTGATATCGAAATCACGAAGAGCTAGGACGTGATACTTACTCCTCACCAATTTTAATGGCGTAATCTGTGAATTTTCGGGGTCCCGACTCTATTTCGTGACCCGTCCTGACCCAATATCTCAAAATATGAACTGCGTGTGGCGGAAATCCTGTACAGAATTGCCTTCCCTCTGTGTGAAGTCGAAATTACGAAGAGTTAGACCGTGATACTTACTCGTCACCAATTTAATGGCGTAATATATGAATTTCCGGGGTCCCGTCTCTATTTCGTGACCCGTCCTGACCCAATTTCTTAAAATCTCAACTGCGTGTGGCGGAAATCCTATAATAATTGCCTGCCCTGTCTGTGATATCGAAGCACGAAGAGTTAGGCCGTGATACTTACTCGTCACCAATTTTAATGGCGTAATATGTAAATTTCCGGAGCCCCGTCTCTATTTCGTGACCCGTCCTGACTCAATTTCTTCAAATATGAACTGCCTGTGGCGGAAATCCTGTACAGAATTGCCTTCCCTCTGTCTGATGTCGAAATCACGAAGAGTTAGACCGTGATACTTACTCGTCACCAATTTTAATGGCGTAATATATGAATTTCCGGGGTCCCGTCTCTATTTCGTGACCCGTCCTGACCCAATTTCTTAAAATCTCAACTGCGTGTGGCGGAAATCCTATACATAATTGCCTGCCCTGTCTGTGATATCGAAAGCACGAAGAGTTAGGCCGTGATACTTACTGGTCACCAATTTTAATGGCGTAATATATGAATTTCCGGGGTCCCGTCTCTATTTCGTGACCCGTCCTGATCCAATTTCATAAAGTCTGAACTGCGTGTGGCGGAAATCCTATGCATAATTGCCTGCCCCTGTCTGTGATATCGAAAGCGCGAAGAGTTAGGCCGTGATACTTACTCGTCACCAATTTTAATGGCGTAATATGTGAATTTTCGGGGCCCCGTCCCTATTTCGAGACCCCGTCCTGACCCCATTTCTTAAAATCTGAACTGCGTGTGGCGGAAATCCTGTACAGAATTGCCTGCGCTGCCTGTGTTGTCGAAATCACGACGAGGAAGGCCGTGATACATACTCGTCACACATTTTAATATATGAATTTTCGGGGTCCTGACTCTATTTCGTGACCCGTCCTGACCCGATTTCTTAAAATCTCAACTGCGTGTGGCGGAAATCCTATACAGAATTGCCTGCCCTATATGTGATATCGAAATCACGAAGAGCTAGGCCGTGATACTTACTCCTCGCCAATTTTAATGGCGTAATATGTGAATTTTCGGGGTCCCGACTCTATTTCGTGACCCGTCCTGACCCAATATCTCAAAATCTGAACTGCGTGTGGCGGAAATAATGTACAGAATTGCCTTCCCTGTGTGTGATGTCGAAATCACGAAGAGTTAGTCCGTGATACTTACTCGTCACCAATTTTAATGGCGTAATATGTGAATTTTCGGGGTCCAGACTCTATTTCGTGACCCGTCCTGACCCAATTTCTCAAAATCTGAACTGCGTGTGGCGGAAATCCAGTACAGAATTGCCTTCCCTGTGTGTGAAGTCGAAATCACGAAGATTTAGGCCGTGATACTTACTCGTCACCAATTTTAATGGCGTAATATATGAATTTCCGGGGTCCCGTCTCTATTTCGTGACCCGTCCTGATCCAATTTCATAAAGTCTGAACTGCGTGTGACGGAAATCCTATGCATAATTGCCTGCCCCTGTCTGTGATATCGAAAGCACGAAGAGTTAGGCCGTGATACTTACTAGTCACCAATTTTAATGGCGTAATCTGTGAATTTTCGGGGCCCCGTCCCTATTTCGTGATCCCGTCCTGACCCCATTTCTTAAAATCTGAACTGCGTGTGGCGGAAATCCTGTACAGAATTGCCTGCCCTGCCTGTGTTGTCGAAATCACGACGAGGAAGGCCGTGATACATACTCGTCACCAATTTTAATGGCGTAATATGTGAATTTTCGGGGTCCCGACTCTATTTCGCGACCCGTCCTGACCCAATTTCTTAAAATCTCAACTGCGTGTGGCGGAAATTCTATACAGAATTGCCTGTCCTGTCTTTGATATCGAAATCACGAAGAGCTAGGACGTGATACTTACTCCTCACCAATTTTAATGGCGTAATCTGTGAATTTTCGGGGTCCCGACTCTATTTCGTGACCCGTCCTGACCCAATATCTCAAAATCTGAACTGCGTGTGGCGGAAATCCTGTACAGAATTGCCTTCCCTGTGTGTGATGTCGAAATTACGAAGAGTTAGTCCGTGATACTTACTCGTCACCAATTTTAATGGCGTAATATGTAAATTTCCGGAGTCCCGTCTCTATTTCGTGACCCGTCCTGACCCAATTTCTCAAAATCTGAACTGCGTGTGGCGGAAATCTTGTACATAATTGCCTTCCCTCTGTGTGATGTCGAAATCACGAAGAGTTAGGCCGTGATACTTACTCGTCACCAATTTTAATGACGTAATATGTGAATTTTCGGGGTCCCGACTCTATTTCGCGACCCGTCCTGACCCAATTTCTTAAAATCTCAACTGCGTGTGGCGGAAATTCTATACAGAATTGCCTGTCCTGTCTTTGATATCGAAATCACGAAGAGCTAGGACGTGATACTTACTCCTCACCAATTTTAATGGCGTAATCTGTGAATTTTCGGGGTCCCGACTCTATTTCGTGACCCGTCCTGACCCAATATCTCAAAATATGAACTGCGTGTGGCGGAAATCCTGTACAGAATTGCCTTCCCTCTGTGTGAAGTCGAAATTACGAAGAGTTAGACCGTGATACTTACTCGTCACCAATTTTAATGGCGTAATATATGAATTTCCGGGGTCCCGTCTCTATTTCGTGACCCGTCCTGACCCAATTTCTTAAAATCTCAACTGCGTGTGGCGGAAATCCTATAATAATTGCCTGCCCTGTCTGTGATATCGAAGCACGAAGAGTTTGGGCGTGATACTTACTCGTCACCAATTTTAATGGCGTAATATGTAAATTTCCGGAGCCCCGTCTCTATTTCGTGACCCGTCCTGACCCAATTTCTCAAAATCTGAACTGCCTGTGGCGGAAATCCTGTACAGAATTGCCTTCCCTCTGTCTGATGTCGAAATCACGAAGAGTTAGACCGGGATACTTACTCCTCACCAATTTTAATGGCATAATATGTGAATTTTCGGGGTCCCGACTCTATTTCGTGACCCGTCCTGACCCGATATCTCTAAATCTGAACTGCGTGTGGCGGAAATCCTGTACATAATTGCCTTCCCTGTGTGTGATGTCGAAATCACGAAGAGTTAGTCCGTGATACTTACTCGTCACCAATTTTAATGGCGTAATATGTAAATTTCCGGAGCCCCGTCTCTATTTTGTGACCCGTCCTGATCCAATTTCTCAAAATCTGAACTGCCTGTGGCGGAAATCCTGTACAGAATTGCATTCCTTCTGTGTGATGTCGAAATCACGAAGAGTTAGACCGTGATACTTACTCGTCACCAATTTTAATGGCGTAATATATGAATTTCCGGGGTCCCGTCTCTATTTCGTGACCCGTCCTGACCCAATTTCTTAAAATCTCAACTGCATGTGGCGGAAATCCTATACATAATTGCCTGCCCTGTCTGTGATATCGAAAGCACGAAGAGTTAGGCCGTGATACTTACTCCTCACACATTTTAATGGCGTAATCTGTGAATTTTCGGGGTCCCGACTCTATTTCGTGACCCGTCCTGACCCAATTTCTCAAAATATGAACTGCGTGTGGCGGAAATCCTGTACAGAATTGCCTTCCCTCTGTGTGAAGTCGAAATTACGAAGAGTTAGACCGTGATACTTACTCGTCACCAATTTTAATGGCGTAATATATGAATTTCCGGGGTCCCATCTCTATTTCGTGACCCGTCCTGACCCAATTTCTTAAAATCTCAACTGCGTGTGGCGGAAATCTTGTACATAATTGCCTTCCCTCTGTGTGATGTCGAAATCACGAAGAGTTAGGCCGTGATACTTACTCGTCACCAATTTTAATGACGTAATATGTGAATTTTCGGGGTCCGACTCTATTTCGCGACCCGTCCTGACCCAATTTCTTAAAATCTCAACTGCGTGTGGCGGAAATTCTATACAGAATTGCCTGTCCTGTCTTTGATATCGAAATCACGAAGAGCTAGGACGTGATACTTACTCCTCACCAATTTTAATGGCGTAATCTGTGAATTTTCGGGGTCCCGACTCTATTTCGTGACCCGTCCTGACCCAATATCTCAAAATATGAACTGCGTGTGGCGGAAATCCTGTACAGAATTGCCTTCCCTCTGTGTGAAGTCGAAATTACGAAGAGTTAGACCGTGATACTTACTCGTCACCAATTGTAATGGCGTAATATATGAATTTCCGGGTCCCGTCTCTATTTCGTGACCCGTCCTGACCCAATTTCATAAAATCTCAACTGCGTGTGGCGGAAATCCTATAATAATTGCCTGCCCTGTCTGTGATATCGAAGCACGAAGAGTTAGGCCGTGATACTTACTCGTCACCAATTTTAATGGCGTAATATGTAAATTTCCGGAGCCCCGTCTCTATTTCGTGACCCGTCCTGACCCAATTTCTCAAAATCTGAACTGCCTGTGGCGGAAATCCTGTACAGAATTGCCTTCCCTCTGTCTGATGTCGAAATCACGAAGAGTTAGACCGTGATACTTACTCGTCACCAATTTTAATGGCGTAATATATGAATTTCCGGGGTCCCGTCTCTATTTCGTGACCCGTCCTGACCCAATTTCTTAAAATCTCAACTGCGTGTGGCGGAAATCCTATACATAATTGCCTGCCCTGTCTGTGATATCGAAAGCACGAAGAGTTAGGCCGTGATACTTACTGGTCACCAATTTTAATGGCGTAATATATGAATTTCCGGGGTCCCGTCTCTATTTCGTGACCCGTCCTGATCCAATTTCATAAAGTCTGAACTGCGTGTGGCGGAAATCCTATGCATAATTGCCTGCCCCTGTCTGTGATATCGAAAGCACGAAGAGTTAGGCCGTGATACTTACTCGTCACCAATTTTAATGGCGTAATATGTGAATTTTCGGGGCCCCGTCCCTATTTCGAGACCCCGTCCTGACCCCATTTCTTAAAATCTGAACTGCGTGTGGCGGAAATCCTGTACAGAATTGCCTGCGCTGCCTGTGTTGTCGAAATCACGACGAGGAAGGCCGTGATACATACTCGTCACACATTTTAATATATGAATTTTCGGGGTCCTGACTCTATTTCGTGACCCGTCCTGACCCGATTTCTTAAAATCTCAACTGCGTGTGGCGGAAATCCTATACAGAATTGCCTGCCCTATATGTGATATCGAAATCACGAAGAGCTAGGCCGTGATACTTACTCCTCGCCAATTTTAATGGCGTAATATGTGAATTTTCGGGGTCCCGACTCTATTTCGTGACCCGTCCTGACCCAATATCTCAAAATCTGAACTGCGTGTGGCGGAAATAATGTACAGAATTGCCTTCCCTGTGTGTGATGTCGAAATCACGAAGAGTTAGTCCGTGATACTTACTCGTCACCAATTTTAATGGCGTAATATGTGAATTTTCGGGGTCCAGACTCTATTTCGTGACCCGTCCTGACCCAATTTCTCAAAATCTGAACTGCGTGTGGCGGAAATCCTGTACAGAATTGCCTTCCCTGTGTGTGAAGTCGAAATCACGAAGATTTAGGCCGTGATACTTACTCGTCACCAATTTTAATGGCGTAATATATGAATTTCCGGGGTCCCGTCTCTATTTCGTGACCCGTCCTGATCCAATTTCATAAAGTCTGAACTGCGTGTGGCGGAAATCCTATGCATAATTGCCTGCCCCTGTCTGTGATATCGAAAGCACGAAGAGTTAGGCCGTGATACTTACTCGTCACCAATTTTAATGGCGTAATATGTGAATTTTCGGGGCCCCGTCCCTATTTCGAGACCCCGTCCTGACCCCATTTCTTAAAATCTGAACTGCGTGTGGCGGAAATCCTGTACAGAATTGCCTGTGCTGCCTGTGTTGTCGAAATCACGACGAGGAAGGCCGTGATACATACTCGTCACACATTTTAATATATGAATTTTCGGGGTCCTGACTCTATTTCGTGACCCGTCCTGACCCGATTTCTTAAAATCTCAACTGCGTGTGGCGGAAATCCTATACAGAATTGCCTGCCCTATATGTGATATCGAAATCACGAAGAGCTAAGCCGTGATACTTACTCCTCGCCAATTTTAATGGCGTAATATGTGAATTTTCGGGGTCCCGACTCTATTTCGTGACCCGTCCTGACCCAATATCTCAAAATCTGAACTGCGTGTGGCGGAAATAATGTACAGAATAGACTTCCCTGTGTGTGATGTCGAAATCACGAAGAGTTAGTCCGTGATACTTACTCGTCACCAATTTTAATGGCGTAATATGTGAATTTTCGGGGTCCAGACTCTATTTCGTGACCCGTCCTGACCCAATTTCTCAAAATCTGAACTGCGTGTGGCGGAAATCCTGTACAGAATTGCCTTTCCTGTGTGTGAAGTCGAAATCACGAAGATTTAGGCCGTGATACTTACTCGTCACCAATTTTAATGGCGTATTATATGATTTTCCGGGGTCCCGTCTCTATTTCGTGACCCGTCCTGATCCAATTTCATAAAGTCTGAACTGCGTGTGGCGGAAATCCTATGCATAATTGCCTGCCCCTGTCTGTGATATCGAAAGCACGAAGAGTTAGGCCGTGATACTTACTAGTCACCAATTTTAATGGCGTAATCTGTGAATTTTCGGGGTCCCGTCCCTATTTCGTGATCCCGTCCTGACCCCATTTCTTAAAATCTGAACTGCGTGTGGCGGAAATCCTGTACAGAATTGCCTGCCCTGCCTGTGTTGTCGAAATCACGACGAGGAAGGCCGTGATACATACTCGTCACCAATTTTAATGGCGTAATATGTGAATTTTCGGGGTCCCGACTCTATTTCGCGACCCGTCCTGACCCAATTTCTTAAAATCTCAACTGCGTGTGGCGGAAATTCTATACAGAATTGCCTGTCCTGTCTTTGATATCGAAATCACGAAGAGCTAGGACGTGATACTTACTCCTCACCAATTTTAATGGCGTAATCTGTGAATTTTCGGGGTCCCGACTCTATTTCGTGACCCGTCCTGACCCAATATCTTAAAATCTGAACTGCGTGTGGCGGAAATCCTGTACAGAATTGCCTTCCCTGTGTGTGATGTCGAAATTACGAAGAGTTAGTCCGTGATACTTACTCGTCACCAATTTTAATGGCGTAATATGTAAATTTCCGGAGTCCCGTCTCTATTTCGTGACCCGTCCTGACCCAATTTCTCAAAATCTGAACTGCGTGTGGCGGAAATCTTGTACATAATTGCCTTCCCTCTGTGTGATGTCGAAATCACGAAGAGTTAGGCCGTGATACTTACTCGTCACCAATTTTAATGACGTAATATGTGAATTTTCGGGGTCCCGACTCTATTTCGCGACCCGTCCTGACCCAATTTCTTAAAATCTCAACTGCGTGTGGCGGAAATTCTATACAGAATTGCCTGTCCTGTCTTTGATATCGAAATCACGAAGAGCTAGGACGTGATACTTACTCCTCACCAATTTTAATGGCGTAATCTGTGAATTTTCGGGGTCCCGACTCTATTTCGTGACCCGTCCTGACCCAATATCTCAAAATATGAACTGCGTGTGGCGGAAATCCTGTACAGAATTGCCTTCCCTCTGTGTGAAGTCGAAATTACGAAGAGTTAGACCGTGATACTTACTCGTCACCAATTTTAATGGCGTAATATATGAATTTCCGGGGTCCCGTCTCTATTTCGTGACCCGTCCTGACCCAATTTCTTAAAATCTCAACTGCGTGTGGCGGAAATCCTATAATAATTGCCTGCCCTGTCTGTGATATCGAAGCACGAAGAGTTAGGCCGTGATACTTACTCGTCACCAATTTTAATGGCGTAATATGTAAATTTCCGGAGCCCCGTCTCTATTTCGTGACCCGTCCTGACCCAATTTCTCAAAATCTGAACTGACTGTGGCGGAAATCCTGTACAGAATTGCCTTCCCTCTGTCTGATGTCGAAATCACGAAGAGTTAGACCGTGATACTTACTCGTCACCAATTTTAATGGCGTAATATATGAATTTCCGGGGTCCCGTCTCTATTTCGTGACCCGTCCTGACCCAATTTCTTAAAATCTCAACTGCGTGTGGCGGAAATCCTATACATAATTGCCTGCCCTGTCTGTGATATCGAAAGCACGAAGAGTTAGGCCGTGATACTTACTCCTCACCAATTTTAATGGCGTAATCTGTGAATTTTCGGGGTCCCGACTCTATTTCGTGACCCGTCCTGACCCAATTTCTCAAAATATGAACTGCGTGTGGCGGAAATCCTGTACAGAATTGCCTTCCCTCTGTGTGAAGTCGAAATTACGAAGAGTTAGACCGTGATACTTACTCGTCACCAATTTTAATGGCGTAATATATGAATTTCCGGGGTCCCGTCTCTATTTCGTGACCCGTTCTGACCCAATTTCTTAAAATCTCAACTGCGTGTGGCGGAAATCCTATACATAATTGCCTGCCCTGTCTGTGATATCGAAAGCACGAAGAGTTAGGCCGTGATACTTACTCCTCACCAATTTTAATGGCGTAATCTGTGAATTTTCGGGGTCCCGACTCTATTTCGTGACCCGTCCTGACCCAATTTCTCAAAATCTGAACTGCGTGTGGCGGAAATCTTGTACATAATTGCCTTCCCTCTGTGTGATGTCGAAATCACGAAGAGTTAGGCCGTGATACTTACTCGTCACCAATTTTAATGACGTAATATGTGAATTTTCGGGGTCCCGACTCTATTTCGCGACCCGTCCTGACCCAATTTCTTAAAATCTCAACTGCGTGTGGCGGAAATTCTATACAGAATTGCCTGTCCTGTCTTTGATATCGAAAGCACGAAGAGTTAGGCCGTGATACTTACTCCTCACCAATTTTAATGGCGTAATCTGTGAATTTTCGGGGTCCCGACTCTATTTCGTGACCCGTCCTGACCCAATATCTCAAAATATGAACTGCGTGTGGCGGAAATCCTGTACAGAATTGCCTTCCCTCTGTGTGAAGTCGAAATTACGAAGAGTTAGACCGTGATACTTACTCGTCACCAATTTTAATGGCGTAATATATGAATTTCCGGGGTCCCGTCTCTATTTCGTGACCCGTCCTGACCCAATTTCTTAAAATTTTCGGGGTCCCGACTCTATTTCGCGACCCGTCCTGACCCAATTTCTTAAAATCTCAACTGCGTGTGGCGGAAATTCTATACAGAATTGCCTGTCCTGTCTTTGATATCGAAATCACGAAGAGCTAGGACGTGATACTTACTCCTCACCAATTTTAATGGCGTAATCTGTGAATTTTCGGGGTCCCGACTCTATTTCGTGACCCGTCCTGACCCAATATCTCAAAATATGAACTGCGTGTGGCGGAAATCCTGTACAGAATTGCCTTCCCTCTGTGTGAAGTCGAAATTACGAAGAGTTAGACCGTGATACTTACTCGTCACCAATTTTAATGGCGTAATATATGAATTTCCGGGGTCCCGTCTCTATTTCGTGACCCGTCCTGACCCAATTTCTTAAAATCTCAACTGCGTGTGGCGGAAATCCTATAATAATTGCCTGCCCTGTCTGTGATATCGAAGCACGAAGAGTTAGGCCGTGATACTTACTCGTCACCAATTTTAATGGCGTGATATGTAAATTTCCGGAGCCCCGTCTCTATTTCGTGACCCGTCCTGACCCAATTTCTCAAAATCTGAACTGCCTGTGGCGGAAATCCTGTACAGAATTGCCTTCCCTCTGTCTGATGTCGAAATCACGAAGAGTTAGACCGTGATACTTACTCGTCACCAATTTTAATGGCGTAATATATGAATTTCCGGGGTCCCGTCTCTATTTCGTGACCCGTCCTGACCCAATTTCTTAAAATCTCAACTGCGTGTGGCGGAAATCCTATACATAATTGCCTGCCCTGTCTGTGATATCGAAAGCACGAAGAGTTAGGCCGTGATACTTACTCCTCACCAATTTTAATGGCGTAATCTGTGAATTTTCGGGGTCCCGACTCTATTTCGTGACCCGTCCTGACCCAATTTCTCAAAATATGAACTGCGTGTGGCGGAAATCCTGTACAGAATTGCCTTCCCTCTGTGTGAAGTCGAAATTACGAAGAGTTAGACCGTGATACTTACTCGTCACCAATTTTAATGGCGTAATATATGAATTTCCGGGGTCCCGTCTCTATTTCGTGACCCGTCCTGACCCAATTTCTTAAAATCTCAACTGCGTGTGGCGGAAATCCTATACATAATTGCCTGCCCTGTCTGTGATATCGAAAGCACGAAGAGTTAGGCCGTGATACTTACTCCTCACCAATTTTAATGGCGTAATCTGTGAATTTTCGGGGTCCCGACTCTATTTCGTGACCCGTCCTGACCCAATTTCTCAAAATCTGAACTGCGTGTGGCGGAAATCTTGTACATAATTGCCTTCCCTCTGTGTGATGTCGAAATCACGAAGAGTTAGGCCGTGATACTTACTCATCACCAATTTTAATGACGTAATATGTGAATTTTCGGGGTCCCGACTCTATTTCGCGACCCGTCCTGACCCAATTTCGTAAAATCTCAACTGCGTGTGGCGGAAATTCTATACAGAATTGCCTGTCCTGTCTTTGATATCGAAATCACGAAGAGCTAGGACGTGATACTTACTCCTCACCAATTTTAATGGCGTAATCTGTGAATTTTCGGGGTCCCGACTCTATTTCGTGACCCGTCCTGACCCAATATCTCAAAATATGAACTGCGTGTGGCGGAAATCCTGTACAGAATTGCCTTCCCTCTGTGTGAAGTCGAAATTACGAAGAGTTAGACCGTGATACTTACTCGTCACCAATTTTAATGGCGTAATATATGAATTTCCGGGGTCCCGTCTCTATTTCGTGACCCGTCCTGACCCAATTTCTTAAAATCTCAACTGCGTGTGGCGGAAATCCTATAATAATTGCCTGCCCTGTCTGTGATATCGAAGCACGAAGAGTTAGGCCGTGATACTTACTCGTCACCAATTTTAATGGCGTAATATGTAAATTTCCGGAGCCCCGTCTCTATTTCGTGACCCGTCCTGACCCAATTTCTCAAAATCTGAACTGCCTGTGGCGGAAATCCTGTACAGAATTGCCTTCCCTCTGTCTGATGTCGAAATCACGAAGAGTTAGACCGTGATACTTACTCGTCACCAATTTTAATGGCGTAATATATGAATTTCCGGGGTCCCGTCTCTATTTCGTGACCCGTCCTGACCCAATTTCTTAAAATCTCAACTGCGTGTGGCGGAAATCCTATACATAATTGCCTGCCCTGTCTGTGATATCGAAAGCACGAAGAGTTAGGCCGTGATACTTACTGGTCACCAATTTTAATGGCGTAATATATGAATTTCCGGGGTCCCGTCTCTATTTCGTGACCCGTCCTGATCCAATTTCATAAAGTCTGAACTGCGTGTGGCGGAAATCCTATGCATAATTGCCTGCCCCTGTCTGTGATATCGAAAGCACGAAGAGTTGGGCCGTGATACTTACTCGTCACCAATTTTAATGGCGTAATATGTGAATTTTCGGGGCCCCGTCCCTATTTCGAGACCCCGTCCTGACCCCATTTCTTAAAATCTGAACTGCGTGTGGCGGAAATCCTGTACAGAATTGCCTGCGCTGCCTGTGTTGTCGAAATCACGACGAGGAAGGCCGTGATACATACTCCTCACGCATTTTAATGGCGTAATCTGTGAATTTTCGGGGTCCCGACTCTATTTCGTGACCCGTCCTGACCCAATTTATCAAAATATGAACTGCGTGTGGCGGAAATCCAGTACAGAATTGCCTTCCCTCTGTGTGAAGTCGAAATTACGAAGAGTTAGACCGTGATACTTACTCGTCACCAATTTTAATGGCGTAATATATGAATTTCCGGGGTCCCGTCTCTATTTCGTGACCCGTCCTGACCCAATTTCTTAAAATCTCAACTGTGTGTGGCGGAAATCCTATACATAATTGCCTGCCCTGTCTGTGATATCGAAAGCACGAAGAGTTAGGCCGTGATACTTACTCCTCACCAATTTTAATGGCGTAATCTGTGAATTTTCGGGGTCCCGACTCTATTTCGTGACCCGTCCTGACCCAATTTCTCAAAATCTGAACTGCGTGTGGCGGAAATCTTGTACATAATTGCCTTCCCTCTGTGTGATGTCGAAATCACGAAGAGTTAGGCCGTGATACTTACTCGTCACCAATTTTAATGACGTAATATGTGAATTTTCGGGGTCCCGACTCTATTTCGCGACCCGTCCTGACCCAATTTGTTAAAATCTCAACTGCGTGTGGCGGAAATTCTATACAGAATTGCCTGTCCTGTCTTTGATATCGAAATCACGAAGAGCTAGGACGTGATACTTACTCCTCACCAATTTTAATGGCGTAATCTGTGAATTTTCGGGGTCCCGACTCTATTTCGTGACCCGTCCTGACCCAATATCTCAAAATATGAACTGCGTGTGGCGGAAATCCTGTACAGAATTGCCTTCCCTCTGTGCGAAGTCGAAATTACGAAGAGTTAGACCGTGATACTTACTCGTCACCAATTTTAATGGCGTAATATATGAATTTCCGGGGTCCCGTCTCTATTTCGTGACCCGTCCTGACCCAATTTCTTAAAATCTCAACTGCGTGTGGCGGAAATCCTATAATAATTGCCTGCCCTGTCTGTGATATCGAAGCACGAAGAGTTAGGCCGTGATACTTACTCGTCACCAATTTTAATGGCGTAATATGTAAATTTCCGGAGCCCCGTCTCTATTTCGTGACCCGTCCTGACCCAATTTCTCAAAATCTGAACTGCCTGTGGCGGAAATCCTGTACAGAATTGCCTTCCCTCTGTCTGATGTCGAAATCACGAAGAGTTAGACCGTGATACTTACTCGTCACCAATTTTAATGGCGTAATATATGAATTTCCGGGGTCCCGTCTCTATTTCGTGACCCGTCCTGACCCAATTTCTTAAAATCTCAACTGCTGTGGCGGAAATCCTATACATAATTGCCTGCCCTGTCTGTGATATCGAAAGCACGAAGAGTTAGGCCGTGATACTTACTCCTCACCAATTTTAATGGCGTAATCTGTGAATTTTCGGGGTCCCGACTCTATTTCGTGACCCGTCCTGACCCAATTTCTCAAAATATTAACTGCGTGTGGCGGAAATCCTGTACAGAATTGCCTTCCCTCTGTGTGAAGTCGAAATTACGAAGAGTTATACCGTGATACTTACTCGTCACCAATTTTAATGGCGTAATATATGAATTTCCGGGGTCCCGTCTCTATTTCGTGACCCGTCCTGACCCAATTTCTTAAAATCTCAACTGCGTGTGGCGGAAATCCTATACATAATTGCCTGCCCTGTCTGTGATATCGAAAGCACGAAGAGTTAGGCCGTGATACTTACTCCTCACCAATTTTAATGGCGTAATCTGTGAATTTTCGGGGTCCCGACTCTATTTCGTGACCCGTCCTGACCCAATTTCTCAAAATCTGAACTGCGTGTGGCGGAAATCTTGTACATAATTGCCTTCCCTCTGTGTGATGTCGAAATCACGAAGAGTTAGGCCGTGATACTCACTCGTCACCAATTTTAATGACGTAATATGTGAATTTTCGGGGTCCCGACTCTATTTCGCGACCCGTCCTGACCCAATTTCTTAAAATCTCAACTGCGTGTGGCGGAAATTCTATACAGAATTGCCTGTCCTGTCTTTGATATCGAAATCACGAAGAGCTAGGACGTGATACTTACTCCTCACCAATTTTAATGGCGTAATCTGTGAATTTTCGGGGTCCCGACTCTATTTCGTGACCCGTCCTGACCCAATATCTCAAAATATGAACTGCGTGTGGCGGAAATCCTGTACAGAATTGCCTTCCCTCTGTGTGAAGTCGAAATTACGAAGAGTTAGACCGTGATACTTACTCGTCACCAATTTTAATGGCGTAATATATGAATTTCCGGGGTCCCGTCTCTATTTCGTGACCCGTCCTGACCCAATTTCTTAAAATCTCAACTGCGTGTGGCGGAAATCCTATAATAATTGCCTGCCCTGTCTGTGATATCGAAGCACGAAGAGTTAGGCCGTGATACTTACTCGTCACCAATTTTAATGGCGTAATATGTAAATTTCCGGAGCCCCGTCTCTATTTCGTGACCCGTCCTGACCCAATTTCTCAAAATCTGAACTGCCTGTGGCGGAAATCCTGTACAGAATTGCCTTCCCTCTGTCTGATGTCGAAATCACGAAGAGTTAGACCGTGATACGTACTCGTCACCAATTTTAATGGCGTAATATATGAATTTCCGGGGTCCCGTCTCTATTTCGTGACCCGTCCTGACCCAATTTCTTAAAATCTCAACTGCGTGTGGCGGAAATCCTATACATAATTGCCTGACCTGTCTGTGATATCGAAAGCACGAAGAGTTAGAAGTGATACTTACTCGTCACCAATTTTAATGGCGTAATATGTGAATTTTCGGGGCCCCGTCCCTATTTCGTGACCCGTCCTGATCCCATTTCTTAAAATCTGAACTGCGTGTGGCGGAAATCCTGTACAGAATTGCCTGCCCTGTCTGTGATATCGAAATCACGAAGAGTTACGCCGTGATACTTATTCCTCACCAATTTTAATGGCGTAATCTGTGAATTTTCGGGGTCCCGACTCTATTTCGTGACCCGTCCTGACCCAATATCTCAAAATATGAACTGCGTGTGGCGGAAATCCTGTACAGAATTGCCTTCCCTCTGTGTGAAGTCGAAATTACGAAGAGTTAGACCGTGATACTTACTCGTCACCAATTTTAATGGCGTAATATATGAATTTCCGGGGTCCCGTCTCTATTTCGTGACCCGTCCTGACCCAATTTCTTAAAATCTCAACTGCGTGTGGCGGAAATCCTATAATAATTGCCTGCCCTGTCTGTGATATCGAAGCACGAAGAGTTAGGCCGTGATACTTACTCGTCACCAATTTTAATGGCGTAATATGTAAATTTCCGGAGCCCCGTCTCTATTTCGTGACCCGTCCTGACCCAATTTCTCAAAATCTGAACTGCCTGTGGCGGAAATCCTGTACAGAATTGCCTTCCCTCTGTCTGATGTCGAAATCACGAAGAGTTAGACCGTGATACGTACTCGTCACCAATTTTAATGGCGTAATATATGAATTTCCGGGGTCCCGTCTCTATTTCGTGACCCGTCCTGACCCAATTTCTTAAAATCTCAACTGCGTGTGGCGGAAATCCTATACATAATTGCCTGACCTGTCTGTGATATCGAAAGCACGAAGAGTTAGAAGTGATACTTACTCGTCACCAATTTTAATGGCGTAATCTGTGAATTTTCGGGGCCCCGTCCCTATTTCGTGACCCGTCCTGACCCAATTTCTCAAAATCTGAACTGCGTGTGGCGGAAATCTTGTACATAATTGCCTTCCCTCTGTGTGATGTCGAAATCACGAAGAGTTAGGCCGTGATACTCACTCGTCACCAATTTTAATGACGTAATATGTGAATTTTCGGGGTCCCGACTCTATTTCGCGACCCGTCCTGACCCAATTTCTTAAAATCTCAACTGCGTGTGGCGGAAATTCTATACAGAATTGCCTGTCCTGTCTTTGATATCGAAATCACGAAGAGCTAGGACGTGATACTTACTCCTCACCAATTTTAATGGCGTAATCTGTGAATTTTCGGGGTCCCGACTCTATTTCGTGACCCGTCCTGACCCAATATCTCAAAATATGAACTGCGTGTGGCGGAAATCCTGTACAGAATTGCCTTCCCTCTGTGTGAAGTCGAAATTACGAAGAGTTAGACCGTGATACTTACTCGTCACCAATTTTAATGGCGTAATATATGAATTTCCGGGGTCCCGTCTCTATTTCGTGACCCGTCCTGACCCAATTTCTTAAAATCTCAACTGCGTGTGGCGGAAATCCTATAATAATTGCCTGCCCTGTCTGTGATATCGAAGCACGAAGAGTTAGGCCGTGATACTTACTCGTCACCAATTTTAATGGCGTAATATGTAAATTTCCGGAGCCCCGTCTCTATTTCGTGACCCGTCCTGACCCAATTTCTCAAAATCTGAACTGCCTGTGGCGGAAATCCTGTACAGAATTGCCTTCCCTCTGTCTGATGTCGAAATCACGAAGAGTTAGACCGTGATACGTACTCGTCACCAATTTTAATGGCGTAATATATGAATTTCCGGGGTCCCGTCTCTATTTCGTGACCCGTCCTGACCCAATTTCTTAAAATCTCAACTGCGTGTGGCGGAAATCCTATACATAATTGCCTGACCTGTCTGTGATATCGAAAGCACGAAGAGTTAGAAGTGATACTTACTCGTCACCAATTTTAATGGCGTAATATGTGAATTTTCGGGGCCCCGTCCCTATTTCGTGACCCGTCCTGACCCCATTTCTTAAAATCTGAACTGCGTGTGGCGGAAATCCTGTACAGAATTGCCTGCCCTGTCTGTGATATCGAAATCACGAAGAGTTACGCCGTGATACTTATTCCTCACCAATTTTAATGGCGTAATCTGTGAATTTTCGGGGTCCCGACTCTATTTCGTGACCCGTCCTGACCCAATATCTCAAAATATGAACTGCGTGTGGCGGAAATCCTGTACAGAATTGCCTTCCCTCTGTGTGAAGTCGAAATTACGAAGAGTTAGACCGTGATACTTACTCGTCACCAATTTTAATGGCGTAATATATGAATTTCCGGGGTCCCGTCTCTATTTCGTGACCCGTCCTGACCCAATTTCTTAAAATCTCAACTGCGTGTGGCGGAAATCCTATAATAATTGCCTGCCCTGTCTGTGATATCGAAGCACGAAGAGTTAGGCCGTGATACTTACTCGTCACCAATTTTAATGGCGTAATATGTAAATTTCCGGAGCCCCGTCTCTATTTCGTGACCCGTCCTGACCCAATTTCTCAAAATCTGAACTGCCTGTGGCGGAAATCCTGTACAGAATTGCCTTCCCTCTGTCTGATGTCGAAATCACGAAGAGTTAGACCGTGATACGTACTCGTCACCAATTTTAATGGCGTAATATATGAATTTCCGGGGTCCCGTCTCTATTTCGTGACCCGTCCTGACCCAATTTCTTAAAATCTCAACTGCGTGTGGCGGAAATCCTATACATAATTGCCTGACCTGTCTGTGATATCGAAAGCACGAAGAGTTAGAAGTGATACTTACTCGTCACCAATTTTAATGGCGTAATATGTGAATTTTCGGGGCCCCGTCCCTATTTCGTGACCCGTCCTGACCCCATTTCTTAAAATCTGAACTGCGTGTGGCGGAAATCCTGTACAGAATTGCCTGCCCTGTCTGTGATATCGAAATCACGAAGAGTTACGCCGTGATACTTATTCCTCACCAATTTTAATGGCGTAATATGTGAATTTTCGGGGTCCCGACTCTATTTCGTGAACCGTCCTGACCCAATTTATCAAAATCTGAACAGCGTGTGGCGGAAATCCTGTATAGAATTGCCTTCCCTGTGTGTGATGCCGAAATCACGAAGATTTAGGCCGTGATACTTACTCGTCACCAATTTTAATGGCGTAATATATAAATTTCCGGGGTCCCGTCTCTATTTCGTGACCCGTCCTGACCCAATTTCTTAAAATCTCAACTGCGTGTGGCGGAAATCCTATACATAATTGCCTGCCCTGTCTGTGATATCGAAAGCACGAAGAGTTAGGCCGTGATACTTACTGGTCACCAATTTTAATGGCGTAATATATGAATTTCCGGGGTCCCGTCTCTATTTCGTGACCCGTCCTGATCCAATTTCATAAAGTCTGAACTGCGTGTGGCGGAAATCCTATGCATAATTGCCTGCCCCTGTCTGTGATATCGAAAGCACGAAGAGTTGGGCCGTGATACTTACTCGTCACCAATTTTAATGGCGTAATATGTGAATTTTCGGGGCTCCGTCCCTATTTCGAGACCCCGTCCTGACCCCATTTCTTAAAATCTGAACTGCGTGTGGCGGAAATCCTGTACAGAATTGCCTGCGCTGCCTGTGTTGTCGAAATCACGACGAGGAAGGCCGTAATATGTGAATTTTCGGGGCCCCGTCCCTATTTCGTGACCCGTCCTGACCCCATTTCTTAAAATCTGAACTGCGTGTGGCGGAAATCCTGTACAGAATTGCCTGCCCTGTCTGTGATATCGAAATCACGAAGAGTTACGCCGTGATACTTATTCCTCACCAATTTTAATGGCGTAATATGTGAATTTTCGGGGTCCCGACTCTATTTCGTGAACCGTCCTGACCCAATTTATCAAAATCTGAACAGCGTGTGGCGGAAATCCTGTATAGAATTGCCTTCCCTGTGTGTGATGCCGAAATCACGAAGATTTAGGCCGTGATACTTACTCGTCACCAATTTTAATGGCGTAATATATAAATTTCCGGGGTCCCGTCTCTATTTCGTGACCCGTCCTGATCCAATTTCAAAAAGTCTGAACTGCGTGTGGCGGAAATCCTATGCATAATTGCCTGCCCCTGTCTGTGATATCGAAATCACGAAGAGTTAGGCCGTGATACTTACTCGTCACCAATTTTAATGGCGTAATATGTGAATTTTCGGGGCCCCGTCCCTATTTCGTGATCCCGTCCTGACCCCATTTCTTAAAATCTGAACTGCGTGTGGCGGAAATCCTGTACAGAATTGCCTGCCCTGCCTGTGTTGTCGAAATCACGACGAGGAAGGCCGTGATACATACTCGTCACCAATTTTAATGGCGTAATATGTGAATTTTCGGGGGCCCGTCATTATTTTGCGACCCGTCCTGACCCCATTTCTTAAAATCTGAACTACGTGTGGCGGAAATCCTGTACAGAATTGCCTGCCCTGCCTGTGTTGTCGAAATCACGACGAGGAAGGCCGTGATACATACTCGTCGCACATTTTAATGGCTTAATATATGAATTTTCGGGGTCCTGACTCTATTTCGTGACCCGTCCTGACCCAATTTCTTAAAATCTCAACTGCGTGTGGCGGAAATCCTATACAGAATTGCCTGCCCTATCTGTGATATCGAAATCACGAAGAGCTATGTCGTGACATTTACTCGTCACCAATTTTAATGGCGTAATATGTTAATTTTCGGGGTCCCGACTCTATTTCATGACCCGTCCTGACTCAATTTCTTAAAATCTCAACTGCGTGTGGCGGACGTCGTATACATAATTGCCTGCCCCTGTCTGTGATATCGAAAGCACGAAGAGTTAGGCCGTGATACTTATTCGTCACCAATTTTAATGGCGTAATATGTGAATTTTCGGGGGCCCGTCCCTATTTTGCGACCCGTCCTGACCCAATTTTCTCAAAATCTGAACTGCGTGTGGCGGAAATCTTGTACATAATTGCCTTCCCTCTGTGTGATGTCGAAATAACGAAGAGTTAGGCCGTGATACTTACTCGTCACTAATTTTAATGGCGTAATATGTGTATTTTCGGGGTCCCGACTCTATTTCGTGACCCGTCCTGACCCAATATCTCAAAATATGAACTACGTGTGGCGGAAATCCTGTACAGAATTGCCTGCCCTGCCTGTGTTGTCGAAATCACGACGAGGAAGGCCGTGATACATACTCGTCGCACATTTTAATGGCGTAATATGTAAATTTTCGGGGTCCTGACTCTATTTCGTGACCCGTCCTGACCCAATTTCTTAAAATCTCAACTGCGTGTGGCGGAAATCCTATACAGAATTGCCTGCCCTATCTGTGATATCGAAATCACGAAGAGCTATGTCGTGACATTTACTCGTCACCAATTTTAATGGCGTAATATGTTAATTTTCGGGGTCCCGACTCTATTTCATGACCCGTCCTGACTCAATTTCTTAAAATCTCAACTGCGTGTGGCGGACGTCGTATACATAATTGCCTGCCCCTGTCTGTGATATCGAAAGCACGAAGAGTTAGGCCGTGATACTTATTCGTCACCAATTTTAATGGCGTAATATGTGAATTTTCGGGGGCCCGTCCCTATTTTGCGACCCGTCCTGACCCAATTTCTCAAAATCTGAACTGCGTGTGGCGGAAATCCTATACAGAATTGCCTGTCCTGTCTTTGATATCGAAATCACGAATAGCTAGGACGTGATACTTACTCCTCACCAATTTTAATGGCGTAATATGTGTATTTTCGGGGTCCCGACTCTATTTCGTGACCCGTCCTGACCCAATATCTCAAAATATGAACTGCGTGTGGCGGAAATCCTGTACAGAATTGCCTTCCCTGTGTGTGATGTCGAAATCACGAAGAGATAGTCCGTGATACTTACTCGTCACCAATTTTAATGGCGTAATATGTAAATTTCCGGAGTCCCGTCTCTATTTCGTGACCCGTTCTGACCCAATTCTCAAAATCTGAACTGCGTGTGGCGGAAATCATGTACAGAATTGCCTTCCCTCTGTGTGATGTCGAAATCACGAAGAGTTAGACCGTGATACTTACTCGTCACCAATTTTAATGGCGTAATATATGAATTTCCGGGGTCCCGTCTCTATTTCGTGACCCGTCCTGACCCAATTTCTTAAAATCTCAACTGCGTGTGGCGGAAATCCTATACATAATTGCCTGACCTGTCTGTGATATCGAAAGCACGAAGAGTTAGAAGTGATACTTACTCGTCACCAATTTTAATGGCGTAATATGTGAATTTTCGGGGCCCCGTCCCTATTTCGTGACCCGTCCTGACCCCATTTCTTAAAATCTGAACTGCGTGTGGCGGAAATCCTGTACAGAATTGCCTGCCCTGTCTGTGATATCGAAATCACGAAGAGTTACGCCGTGATACTTATTCCTCACCAATTTTAATGGCGTAATATGTGAATTTTCGGGGTCCCGACTCTATTTCGTGAACCGTCCTGACCCAATTTATCAAAATCTGAACAGCGTGTGGCGGAAATCCTGTATAGAATTGCCTTCCCTGTGTGTGATGCCGAAATCACGAAGATTTAGGCCGTGATACTTACTCGTCACCAATTTTAATGGCGTAATATATAAATTTCCGGGGTCCCGTCTCTATTTCGTGACCCGTCCTGATCCAATTTCAAAAAGTCTGAACTGCGTGTGGCGGAAATCCTATGCATAATTGCCTGCCCCTGTCTGTGATATCGAAATCACGAAGAGTTAGGCCGTGATACTTACTCGTCACCAATTTTAATGGCGTAATATGTGAATTTTCGGGGCCCCGTCCCTATTTCGTGATCCCGTCCTGACCCCATTTCTTAAAATCTGAACTGCGTGTGGCGGAAATCCTGTACAGAATTGCCTGCCCTGCCTATGTTGTCGAAATCACGACGAGGAAGGCCGTGATACATACTCGTCACCAATTTTAATGGCGTAATATGTGAATTTTCGGGGGCCCGTCATTATTTTGCGACCCGTCCTGACCCCATTTCTTAAAATCTGAACTACGTGTGGCGGAAATCCTGTACAGAATTGCCTGCCCTGCCTGTGTTGTCGAAATCACGACGAGGAAGGCCGTGATACATACTCGTCGCACATTTTAATGGCTTAATATATGAATTTTCGGGGTCCTGACTCTATTTCGTGACCCGTCCTGACCCAATTTCTTAAAATCTCAACTGCGTGTGGCGGAAATCCTATACAGAATTGCCTGCCCTATCTGTGATATCGAAATCACGAAGAGCTATGTCGTGACATTTACTCGTCACCAATTTTAATGGCGTAATATGTTAATTTTCGGGGTCCCGACTCTATTTCATGACCCGTCCTGACTCAATTTCTTAAAATCTCAACTGCGTGTGGCGGACGTCGTATACATAATTGCCTGCCCCTGTCTGTGATATCGAAAGCACGAAGAGTTAGGCCGTGATACTTATTCGTCACCAATTTTAATGGCGTAATATGTGAATTTTCGGGGGCCCGTCCCTATTTTGCGACCCGTCCTGACCCAATTTCTCAAAATCTGAACTGCGTGTGGCGGAAATCTTGTACATAATTGCCTTCCCTCTGTGTGATGTCGAAATAACGAAGAGTTAGGCCGTGATACTTACTCGTCACTAATTTTAATGGCGTAATATGTGAATTTTCGGGGTCCCGACTCTATTTCGCGACCCGTCCTGACCCAATATCTCAAAATATGAACTGCGTGTGGCGGAAATCCTGTACAGAATTGCCTTCCCTGTGTGTGATGTCGAAATCACGAAGAGATAGTCGGTGATACTTACTCGTCACCAATTTTAATGGCGTAATATGTAAATTTCCGGAGTCCCCTCTCTATTTCGTGACCCGTTCTGACCCAATTCTCAAAATCTGAACTGCGTGTGGCGGAAATCATGTTTAAACATAGTTTAAACATATTTATTTGTCTAATTTATGTAACATATTATATATGACACAAACATTGTATATACAGACAATGGGATTGGAGGACAAGTGCTGACTCACTTATGGGTACCCCCCTCTCCCATATGTTATTACACTGAAAAATAAAATAATTAATAATGGCAAAGCAACATGACTAGCAAAAACAAGTTGAACATATATACATATCACCGGTCACCCCCACCCCCGAGTTTGTCATAAGTTTGTATAAGTGTTTGATTTAAAGTCGGATTTCTTTGTTTCTTTGTTTCGCTTGCTGGCTTGTACGTATCATTATTTAGCAGAGTTAGTAAAACAAATCCTGATTTGTCTCGCGTATGAATGACTGTACAGCTAAGAAAATTTTCAAGTTATCACAATAAGGAAGTGCAGGATCTCCAAAAAGCAAAATCTTTAATGAATAAATGTTGTAAGGAAGTAATTTATTCAATAGACGAATTCTTGGGATTGAATGTAGGAGGCAATCAAAAAAATAGTGGAAGGCATTTTCTTCACCGTTTCCACAGCTGCAGTCTTTTGAATTTGCAATGTGATTTAGAACCTTATCGGATAGCAAGTTGCTACATTCACATCGTAATCTACAGTGAAATATGTTATCAGTCCGCTTTCCGACAGAATAATACTTTGGTGGTTTGGGTGTTATAGGTTTAATTTTGTTTACATAACAAAGGTGGCGGAGATCTCGAGTCTCAATTTTGGTTGCATTCCAGTTTTTTACACACGTTGGCATGAATGTAGACTCCATTCGTTTGGAATTGGGTTTAAAATGGATAAAGTTCGACGCAAATCTCGTATCATGATCACTTATGTCAGAAAATTTTGGGGGAAGTAAGTCGACTAAATATTTGGGCACTTTGTGATTGACAATGTTATGAAAAAGTGAAAAACGCTTTAATTGCCTTCTATCGGAGAGTGTTTCCCAACCCATTTCTGTTAGTAGACGTTTGTGTGATACTGATCTCGTGCAGCCACTTATTATTCGTGCAGCCTCGTATTCTACATCATCAAGTTTTTTAAGTAACTTATCTGGTGCTCCAGCCCAGACACTACTCGCATATTCCATGATTGGACGGACGTGTGATAAATAGAGGATTTCAAGAGTTTTTCGGTTCAAAATATACTTCAGTCTTCGTAATTGGGATAGTTTAGCATAAGCTCTAGTAAATACATTTTCTATATAACTGTCCCATGTTAAGTCGTCATCTATGCCCATGCCTAGATGCGTGTGTTGTTTAGAATATTCGAGTTGCAGTCCATCAAAGATTATATTCGGTCTCTCAGGGCTTTGTGAACTTGTAAAAAATAGTAATTTTGTTTTAGAATTATTGAATTTCACTAGCCATGTATCGGCCCACTTTTTTATGTTTTCCATGTCTTTATTTACACTTAGTTCAAGGTTTTGTATGTCCGTATCGGAATTTATGAGGCATGTGTCGTCCGCGTATAACCTAACATGCGATTTAATATTGTCTGCAATATCATTTATGTAGATTAAAAAGAGCAAAGGGCCGACCACAGACCCTTGGGGGACCCCTGCCGTTATTGGAGAATATTTTGAAAAGCTAGAATTTATTTGCACCCTTTGCTGCCGCCCTTCGAGATAATTTCTGAACCATTTTAGCAAGGTATCTGTTATTCCATAGTGATTTAGTTTAAGTAAAAGACCTTGGTGCCATACTTTGTCAAAAGCTTTCGAGATGTCGCAGAAAACAGCACACGTGCTTTGTTCGGTGTCTACAGCGTGGTGTATATTGTGAAATATTTCAATAAGTTGTTGTTCAGTACTGTGACCTGGTATAAAACCGGATTGGTATTTGTATAGTAGGTTGTTTATATTTAAATGATTAAAGACTTTGTTGAAGACTACTTTTTCTAGTATTTTACCGACACAACTTATTAATGAGATGGGACGATAGTTATTTGGATCATGACGGTCACCATTTTTAAATATTGGTATTATGTTTGCCCTTTTCCATGCTTCGGGGAAACAGCAGCTCTTAAAAGATTTATTAAAAATATAACGTAGGGGTTTACTGATGGAGCTGCGTGTTTCCCTGAGCAATTTATTGTTTATCCCATCAGGACCGTTTGCCTTTTTAATAGGAAGACATTTTAGGATTTCAAAAATTTCATTTTCATTTGTCTTAATTTCATTTAAAAACGCATGAGTTCTATCTGAAAAGATCGGTGGCTCCCTTGTGTTAGTTTCTAGTGTGCTGTGTTTAGTGAATATCGTATTGAGGACTTCCGCCTTTTGTATATCATCTTCTATATCTGTATTGTTCGATTTCAATATAGGAATTGTATTGTCGGTCGAAAAATTGCTTAGTAGTTGTTTGACAGTGTGCCAGAATTGTTTTGGTTTAGAGTTCACGCTTAGATTTTCATCTAGATCATTCATATATCTTTCCTTTGCAGCTTTTTTTAAGTTGTTTACTTTGTTTCGAACACACTTGTACTTGTTCCAGTCAGACTCCCTATTTCTGAGAACTGCCAGTTTTTTAAGTCGATCCCGTTTTCTGATGTGTTTTCTGATGATACCATCAAACCAAGGTTTGTCACGTTTTCTGATTGTTATTTCATGGTACGGGATGTGTTTTTTGGAGACAGATAAGAATGTTTCAGTGAAAATTTCAACCATTTTGTCTATATGCGTCGAGTCACCTTCAGTATATAATTGTTTTTCCCAATCGATATCGGAGAGTTCCAAATTTAATCTATCATAATTGCCCTTTGAGTAATTCCACACAGAACGTTTGTAGGATTTTGGTTTATATATTGGGACGCACACTTCAACCGACGTTGCAAGGTGGTCTGATACTCCGAGGTCATAAGTTGAGGGGTTCATTGCTTTGATGGTCTCGCTTATTATGATAGGATCTAATAAAGTTTCAGAGTTCGCTGTTATTCTAGTTGGTCCGCTTATGACGTTTTTGAGGGTATATTTTGTCATGATTGATTGAAGAGGACCCGATTTTTTCAACAAGTCGCAGTTTAGATCGCCAACTATCACCAGTGATGAGTTTAATGACAATGAACGTTCAATCGCTTCATCTAATTTACTCCAGTATGTATCTATACATTCATTTTCTGAACGGTAGGTTACGCATAAAATAAATTTATGCTTGGTCCCTACCTCAAACCATAAAATCTCATCGTCGAAACACAGGAAGTCTAGCAATTTGAAGGCGACATGAGTTGAGAAGTATACGGCAAGTCCCCCACCATATTCGTTTCTGTCGAGTCGAATTGGGGGGTGACAGTCAGATAAGGTAATATTTTCACTGGGAAAAGTGGTATTTAGATGAGTTTCACTAAAGCAGATAATGTCATTATCATCTATGTCCTCTGCAATTCTAGATATTTTGTTTCTGATGCTGCGTATATTGTAATGAAAAACTGTAAGCGTTTCTTGTTCAATAGGTCCTGGGTTTTTTTCGGTGTCATTTGATAGTATGATAAGGAGTGAAAGAAGTATGAAAACAGCTAGGTGTTTACAGCGGCGAGGAGTGAAAGCCAGATTTGTTGGTTTTGTAAAATTGAATTTGATTTTACCTGAACGCAAGCGTACTCTGAATAGACCTATCGCCAGCCTATACTGCATCAGTGGTATATCCATTGATAAAATTGCAATTTAGTTAGGCAGTACAGGCTGGCGATAGTGTCTGCTCTCGGTGCGACTTTCCTGAAATGGTAAAACATGAAATCGATGGGTTGAAGGTGGTCGGTGAAATATGAAATAACAAGATCAATTGTAGAAAAAAAGTAAACAAGATATACAAAATGTTGCAAATTATTGCATTGGTAGATCATTCATTCTGGGGTGAGACATTGATATTGGGTCAGGACGGGTCGCGAAATAGAGTCGGGACCCCGAAAATTAACATATTACGCCATTAAAATTAGTGACGAGTAAGTATCACGGCCTAACTCTTCGTTATTTCGACATCACACAGAGGGAAGGCAATTATGTACAAGATTTCCGCCACACGCAGTTCAGATTTTGAGAAATTGGGTCAGGACGGGTCGCAAAATAGGGACGGGCCCCCGAAAATTCACATATTACGCCATTAAAATTGGTGACGAATAAGTATCACGGCCTAACTCTTCGTGCTTTCGATATCACAGACAGGGGCAGGCAATTATGTATACGACGTCCGCCACACGCAGTTGAGATTTTAAGAAATTGAGTCAGGACGGGTCATGAAATAGAGTCGGGACCCCGAAAATTAACATATTACGCCATTAAAATTGGTGACGAGTAAATGTCACGACATAGCTCTTCGTGATTTCGATATCACAGATAGGGCAGGCAATTCTGTATAGGATTTCCGCCACACGCAGTTGAGATTTTAAGAAATTGGGTCAGGAAGGGTCACGAAATAGAGTCAGGACCCCGAAAATTCATATATTAAGCCATTAAAATGTGCGACGAGTATGTATCACGGCCTTCCTCGTCGTGATTTCGACAACACAGGCAGGGCAGGCAATTCTGTACAGGATTTCCGCCACACGTAGTTCAGATTTTAAGAAATGGGGTCAGGACGGGTCGCAAAATAATGACGGGCCCCCGAAAATTCACATATTACGCCATTACAATTGGTGACGAGTATGTATCACGGCCTTCCTCGTCGTGATTTCGACAACACAGGCAGGGCAGGCAATTCTGTACAGGATTTCCGCCACACGCAGTTCAGATTTTAAGAAATGGGGTCAGGACGGGATCACGAAATAGGGACGGGGCCCCGAAAATTCACATATTACGCCATTAAAATTGGTGACGAGTAAGTATCACGGCCTAACTCTTCGTGATTTCGATATCACAGACAGGGGCAGGCAATTATGCATAGGATTTCCGCCACACGCAGTTCAGACTTTTTGAAATTGGATCAGGACGGGTCACGAAATAGAGACGGGACCCCGGAAATTTATATATTACGCCATTAAAATTGGTGACGAGTAAGTATCACGGCCTAAATCTTCGTGATTTCGGCATCACACACAGGGAAGGCAATTCTATACAGGATTTCCGCCACACGCTGTTCAGATTTTGATAAATTGGGTCAGGACGGTTCACGAAATAGAGTCGGGACCCCGAAAATTCACATATTACGCCATTAAAATTGGTGAGGAATAAGTATCACGGCGTAACTCTTCGTGATTTCGATATCACAGACAGGGCAGGCAATTCTGTACAGGATTTCCGCCACACGCAGTTCAGATTTTAAGAAATGGGGTCAGGACGGGTCACGAAATAGGGACGGGGCCCCGAAAATTCACATATTACGCCATTAAAATTGGTGACGAGTAAGTATCACTTCTAACTCTTCGTGCTTTCGATATCACAGACAGGTCAGGCAATTATGTATAGGATTTCCGCCACACGCAGTTGAGATTTTAAGAAATTGGGTCAGGACGGGTCACGAAATAGAGACGGGACCCCGGAAATTCATATATTACGCCATTAAAATTGGTGACGAGTAAGTATCACGGTCTAACTCTTCGTGATTTCGACATCACACAGAGGAAAGGCAATTCTGTACATGATTTCCGCCACACGCAGTTCAGATTTTGAGAATTGGGTCAGAACGTGTCACGAAATAGAGACGGGACTCCGGAAATTTACATATTACGCCATTAAAATTGTTGACGAGTAAGTATCACGGACTATCTCTTCGTGATTTCGACATCACACACAGGGAAGGCAATTCTGTACAGGATTTCCGCCACACGCAGTTCATATTTTGAGATATTGGGTCAGGACGGGTCACGAAATAGAGTCGGGACCCCGAAAATACACATATTACGCCATTAAAATTGGTGAGGAGTAAGTATCACGTCCTAGCTATTCGTGATTTCGATATCAAAGACAGGACAGGCAATTCTGTATAGGATTTCCGCCACACGCAGTTGAGATTTTAAGAAATTGGGTCAGGACGGGTCACGAAATAGAGACGGGACCCCGGAAATTCATATATTACGCCATTAAAATTGGTGACGAGTAAGTATCACGGTCTAACTCTTCGTGATTTCGACATCACACAGAGGGAAGGCAATTCTGTACATGATTTCCGCCACACGCAGTTCAGATTTTGAGAATTGGGTCAGAACGGGTCACGAAATAGAGACGGGACTCCGGAAATTTACATATTACGCCATTAAAATTGGTGACGAGTAAGTATCACCGACTATCTCTTCGTGATTTCGACATCACACACAGGGAAGGCAATTCTGTACAGGATTTCCGCCACACGCAGTTCATATTTTGAGATATTGGGTCAGGACGGGTCGCGAAATAGAGTCGGGACCCCGAAAATTCACATATTACGCCATTAAAATTAGTGACGAGTAAGTATCACGGCCTAACTCTTCGTTATTTCGACATCACACAGAGGGAAGGCAATTATGTACAAGATTTCCGCCACACGCAGTTCAGATTTTGAGAAATTGGGTCAGGACGGGTCGCAAAATAGGGACGGGCCCCCGAAAATTCACATATTACGCCATTAAAATTGGTGACGAATAAGTATCACGGCCTAACTCTTCGTGCTTTCGATATCACAGACAGGGGCAGGCAATTATGTATACGACGTCCGCCACACGCAGTTGAGATTTTAAGAAATTGAGTCAGGACGGGTCATGAAATAGAGTCGGGACCCCGAAAATTAACATATTACGCCATTAAAATTGGTGACGAGTAAATGTCACGACATAGCTCTTCGTGATTTCGATATCACAGATAGGGCAGGCAATTCTGTATAGGATTTCCGCCACACGCAGTTGAGATTTTAAGAAATTGGGTCAGGACGGGTCACGAAATAGAGTCAGGACCCCGAAAATTCATATATTAAGCCATTAAAATGTGCGACGAGTATGTATCACGGCCTTCCTCGTCGTGATTTCGACAACACAGGCAGGGCAGGCAATTCTGTACAGGATTTCCGCCACACGCAGTTCAGATTTTAAGAAATGGGGTCAGGACGGGGTCTCGAAATAGGGACGGGGCCCCGAAAATTCACATATTACGCCATTAAAATTGGTGACGAGTAAGTATCACGGCCTAACTCTTCGTGCTTTCGATATCACAGACAGGGGCAGGCAATTATGCATAGGATTTCCGCCACACGCAGTTCAGACTTTATGAAATTGGATCAGGACGGGTCACGAAATAGAGACGGGACCCCGGAAATTCATATATTACGCCATTAAAATTGGTGACGAGTAAGTATCACGGCCTAAATCTTCGTGATTTCGACTTCACACACAGGGAAGGCAATTCTGTACAGGATTTCCGCCACACGCAGTTCAGATTATGAGAAATTGGGTCAGGACGGGTCACGAAATAGAGTCTGGACCCCGAAAATTCACATATTACGCCATTAAAATTGGTGACGAGTAAGTATCACGGACTAACTCTTCGTGATTTCGACATCACACACAGGGAAGGCAATTCTGTACATTATTTCCGCCACACGCAGTTCAGATTTTGAGATATTGGGTCAGGACGGGTCACGAAATAGAGTCGGGACCCCGAAAATTCACATATTACGCCATTAAAATTGGCGAGGAGTAAGTATCACGGCCTAGCTCTTCGTGATTTCGATATCACATATAGGGCAGGCAATTCTGTATAGGATTTCCGCCACACGCAGTTGAGATTTTAAGAAATCGGGTCAGGACGGGTCACGAAATAGAGTCAGGACCCCGAAAATTCATATATTAAAATGTGTGACGAGTATGTATCACGGCCTTCCTCGTCGTGATTTCGACAACACAGGCAGCGCAGGCAATTCTGTACAGGATTTCCGCCACACGCAGTTCAGATTTTAAGAAATGGGGTCAGGACGGGGTCTCGAAATAGGGACGGAGCCCCGAAAATTCACATATTACGCCATTAAAATTGGTGACGAGTAAGTATCACGGCCCAACTCTTCGTGCTTTCGATATCACAGACAGGGGCCGGCAATTATGCATAGGATTTCCGCCACACGCAGTTCAGACTTTATGAAATTGGATCAGGACGGGTCACGAAATAGAGACGGGACTCCGGAAATTCATATATTACGCCATTAAAATTGGTGACCAGTAAGTATCACGGCCTAACTCTTCGTGATTTCGACATCAGACAGAGGGAAGGCAATTCTGTACAGGATTTCCGCCACAGGCAGTTCAGATTTTGAGAAATTGGGTCAGGACGGGTCACGAAATAGAGACGGGGCTCCGGAAATTTACATATTACGCCATTAAAATTGGTGACGAGTAAGTATCACGGCCTAACTCTTCGTGCTTCGATATCACAGACAGGGCAGGCAATTATTATAGGATTTCCGCCACACGCAGTTGAGATTTTAAGAAATTGGGTCAGGACGGGTCACGAAATAGAGACGGGACCCCGGAAATTCATATATTACGCCATTAAAATTGGTGACGAGTAAGTATCACGGTCTAACTCTTCGTAATTTCGACTTCACACAGAGGGAAGGCAATTCTGTACAGGATTTCCGCCACACGCAGTTCATATTTTGAGATATTGGGTCAGGACGGGTCACGAAATAGAGTCGGGACCCCGAAAATTCACAGATTACGCCATTAAAATTGGTGAGGAGTAATTATCACGTCCTAGCTCTTCGTGATTTCGATATCAAAGACAGGACAGGCAATTCTGTATAGAATTTCCGCCACACGCAGTTGAGATTTTAAGAAATTGGGTCAGGACGGGTCGCGAAATAGAGTCGGGACCCCGAAAATTCACATATTACGTCATTAAAATTGGTGACGAGTAAGTATCACGGCCTAACTCTTCGTGATTTCGACATCACACAGAGGGAAGGCAATTATGTACAAGATTTCCGCCACACGCAGTTCAGATTTTGAGAAATTGGGTCAGGACGGGTCACGAAATAGAGTCGGGACCCCGAAAATTCACAGATTACGCCATTAAAATTGGTGAGGAGTAAGTATCACGGCCTAACTCTTCGTGCTTTCGATATCACAGACAGGGCAGGCAATTATGTATAGGATTTCCGCCACACGCAGTTGAGATTTTAAGAAATTGGGTCAGGACGGGTCACGAAATAGAGACGGGACCCCGGAAATTCATATATTACGCCATTAAAATTGGTGACGAGTAAGTATCACGGTCTAACTCTTCGTAATTTCGACTTCACACAGAGGGAAGGCAATTCTGAACAGGATTTCCGCCACACGCAGTTCATATTTTGAGAAATTGGGTCAGGACGGGTCACGAAATAGAGTCGGGACCCCGAAAATTCACAGATTACGCCATTAAAATTGGTGAGGAGTAAGTATCACGGCCTAACTCTTCGTGCTTTCGATATCACAGACAGGGCAGGCAATTATGTATAGGATTTCCGCCACACGCAGTTGAGATTTTAAGAAATTGGGTCAGGACGGGTCACGAAATAGAGACGGGACCCCGGAAATTCATATATTACGCCATTAAAATTGGTGACGAGTAAGTATCACGGTCTAACTCTTCGTGATTTCGACATCAGACAGAGGGAAGGCAATTCTATACAGGATTTCCGCCACAGGCAGTTCAGATTTTGAGAAATTGGGTCAGGACGGGTCACGAAATAGAGACGGGGCTCCTGAAATTTACATATTACGCCATTAAAATTGGTGTCGAGTAAGTATCACGGCCTAACTCTTCGTGCTTCGATATCACAGACAGGGCAGGCAATTATTATAGGATTTCCGCCACACGCAGTTGAGATTTTAAGAAATTGGGTCAGGACGGGTCACGAAATAGAGACGGGACCCCGGAAATTCATATATTACGCCATTAAAATTGGTGACGAGTAAGTATCACGGTCTAACTCTTCGTAATTTCGACTTCACACAGAGGGAAGGCAATTCTGTACAGGATTTCCGCCACACGCAGTTCAGATTTTGAGATATTGGGTCAGGACGGGTCACGAAATAGAGTCGGGACCCCGAAAATTCACAGATTACGCCATTAAAATTGGTGAGGAGTAAGTATCACGTCCTAGCTCTTCGTGATTTCGATATCAAAGACAGGACAGGCAATTCTGTATAGAATTTCCGCCACACGCAGTTGAGATTTTAACAAATTGGGTCAGGACGGGTCGCGAAATAGAGTCGGGACCCCGAAAATTCACATATTACGTCATTAAAATTGGTGACGAGTAAGTATCACGGCCTAACTCTTCGTGATTTCGACATCACACAGAGGGAAGGCAATTATGTACAAGATTTCCGCCACACGCAGTTCAGATTTTGAGAAATTGGGTCAGGACGGGTCACGAAATAGAGTCGGGACCCCGAAAATTCACAGATTACGCCATTAAAATTGGTGAGGAGTAAGTATCACGGCCTAACTCTTCGTGCTTTCGATATCACAGACAGGGCAGGCAATTATGTATAGGATTTCCGCCACACACAGTTGAGATTTTAAGAAATTGGGTCAGGACGGGTCACGAAATAGAGACGGGACCCCGGAAATTCATATATTACGCCATTAAAATTGGTGACGAGTAAGTATCACGGTCTAACTCTTCGTAATTTCGACTTCACACAGAGGGAAGGCAATTCTGTACTGGATTTCCGCCACACGCAGTTCATATTTTGAGAAATTGGGTCAGGACGGGTCACGAAATAGAGTCGGGACCCCGAAAATTCACAGATTACGCCATTAAAATGCGTGAGGAGTATGTATCACGGCCTTCCTCGTCGTGATTTCGACAACACAGGCAGCGCAGGCAATTCTGTACAGGATTTCCGCCACACGCAGTTCAGATTTTAAGAAATGGGGTCAGGACGGGGTCTCGAAATAGGGACGGGGCCCCGAAAATTCACATATTACGCCATTAAAATTGGTGACGAGTAAGTATCACGGCCCAACTCTTCGTGCTTTCGATATCACAGACAGGGGCAGGCAATTATGCATAGGATTTCCGCCACACGCAGTTCAGACTTTATGAAATTGGATCAGGACGGGTCACGAAATAGAGACGGGACCCCGGAAATTCATATATTACGCCATTAAAATTGGTGACCAGTAAGTATCACGGCCTAACTCTTCGTGCTTTCGATATCACAGACAGGGCAGGCAATTATGTATAGGATTTCCGCCACACGCAGTTGAGATTTTAAGAAATTGGGTCAGGACGGGTGACGAAATAGAGACGGGACCCCGGAAATTCATATATTACGCCATTAAAATTGGTGACGAGTAAGTATCACGGTCTAACTCTTCGTGATTTCGACATCAGACAGAGGGAAGGCAATTCTGTACAGGATTTCCGCCACAGGCAGTTCAGATTTTGAGAAATTGGGTCAGGACGGGTCACGAAATAGAGACGGGGCTCCGGAAATTTACATATTACGCCATTAAAATTGGTGACGAGTAAGTATCACGGCCTAACTCTTCGTGCTTCGATATCACAGACAGGGCAGGCAATTATTATAGGATTTCCGCCACACGCAGTTGAGATTTTAAGAAATTGGGTCAGGACGGGTCACGAAATAGAGACGGGACCCCGGAAATTCATATATTACGCCATTAAAATTGGTGACGAGTAAGTATCACGGTCTAACTCTTCGTAATTTCGACTTCACACAGAGGGAAGGCAATTCTGTACAGGATTTCCGCCACACGCAGTTCATATTTTGAGATATTGGGTCAGGACGGGTCACGAAATAGAGTCGGGACCCCGAAAATTCACAGATTACGCCATTAAAATTGGTGAGGAGTAAGTATTACGTCCTAGCTCTTCGTGATTTCGATATCAAAGACAGGACAGGCAATTCTGTATAGAATTTCCGCCACACGCAGTTGAGATTTTAAGAAATTGGGTCAGGACGGGTCGCGAAATAGAGTCGGGACCCCGAAAATTCACATATTACGTCATTAAAATTGGTGACGAGTAAGTATCACGGCCTAACTCTTCGTGATTTCGACATCACACAGAGGGAAGGCAATTATGTACAAGATTTCCGCCACACGCAGTTCAGATTTTGAGAAATTGGGTCAGGACGGGTCACGAAATAGAGTCGGGACCCCGAAAATTCACAGATTACGCCATTAAAATTGGTGAGGAGTAAGTATCACGGCCTAACTCTTCGTGCTTTCGATATCACAGACAGGGCAGGCAATTATGTATAGGATTTCCGCCACACGCAGTTGAGATTTTAAGAAATTGGGTCAGGACGGGTCACGAAATAGAGACGGGACCCCGGAAATTCATATATTACGCCATTAAAATTGGTGACGAGTAAGTATCACGGTCTAACTCTTCGTGATTTCGACATCAGACAGAGGGAAGGCAATTCTGTACAGGATTTCCGCCACAGGCAGTTCAGATTTTGAGAAATTGGGTCAGGACGGGTCACGAAATAGAGACGGGGCTCCGGAAATTTACATATTACGCCATTAAAATTGGTGACGAGTAAGTATCACGGCCTAACTCTTCGTGCTTCGATATCACAGACAGGGCAGGCAATTATTATAGGATTTCCGCCACACGCAGTTGAGATTTTAAGAAATTGGGTCAGGACGGGTCACGAAATAGAGACGGGACCCCGGAAATTCATATATTACGCCATTAAAATTGGTGACGAGTAAGTATCACGGTCTAACTCTTCGTAATTTCGACTTCACACAGAGGGAAGGCAATTCTGTACAGGATTTCCGCCACACGCAGTTCATATTTTGAGATATTGGGTCAGGACGGGTCACGAAATAGAGTCGGGACCCCGAAAATTCACAGATTACGCCATTAAAATGCGTGAGGAGTATGTATCACGGCCTTCCTCGTCGTGATTTCGACAACACAGGCAGCGCAGGCAATTCTGTACAGGATTTCCGCCACACGCAGTTCAGATTTTAAGAAATGGGGTCAGGACGGGGTCTCGAAATAGGGACGGGGCCCCGAAAATTCACATATTACGCCATTAAAATTGGTGACGAGTAAGTATCACGGCCCAACTCTTCGTGCTTTCGATATCACAGACAGGGGCAGGCAATTATGCATAGGATTTCCGCCACACGCAGTTCAGACTTTATGAAATTGGATCAGGACGGGTCACGAAATAGAGACGGGACCCCGGAAATTCATATATTACGCCATTAAAATTGGTGACCAGTAAGTATCACGGCCTAACTCTTCGTGCTTTCGATATCACAGACAGGGCAGGCAATTATGTATAGGATTTCCGCCACACGCAGTTGAGATTTTAAGAAATTGGGTCAGGACGGGTGACGAAATAGAGACGGGACCCCGGAAATTCATATATTACGCCATTAAAATTGGTGACGAGTAAGTATCACGGTCTAACTCTTCGTGATTTCGACATCAGACAGAGGGAAGGCAATTCTGTACAGGATTTCCGCCACAGGCAGTTCAGATTTTGAGAAATTGGGTCAGGACGGGTCACGAAATAGAGACGGGGCTCCGGAAATTTACATATTACGCCATTAAAATTGGTGACGAGTAAGTATCACGGCCTAACTCTTCGTGCTTCGATATCACAGACAGGGCAGGCAATTATTATAGGATTTCCGCCACACGCAGTTGAGATTTTAAGAAATTGGGTCAGGACGGGTCACGAAATAGAGACGGGACCCCGGAAATTCATATATTACGCCATTAAAATTGGTGACGAGTAAGTATCACGGTCTAACTCTTCGTAATTTCGACTTCACACAGAGGGAAGGCAATTCTGTACAGGATTTCCGCCACACGCAGTTCATATTTTGAGATATTGGGTCAGGACGGGTCACGAAATAGAGTCGGGACCCCGAAAATTCACAGATTACGCCATTAAAATTGGTGAGGAGTAAGTATCACGTCCTAGCTCTTCGTGATTTCGATATCAAAGACAGGACAGGCAATTCTGTATAGAATTTCCGCCACACGCAGTTGAGATTTTAAGAAATTGGGTCAGGACGGGTCGCGAAATAGAGTCGGGACCCCGAAAATTCACATATTACGTCATTAAAATTGGTGAGGAGTAAGTATCACGGCCTAACTCTTCGTGATTTCGACATCACACAGAGGGAAGGCAATTATGTACAAGATTTCCGCCACACGCAGTTCAGATTTTGAGAAATTGGGTCAGGACGGGTCACGAAATAGAGTCGGGACCCCGAAAATTCACAGATTACGCCATTAAAATTGGTGAGGAGTAAGTATCACGGCCTAACTCTTCGTGCTTTCGATATCACAGACAGGGCAGGCAATTATGTATAGGATTTCCGCCACACGCAGTTGAGATTTTAAGAAATTGGGTCAGGACGGGTCACGAAATAGAGACGGGACCCCGGAAATTCATATATTACGCCATTAAAATTGGTGACGAGTAAGTATCACGGTCTAACTCTTCGTAATTTCGACTTCACACAGAGGGAAGGCAATTCTGTACAGGATTTCCGCCACACGCAGTTCATATTTTGAGAAATTGGGTCAGGACGGGTCACGAAATAGAGTCGGGACCCCGAAAATTCACAGATTACGCCATTAAAATTGGTGAGGAGTAAGTATCACGGCCTAACTCTTCGTGCTTTCGATATCACAGACAGGGCAGGCAATTATGTATAGGATTTCCGCCACACGCAGTTGAGATTTTAAGAAATTGGGTCAGGACGGGTCACGAAATAGAGACGGGACCCCGGAAATTCATATATTACGCCATTAAAATTGGTGACGAGTAAGTATCACGGTCTAACTCTTCGTGATTTCGACATCAGACAGAGGGAAGGCAATTCTGTACAGGATTTCCGCCACAGGCAGTTCAGATTTTGAGAAATTGGGTCAGGACGGGTCACGAAATAGAGACGGGGCTCCGGAAATTTACATATTACGCCATTAAAATTGGTGACGAGTAAGTATCACGGCCTAACTCTTCGTGCTTCGATATCACAGACAGGGCAGGCAATTATTATAGGATTTCCGCCACACGCAGTTGAGATTTTAAGAAATTGGGTCAGGACGGGTCACGAAATAGAGACGGGACCCCGGAAATTCATATATTACGCCATTAAAATTGGTGACGAGTAAGTATCACGGTCTAACTCTTCGTAATTTCGACTTCACACAGAGGGAAGGCAATTCTGTACAGGATTTCCGCCACACGCAGTTCATATTTGGAGATATTGGGTCAGGACGGGTCACGAAATAGAGTCGGGACCCCGAAAATTCACAGATTACGCCATTAAAATTGGTGAGGAGTAAGTATCACGTCCTAGCTCTTCGTGATTTCGATATCAAAGACAGGACAGGCAATTCTGTATAGAATTTCAGCCACACGCAGTTGAGATTTTAAGAAATTGGGTCAGGACGGGTCGCGAAATAGAGTCGGGACCCCGAAAATTCACATATTACGTCATTAAAATTGGTGACGAGTAAGTATCACGGCCTAACTCTTCGTGATTTCGACATCACACAGAGGGAAGGCAATTATGTACAAGATTTCCGCCACACGCAGTTCAGATTTTGAGAAATTGGGTCAGGACGGGTCACGAAATAGAGTCGGGACCCCGAAAATTCACAGATTACGCCATTAAAATTGGTGAGGAGTAAGTATCACGGCCTAACTCTTCGTGCTTTCGATATCACAGACAGGGCAGGCAATTATGTATAGGATTTCCGCCACACGCAGTTGAGATTTTAAGAAATTGGGTCAGGACGGGTCACGAAATAGAGACGGGACCCCGGAAATTCATATATTACGCCATTAAAATTGGTGACGAGTAAGTATCACGGTCTAACTCTTCGTAATTTCGACTTCACACAGAGGGAAGGCAATTCTGTACAGGATTTCCGCCACACGCAGTTCATATTTTGAGAAATTGGGTCAGGACGGGTCACGAAATAGAGTCGGGACCCCGAAAATTCACAGATTACGCCATTAAAATTGGTGAGGAGTAAGTATCACGGCCTAACTCTTCGTGCTTTCGATATCACAGACAGGGCAGGCAATTATGTATAGGATTTCCGCCACACGCAGTTGAGATTTTAAGAAATTGGGTCAGGACGGGTCACGAAATAGAGACGGGACCCCGGAAATTCATATATTACGCCATTAAAATTGGTGACGAGTAAGTATCACGGTCTAACTCTTCGTGATTTCGACATCAGACAGAGGGAAGGCAATTCTGTACAGGATTTCCGCCACAGGCAGTTCAGATTTTGAGAAATTGGGTCAGGACGGGTCACGAAATAGAGACGGGGCTCCGGAAATTTACATATTACGCCATTAAAATTGGTGACGAGTAAGTATCACGGCCTAACTCTTCGTGCTTCGATATCACAGACAGGGCAGGCAATTATTATAGGATTTCCGCCACACGCAGTTGAGATTTTAAGAAATTGGGTCAGGACGGGTCACGAAATAGAGACGGGACCCCGGAAATTCATATATTACGCCATTAAAATTGGTGACGAGTAAGTATCACGGTCTAACTCTTCGTAATTTCGACTTCACACAGAGGGAAGGCAATTCTGTACAGGATTTCCGCCACACGCAGTTCATATTTTGAGATATTGGGTCAGGACGGGTCACGAAATAGAGTCGGGACCCCGAAAATTCACAGATTACGCCATCAAAATTGGTGAGGAGTAAGTATCACGTCCTAGCTCTTCGTGATTTCGATATCTAAGACAGGACAGGCAATTCTGTATAGAATTTCCGCCACACGCAGTTGAGATTTTAAGAAATTGGGTCAGGACGGGTCGCGAAATAGAGTCGGGACCCCGAAAATTCACATATTACGTCATTAAAATTGGTGACGAGTAAGTATCACGGCCTAACTCTTCGTGATTTCGACATCACACAGAGGGAAGGCAATTATGTACAAGATTTCCGCCACACGCAGTTCAGATTTTGAGAAATTGGGTCAGGACGGGTCACGAAATAGAGTCGGGACCCCGAAAATTCACAGATTACGCCATTAAAATTGGTGAGGAGTAAGTATCACGGCCTAACTCTTCGTGCTTTCGATATCACAGACAGGGCAGGCAATTATGTATAGGATTTCCGCCACACGCAGTTGAGATTTTAAGAAATTGGGTCAGGACGGGTCACGAAATAGAGACGGGACCCCGGAAATTCACATATTACGCCATTAAAATTGGTGACGAGTAAGTATCACGGTCTAACTCTTCGTAATTTCGACTTCACACAGAGGGAAGGCAATTCTGTACAGGATTTCCGCCACACGCAGTTCATATTTTGAGAAATTGTGTCAGGACGGGTCACGAAATAGAGTCGGGACCCCGAAAATTCACAGATTACGCCATTAAAATTGGTGAGGAGTAAGTATCACGGCCTAACTCTTCGTGCTTTCGATATCACAGACAGGGCAGGCAATTATGTATAGGATTTCCGCCACACGCAGTTGAGATTTTAAGAAATTGGGTCAGGACGGGTCACGAAATAGAGACGGGACCCCGGAAATTCATATATTACGCCATTAAAATTGGTGACGAGTAAGTATCACGGTCTAACTCTTCGTGATTTCGACATCAGACAGAGGGAAGGCAATTCTGTACAGGTATAGTCCGCCACAGGCAGTTCAGATTTTGAGAAATTGGGTCAGGACGGGTCACGAAATAGAGACGGGGCTCCGGAAATTTACATATTACGCCATTAAAATTGGTGACGAGTAAGTATCACGGCCTAACTCTTCGTGCTTCGATATCACAGACAGGGCAGGCAATTATTATAGGATTTCCGCCACACGCAGTTGAGATTTTAAGAAATTGGGTCAGGACGGGTCACGAAATAGAGATGGGACCCCGGAAATTCATATATTACGCCATTAAAATTGGTGACGAGTAAGTATCACGGTCTAACTCTTCGTAATTTCGACTTCGCACAGAGGGAAGGCAATTCTGTACAGGATTTCCGCCACACGCAGTTCATATTTTGAGATATTGGGTCAGGACGGGTCACGAAATAGAGTCGGGACCCCGAAAATTCACAGATTACGCCATTAAAATTGGTGAGGAGTAAGTATCACGTCCTAGCTCTTCGTGATTTCGATATCAAAGACAGGACAGGCAATTCTGTATAGAATTTCCGCCACACGCAGTTGAGATTTTAACAAATTGGGTCAGGACGGGTCGCGAAATAGAGTCGGGACCCCGAAAATTCACATATTACGTCATTAAAATTGGTGACGAGTAAGTATCACGGCCTAACTCTTCGTGATTTCGACATCACACAGAGGGAAGGCAATTATGTACAAGATTTCCGCCACACGCAGTTCAGATTTTGAGAAATTGGGTCAGGACGGGTCACGAAATAGAGTCGGGACCCCGAAAATTCACAGATTACGCCATTAAAATTGGTGAGGAGTAAGTATCACGGCCTAACTCTTCGTGCTTTCGATATCACAGACAGGGCAGGCAATTATGTATAGGATTTCCGCCACACACAGTTGAGATTTTAAGAAATTGGGTCAGGACGGGTCACGAAATAGAGACGGGACCCCGGAAATTCATATATTACGCCATTAAAATTGGTGACGAGTAAGTATCACGGTCTAACTCTTCGTAATTTCGACTTCACACAGAGGGAAGGCAATTCTGTACTGGATTTCCGCCACACGCAGTTCATATTTTGATAAATTGGGTCAGGACGGGTCACGAAATAGAGTCGGGACCCCGAAAATTCACAGATTACGCCATTAAAATGCGTGAGGAGTATGTATCACGGCCTTCCTCGTCGTGATTTCGACAACACAGGCAGCGCAGGCAATTCTGTACAGGATTTCCGCCACACGCAGTTCAGATTTTAAGAAATGGGGTCAGGACGGGGTCTCGAAATAGGGACGGGGCCCCGAAAATTCACATATTACGCCATTAAAATTGGTGACGAGTAAGTATCACGGCCCAACTCTTCGTGCTTTCGATATCACAGACAGGGGCAGGCAATTATGCATAGGATTTCCGCCACACGCAGTTCAGACTTTATGAAATTGGATCAGGACGGGTCACGAAATAGAGACGGGACCCCGGAAATTCATATATTACGCCATTAAAATTGGTGACCAGTAAGTATCACGGCCTAACTCTTCGTGCTTTCGATATCACAGACAGGGCAGGCAATTATGTATAGGATTTCCGCCACACGCAGTTGAGATTTTAAGAAATTGGGTCAGGACGGGTCACGAAATAGAGACGGGACCCCGGAAATTCATATATTACGCCATTAAAATTGGTGACGAGTAAGTATCACGGTCTAACTCTTCGTGATTTCGACATCAGACAGAGGGAAGGCAATTCTGTACAGGATTTCCGCCACAGGCAGTTCAGATTTTGAGAAATTGGGTCAGGACGGGTCACGAAATAGAGACGGGGCTCCGGAAATTTACATATTACGCCATTAAAATTGGTGACGAGTAAGTATCACGGCCTAACTCTTCGTGCTTCGATATCACAGACAGGGCAGGCAATTATTATAGGATTTCCGCCACACGCAGTTGAGATTTTAAGAAATTGGGTCAGGACGGGTCACGAAATAGAGACGGGACCCCGGAAATTCATATATTACGCCATTAAAATTGGTGACGAGTAAGTATCACGGTCTAACTCTTCGTAATTTCGACTTCACACAGAGGGAAGGCAATTCTGTACAGGATTTCCGCCACACGCAGTTCATATTTTGAGATATTGGGTCAGGACGGGTCACGAAATAGAGTCGGGACCCCGAAAATTCACAGATTACGCCATTAAAATTGGTGAGGAGTAAGTATCACGTCCTAGCTCTTCGTGATTTCGATATCAAAGACAGGACAGGCAATTCTGTATAGAATTTCCGCCACACGCAGTTGAGATTTTAAGAAATTGGGTCAGGACGGGTCGCGAAATAGAGTCGGGACCCCGAAAATTCACATATTACGTCATTAAAATTGGTGAGGAGTAAGTATCACGGCCTAACTCTTCGTGATTTCGACATCACACAGAGGGAAGGCAATTATGTACAAGATTTCCGCCACACGCAGTTCAGATTTTGAGAAATTGGGTCAGGACGGGTCACGAAATAGAGTCGGGACCCCGAAAATTCACAGATTACGCCATTAAAATTGGTGAGGAGTAAGTATCACGGCCTAACTCTTCGTGCTTTCGATATCACAGACAGGGCAGGCAATTATGTATAGGATTTCCGCCACACGCAGTTGAGATTTTAAGAAATTGGGTCAGGACGGGTCACGAAATAGAGACGGGACCCCGGAAATTCATATATTACGCCATTAAAATTGGTGACGAGTAAGTATCACGGTCTAACTCTTCGTAATTTCGACTTCACACAGAGGGAAGGCAATTCTGTACAGGATTTCCGCCACACGCAGTTCATATTTTGAGAAATTGGGTCAGGACGGGTCACGAAATAGAGTCGGGACCCCGAAAATTCACAGATTACGCCATTAAAATTGGTGAGGAGTAAGTATCACGGCCTAACTCTTCGTGCTTTCGATATCACAGACAGGGCAGGCAATTATGTATAGGATTTCCGCCACACGCAGTTGAGATTTTAAGAAATTGGGTCAGGACGGGTCACGAAATAGAGACGGGACCCCGGAAATTCATATATTACGCCATTAAAATTGGTGACGAGTAAGTATCACGGTCTAACTCTTCGTGATTTCGACATCAGACAGAGGGAAGGCAATTCTGTACAGGATTTCCGCCACAGGCAGTTCAGATTTTGAGAAATTGGGTCAGGACGGGTCACGAAATAGAGACGGGGCTCCGGAAATTTACATATTACGCCATTAAAATTGGTGACGAGTAAGTATCACGGCCTAACTCTTCGTGCTTCGATATCACAGACAGGGCAGGCAATTATTATAGGATTTCCGCCACACGCAGTTGAGATTTTAAGAAATTGGGTCAGGACGGGTCACGAAATAGAGACGGGACCCCGGAAATTCATATATTACGCCATTAAAATTGGTGACGAGTAAGTATCACGGTCTAACTCTTCGTAATTTCGACTTCACACAGAGGGAAGGCAATTCTGTACAGGATTTCCGCCACACGCAGTTCATATTTTGAGATATTGGGTCAGGACGGGTCACGAAATAGAGTCGGGACCCCGAAAATTCACAGATTACGCCATTAAAATTGGTGAGGAGTAAGTATCACGTCCTAGCTCTTCGTGATTTCGATATCAAAGACAGGACAGGCAATTCTGTATAGAATTTCAGCCACACGCAGTTGAGATTTTAAGAAATTGGGTCAGGACGGGTCGCGAAATAGAGTCGGGACCCCGAAAATTCACATATTACGTCATTAAAATTGGTGACGAGTAAGTATCACGGCCTAACTCTTCGTGATTTCGACATCACACAGAGGGAAGGCAATTATGTACAAGATTTCCGCTACACGCAGTTCAGATTTTGAGAAATTGGGTCAGGACGGGTCACGAAATAGAGTCGGGACCCCGAAAATTCACAGATTACGCCATTAAAATTGGTGAGGAGTAAGTATCACGGCCTAACTCTTCGTGCTTTCGATATCACAGACAGGGCAGGCAATTATGTATAGGATTTCCGCCACACGCAGTTGAGATTTTAAGAAATTGGGTCAGGACGGGTCACGAAATAGAGACGGGACCCCGGAAATTCATATATTACGCCATTAAAATTGGTGACGAGTAAGTATCACGGTCTAACTCTTCGTAATTTCGACTTCACACAGAGGGAAGGCAATTCTGTACAGGATTTCCGCCACACGCAGTTCATATTTTGAGAAATTGGGTCAGGACGGGTCACGAAATAGAGTCGGGACCCCGAAAATTCACAGATTACGCCATTAAAATTGGTGAGGAGTAAGTATCACGGCCTAACTCTTCGTGCTTTCGATATCACAGACAGGGCAGGCAATTATGTATAGGATTTCCGCCACACGCAGTTGAGATTTTAAGAAATTGGGTCAGGACGGGTCACGAAATAGAGACGGGACCCCGGAAATTCATATATTACGCCATTAAAATTGGTGACGAGTAAGTATCACGGTCTAACTCTTCGTGATTTCGACATCAGACAGAGGGAAGGCAATTCTGTACAGGATTTCCGCCACAGGCAGTTCAGATTTTGAGAAATTGGGTCAGGACGGGTCACGAAATAGAGACGGGGCTCCGGAAATTTACATATTACGCCATTAAAATTGGTGACGAGTAAGTATCACGGCCTAACTCTTCGTGCTTCGATATCACAGACAGGGCAGGCAATTATTATAGGATTTCCGCCACACGCAGTTGAGATTTTAAGAAATTGGGTCAGGACGGGTCACGAAATAGAGACGGGACCCCGGAAATTCATATATTACGCCATTAAAATTGGTGACGAGTAAGTATCACGGTCTAACTCTTCGTAATTTCGACTTCACACAGAGGGAAGGCAATTCTGTACAGGATTTCCGCCACACGCAGTTCATATTTTGAGATATTGGGTCAGGACGGGTCACGAAATAGAGTCGGGACCCCGAAAATTCACAGATTACGCCATCAAAATTGGTGAGGAGTAAGTATCACGTCCTAGCTCTTCGTGATTTCGATATCAAAGACAGGACAGGCAATTCTGTATAGAATTTCCGCCACACGCAGTTGAGATTTTAAGAAATTGGGTCAGGACGGGTCGCGAAATAGAGTCGGGACCCCGAAAATTCACATATTACGTCATTAAAATTGGTGACGAGTAAGTATCACGGCCTAACTCTTCGTGATTTCGACATCACACAGAGGGAAGGCAATTATGTACAAGATTTCCGCCACACGCAGTTCAGATTTTGAGAAATTGGGTCAGGACGGGTCACGAAATAGAGTCGGGACCCCGAAAATTCACAGATTACGCCATTAAAATTGGTGAGGAGTAAGTATCACGGCCTAACTCTTCGTGCTTTCGATATCACAGACAGGGCAGGCAATTATGTATAGGATTTCCGCCACACGCAGTTGAGATTTTAAGAAATTGGGTCAGGACGGGTCACGAAATAGAGACGGGACCCCGGAAATTCACATATTACGCCATTAAAATTGGTGACGAGTAAGTATCACGGTCTAACTCTTCGTAATTTCGACTTCACACAGAGGGAAGGCAATTCTGTACAGGATTTCCGCCACACGCAGTTCATATTTTGAGAAATTGTGTCAGGACGGGTCACGAAATAGAGTCGGGACCCCGAAAATTCAAAGATTACGCCATTAAAATTGGTGAGGAGTAAGTATCACGGCCTAACTCTTCGTGCTTTCGATATCACAGACAGGGCAGGCAATTATGTATAGGATTTCCGCCACACGCAGTTGAGATTTTAAGAAATTGGGTCAGGACGGGTCACGAAATAGAGACGGGACCCCGGAAATTCATATATTACGCCATTAAAATTGGTGACGAGTAAGTATCACGGTCTAACTCTTCGTGATTTCGACATCAGACAGAGGGAAGGCAATTCTGTACAGGTATAGTCCGCCACAGGCAGTTCAGATTTTGAGAAATTGGGTCAGGACGGGTCACGAAATAGAGACGGGGCTCCGGAAATTTACATATTACGCCATTAAAATTGGTGACGAGTAAGTATCACGGCCTAACTCTTCGTGCTTCGATATCACAGACAGGGCAGGCAATTATTATAGGATTTCCGCCACACGCAGTTGAGATTTTAAGAAATTGGGTCAGGACGGGTCACGAAATAGAGACGGGACCCCGGAAATTCATATATTACGCCATTAAAATTGGTGACGAGTAAGTATCACGGTCTAACTCTTCGTAATTCCGACTTCACACAGAGGGAAGGCAATTCTGTACAGGATTTCCGCCACACGCAGTTCATATTTTGAGATATTGGGTCAGGACGGGTCACGAAATAGAGTCGGGACCCCGAAAATTCACAGATTACGTCATTAAAATTGGTGACGAGTAAGTATCACGGCCTAACTCTTCGTGATTTCGACATCACACAGAGGGAAGGCAATTATGTACAAGATTTCCGCCACACGCAGTTCAGATTTTGAGAAATTGGGTCAGGACGGGTCACGAAATAGAGTCGGGACCCCGAAAATTCACAGATTACGCCATTAAAATTGGTGAGGAGTAAGTATCACGGCCTAACTCTTCGTGCTTTCGATATCAAAGACAGGACAGGCAATTCTGTATAGAATTTCCGCCACACGCAGTTGAGATTTTAAGAAATTGGGTCAGGACGGGTCGCGAAATAGAGTCGGGACCCCGAAAATTCACATATTACGTCATTAAAATTGGTGACGAGTAAGTATCACGGCCTAACTCTTCGTGATTTCGACATCACACAGAGGGAAGGCAATTATGTACAAGATTTCCGCCACACGCAGTTCAGATTTTGAGAAATTGGGTCAGGACGGGTCACGAAATAGAGTCGGGACCCCGAAAATTCACAGATTACGCCATTAAAATTGGTGAGGAGTAAGTATCACGGCCTAACTCTTCGTGATTTCGACATCACACAGAGGGAAGGCAATTATGTACAAGATTTCCGCCACACGCAGTTCATATTTTGAGAAATTGGGTCAGGACGGGTCACGAAATAGAGTCGGGACCCCGAAAATTCACAGATTACGCCATTAAAATTGGTGAGGAGTAAGTATCACGGCCTAACTCTTCGTGCTTTCGATATCACAGACAGGGCAGGCAATTATGTATAGGATTTCCGCCACACGCAGTTGAGATTTTAAGAAATTGGGTCAGGACGGGTCACGAAATAGAGACGGGACCCCGGAAATTCATATATTACGCCATTAAAATTGGTGACGAGTAAGTATCACGGTCTAACTCTTCGTGATTTCGACATCAGACAGAGGGAAGGCAATTCTGTACAGGATTTCCGCCACAGGCAGTTCAGATTTTGAGAAATTGGGTCAGGACGGGTCACGAAATAGAGACGGGGCTCCGAAAATTTACATATTACGCCATTAAAATTGGTGACGAGTAAGTATCACGGCCTAACTCTTCGTGCTTCGATATCACAGACAGGGCAGGCAATTATTATAGGATTTCCGCCACACGCAGTTGAGATTTTAAGAAATTGGGTCAGGACGGGTCACGAAATAGAGACGGGGCTCCGGAAATTTACATATTACGCCATTAAAATTGGTGACGAGTAAGTATCACGGCCTAACTCTTCGTGCTTCGATATCACAGACAGGGCAGGCAATTATTATAGGATTTCCGCCACACGCAGTTGAGATTTTAAGAAATTGGGTCAGGACGGGTCACGAAATAGAGACGGGACCCCGGAAATTCATATATTACGCCATTAAAATTGGTGACGAGTAAGTATCACGGTCTAACTCTTCGTAATTTCGACTTCACACAGAGGGAAGGCAATTCTGTACAGGATTTCCGCCACACGCAGTTCATATTTTGAGATATTGGGTCAGGACGGGTCACGAAATAGAGTCGGGACCCCGAAAATTCACAGATTACGCCATCAAAATTGGTGAGGAGTAAGTATCACGTCCTAGCTCTTCGTGATTTCGATATCAAAGACAGGACAGGCAATTCTGTATAGAATTTCCGCCACACGCAGTTGAGATTTTAAGAAATTGGGTCAGGACGGGTCGCGAAATAGAGTCGGGACCCCGAAAATTCACATATTACGTCATTAAAATTGGTGACGAGTAAGTATCACGGCCTAACTCTTCGTGATTTCGACATCACACAGAGGGAAGGCAATTATGTACAAGATTTCCGCCACACGCAGTTCAGATTTTGAGAAATTGGGTCAGGACGGGTCACGAAATAGAGTCGGGACCCCGAAAATTCACAGATTACGCCATTAAAATTGGTGAGGAGTAAGTATCACGGCCTAACTCTTCGTGCTTTCGATATCACAGACAGGGCAGGCAATTATGTATAGGATTTCCGCCACACGCAGTTGAGATTTTAAGAAATTGGGTCAGGACGGGTCACGAAATAGAGACGGGACCCCGGAAATTCACATATTACGCCATTAAAATTGGTGACGAGTAAGTATCACGGTCTAACTCTTCGTAATTTCGACTTCACACAGAGGGAAGGCAATTCTGTACAGGATTTCCGCCACACGCAGTTCATATTTTGAGAAATTGTGTCAGGACGGGTCACGAAATAGAGTCGGGACCCCGAAAATTCACAGATTACGCCATTAAAATTGGTGAGGAGTAAGTATCACGGCCTAACTCTTCGTGCTTTCGATATCACAGACAGGGCAGGCAATTATGTATAGGATTTCCGCCACACGCAGTTGAGATTTTAAGAAATTGGGTCAGGACGGGTCACGAAATAGAGACGGGACCCCGGAAATTCATATATTACGCCATTAAAATTGGTGACGAGTAAGTATCACGGTCTAACTCTTCGTGATTTCGACATCAGACAGAGGGAAGGCAATTCTGTACAGGTATAGTCCGCCACAGGCAGTTCAGATTTTGAGAAATTGGGTCAGGACGGGTCACGAAATAGAGACGGGGCTCCGGAAATTTACATATTACGCCATTAAAATTGGTGACGAGTAAGTATCACGGCCTAACTCTTCGTGCTTCGATATCACAGACAGGGCAGGCAATTATTATAGGATTTCCGCCACACGCAGTTGAGATTTTAAGAAATTGGGTCAGGACGGGTCACGAAATAGAGACGGGACCCCGGAAATTCATATATTACGCCATTAAAATTGGTGACGAGTAAGTATCACGGTCTAACTCTTCGTAATTCCGACTTCACACAGAGGGAAGGCAATTCTGTACAGGATTTCCGCCACACGCAGTTCATATTTTGAGATATTGGGTCAGGACGGGTCACGAAATAGAGTCGGGACCCCGAAAATTCACAGATTACGTCATTAAAATTGGTGACGAGTAAGTATCACGGCCTAACTCTTCGTGATTTCGACATCACACAGAGGGAAGGCAATTATGTACAAGATTTCCGCCACACGCAGTTCAGATTTTGAGAAATTGGGTCAGGACGGGTCACGAAATAGAGTCGGGACCCCGAAAATTCACAGATTACGCCATTAAAATTGGTGAGGAGTAAGTATCACGGCCTAACTCTTCGTGCTTTCGATATCAAAGACAGGACAGGCAATTCTGTATAGAATTTCCGCCACACGCAGTTGAGATTTTAAGAAATTGGGTCAGGACGGGTCGCGAAATAGAGTCGGGACCCCGAAAATTCACATATTACGTCATTAAAATTGGTGACGAGTAAGTATCACGGCCTAACTCTTCGTGATTTCGACATCACACAGAGGGAAGGCAATTATGTACAAGATTTCCGCCACACGCAGTTCAGATTTTGAGAAATTGGGTCAGGACGGGTCACGAAATAGAGTCGGGACCCCGAAAATTCACAGATTACGCCATTAAAATTGGTGAGGAGTAAGTATCACGGCCTAACTCTTCGTGATTTCGACATCACACAGAGGGAAGGCAATTATGTACAAGATTTCCGCCACAGGCAGTTCAGATTTTGAGAAATTGGGTCAGGACGGGTCACGAAATAGAGACGGGGCTCCGAAAATTTACATATTACGCCATTAAAATTGGTGACGAGTAAGTATCACGGCCTAACTCTTCGTGCTTCGATATCACAGACAGGACAGGCAATTATTATAGGATTTCCGCCACACGCAGTTGAGATTTTAAGAAATTGGGTCAGGACGGGTCACGAAATAGAGACGGGACCCCGGAAATTCATATATTACGCCATTAAAATTGGTGACGAGTAAGTATCACGGTCTAACTCTTCGTAATTTCGACTTCACACAGAGGGAAGGCAATTCTGTACAGGATTTCCGCCACACGCAGTTCATATTTTGAGATATTGGGTCAGGACGGGTCACGAAATAGAGTCGGGACCCCGAAAATTCACAGATTACGCCATTAAAATTGGTGAGGAGTAAGTATCACGTCCTAGCTCTTCGTGATTTCGATATCAAAGACAGGACAGGCAATTCTGTATAGAATTTCCGCCACACGCAGTTGAGATTTTAAGAAATTGGGTCAGGACGGGTCGCGAAATAGAGTCGGGACCCCGAAAATTCACATATTACGTCATTAAAATTGGTGACGAGTAAGTATCACGGCCTAACTCTTCGTGATTTCGACATCACACAGAGGGAAGGCAATTATGTACAAGATTTCCGCCACACGCAGTTCAGATTTTGAGAAATTGGGTCAGGACGGGTCACGAAATAGAGTCGGGACCCCGAAAATTCACAGATTACGCCATTAAAATTGGTGAGGAGTAAGTATCACGTCCTAGCTCTTCGTGATTTCGATATCAAAGACAGGACAGGCAATTCTGTATAGAATTTCCGCCACACGCAGTTGAGATTTTAACAAATTGGGTCAGGACGGGTCGCGAAATAGAGTCGGGACCCCGAAAATTCACATATTACGTCATTAAAATTGGTGACGAGTAAGTATCACGGCCTAACTCTTCGTGATTTCGACATCACACAGAGGGAAGGCAATTATGTACAAGATTTCCGCCACACGCAGTTCAGATTTTGAGAAATTAGGTCAGGACGGGTCACGAAATAGAGACGGGACTCCGGAAATTTACATATTACGCCATTAAAATTGGTGACGAGTAAGTATCACGGACTAACTCTTCGTAATTTCGACATCACACACAGGGAAGGCAATTCTGTACAGGATTTCCGCCACACGCAGTTCAGATTTTGAGATATTGGGTCAGGACGGGTCACGAAATAGAGTCGGGACCCCGAAAATTCACAGATTACGCCATTAAAATTGGTGAGGAGTAAGTATCACGTCCTAGCTCTTCGTGATTTCGATATCAAAGACAGGACAGGCAATTCTGTATAGAATTTCCGCCACACGCAGTTGAGATTTTAAGAAATTGGGTCAGGACGGGTCGCGAAATAGAGTCGGGACCCCGAAAATTCACATATTACGCCATTAAAATTGGTGACGAGTATGTATCACGGCCTTCCTCGTCGTGATTTCGACAACACAGGCAGGGCAGGCAATTCTGTACAGGATTTCCGCCACACGCAGTTCAGATTTTAAGAAATGGGGTCAGGACGGGGTCACGAAATAGAGTCAGGACCCCGAAAATTCATATATTAAAATGTGTGACGAGTATGTATCACGGCCTTCCTCGTCGTGATTTCGACAACACAGGCAGCACAGGCAATTCTGTACAGGATTTCCGCCACACGCAGTTCAGATTTGAAGAAATGGGGTCAGGACGGGGTCTCGAAATAGGGACGGGGCCCCGAAAATTCACATATTACGCCATTAAAATTGGTGACGAGTAAGTATCACGGCCTAACTCTTCGTGCTTTCGATATCACAGACAGGGGCAGGCAATTATGCATAGGATTTCCGCCACACGCAGTTCAGACTTTATGAAATTGGATCAGGACGGGTCACGAAATAGAGACGGGACCCCGGAAATTCATATATTACGCCATTAAAATTGGTGACGAGTAAGTATCACGGCCTAAATCTTCGTGATTTCGACTTCACACACAGGGAAGGCAATTCTGTACAGGATTTCCGCCACACGCAGTTCAGATTTTGAGAAATTGGGTCAGGACGGGTCACGAAATAGAGTCTGGACCCCGAAAATTCACATATTACGCCATTAAAATTGGTGACGAGTAAGTATCACGGACTAACTCTTCGTGATTTCGACATCACACACAGGGAAGGCAATTCTGTACATTATTTCCGCCACACGCAGTTCAGATTTTGAGATATTGGGTCAGGACGGGTCACGAAATAGAGTCGGGACCCCGAAAATTCACATATTACGCCATTAAAATTGGCGAGGAGTAAGTATCACGGCCTAGCTCTTCGTGATTTCGATATCACATATAGGGCAGGCAATTCTGTATAGGATTTCCGCCACACGCAGTTGAGATTTTAAGAAATCGGGTCAGGACGGGTCACGAAATAGAGTCAGGACCCCGAAAATTCATATATTAAAATGTGTGACGAGTATGTATCACGGCCTTCCTCGTCGTGATTTCGACAACACAGGCAGCGCAGGCAATTCTGTACAGGATTTCCGCCACACGCAGTTCAGATTTTAAGAAATGGGGTCAGGACGGGGTCTCGAAATAGGGACGGGGCCCCGAAAATTCACATATTACGCCATTAAAATTGGTGACGAGTAAGTATCACGGCCTAACTCTTCGTGCTTTCGATATCACAGACAGGGGCAGGCAATTATGCATAGGATTTCCGCCACACGCAGTTCAGACTTTATGAAATTGGATCAGGACGGGTCACGAAATAGAGACGGGACCCCGGAAATTCATATATTACGCCATTAAAATTGGTGACGAGTAAGTATCACGGCCTAACTCTTCGTGCTTTCGATATCACAGACAGGGCAGGCAATTATGTATAGGATTTCCGCCACACGCAGTTGAGATTTTAAGAAATTGGGTCAGGACGGGTCACGAAATAGAGACGGGACCCCGGAAATTCATATATTACGCCATTAAAATTGGTGACGAGTAAGTATCACGGTCTAACTCTTCGTGATTTCGACATCAGACAGAGGGAAGGCAATTCTGTACAGGATTTCCGCCACAGGCAGTTCAGATTTTGAGAAATTGGGTCAGGACGGGTCACGAAATAGAGACGGGGCTCCGGAAATTTACATATTACGCCATTAAAATTGGTGACGAGTAAGTATCACGGCCTAACTCTTCGTGCTTCGATATCACAGACAGGGCAGGCAATTATTATAGGATTTCCGCCACACGCAGTTGAGATTTTAAGAAATTGGGTCAGGACGGGTCACGAAATAGAGACGGGACCCGGAAATTCATATATTACGCCATTAAAATTGGTGACGAGTAAGTATCACGGTCTAACTCTTCGTAATTTCGACTTCACACAGAGGGAAGGCAATTCTGTACAGGATTTCCGCCACACGCAGTTCATATTTTGAGATATTGGGTCAGGACGGGTCACGAAATAGAGTCGGGACCCCGAAAATTCACAGATTACGCCATTAAAATTGGTGAGGAGTAAGTATCACGTCCTAGCTCTTCGTGATTTCGATATCAAAGACAGGACAGGCAATTCTGTATAGAATTTCCGCCACACGCAGTTGAGATTTTAAGAAATTGGGTCAGGACGGGTCGCGAAATAGAGTCGGACCCCGAAAATTCACATATTACGTCATTAAAATTGGTGACGAGTAAGTATCACGGCCTAACTCTTCGTGATTTCGCAATCACACAGAGGGAAGGCAATTATGTACAAGATTTCCGCCACACGCAGTTGAGATTTTAAGAAATTGGGTCAGGACGGGTCACGAAATAGAGACGGGACCCCGGAAATTCATATATTACGCCATTAAAATTGGTGACGAGTAAGTATCACGGTCTAACTCTTCGTAATTTCGACTTCACACAGAGGGAAGGCAATTCTGTACAGGATTTCCGCCACACGCAGTTCATATTTTGAGAAATTGGGTCAGGACGGGTCACGAAATAGAGTCGGGACCCCGAAAATTCACAGATTACGCCATTAAAATGCGTGAGGAGTAAGTATCACGGCCTAACTCTTCGTGCTTTCGATATCACAGACAGGGCAGGCAATTATGTATAGGATTTCCGCCACACGCAGTTGAGATTTTAAGAAATTGGGTCAGGACGGGTCACGAAATAGAGACGGGACCCCGGAAATTCATATATTACGCCATTAAAATTGGTGACGAGTAAGTATCCCGGTCTAACTCTTCGTGATTTCGACATCAGACAGAGGGAAGGCAATTCTGTACAGGATTTCCGCCACAGGCAGTTCAGATTTTGAGAAATTGGGTCAGGACGGGTCACGAAATAGAGACGGGGCTCCGGAAATTTACATATTACGCCATTAAAATTGGTGACGAGTAAGTATCACGGCCTAACTCTTCGTGCTTCGATATCACAGACAGGGCAGGCAATTATTATAGGATTTCCGCCACACGCAGTTGAGATTTTAAGAAATTGGGTCAGGACGGGTCACGAAATAGAGACGGGACCCCGGAAATTCATATATTACGCCATTAAAATTGGTGACGAGTAAGTATCACGGTCTAACTCTTCGTAATTTCGACTTCACACAGAGGGAAGGCAATTCTGTACAGGATTTCCGCCACACGCAGTTCATATTTTGAGATATTGGGTCAGGACGGGTCACGAAATAGAGTCGGGACCCCGAAAATTCACAGATTACGCCATTAAAATTGGTGAGGAGTAAGTATCACGTCCTAGCTCTTCGTGATTTCGATATCAAAGACAGGACAGGCAATTCTGTATAGAATTTCCGCCACACGCAGTTGAGATTTTAAGAAATTGGGTCAGGACGGGTCGCGAAATAGAGTCGGGACCCCGAAAATTCACATATTACGTCATTAAAATTGGTGACGAGTAAGTATCACGGCCTAACTCTTCGTGATTTCGACATCACACAGAGGGAAGGCAATTATGTACAAGATTTCCGCCACACGCAGTTCAGATTTTGAGAAATTGGGTCAGGACGGGTCACGAAATAGAGTCGGGACCCCGAAAATTCACAGATTACGCCATTAAAATTGGTGAGGAGTAAGTATCACGTCCTAGCTCTTCGTGATTTCGATATCAAAGACAGGACAGGCAATTCTGTATAGAATTTCCGCCACACGCAGTTGAGATTTTAACAAATTGGGTCAGGACGGGTCGCGAAATAGAGTCGGGACCCCGAAAATTCACATATTACGTCATTAAAATTGGTGACGAGTAAGTATCACGGCCTAACTCTTCGTGATTTCGACATCACACAGAGGGAAGGCAATTATGTACAAGATTTCCGCCACACGCAGTTCAGATTTTGAGAAATTAGGTCAGGACGGGTCACGAAATAGAGACGGGACTCCGGAAATTTACATATTACGCCATTAAAATTGGTGACGAGTAAGTATCACGGACTAACTCTTCGTAATTTCGACATCACACACAGGGAAGGCAATTCTGTACAGGATTTCCGCCACACGCAGTTCAGATTTTGAGATATTGGGTCAGGACGGGTCACGAAATAGAGTCGGGACCCCGAAAATTCACAGATTACGCCATTAAAATTGGTGAGGAGTAAGTATCACGTCCTAGCTCTTCGTGATTTCGATATCAAAGACAGGACAGGCAATTCTGTATAGAATTTCCGCCACACGCAGTTGAGATTTTAAGAAATTGGGTCAGGACGGGTCGCGAAATAGAGTCGGGACCCCGAAAATTCACATATTACGCCATTAAAATTGGTGACGAGTATGTATCACGGCCTTCCTCGTCGTGATTTCGACAACACAGGCAGGGCAGGCAATTCTGTACAGGATTTCCGCCACACGCAGTTCAGATTTTAAGAAATGGGGTCAGGACGGGGTCACGAAATAGAGTCAGGACCCCGAAAATTCATATATTAAAATGTGTGACGAGTATGTATCACGGCCTTCCTCGTCGTGATTTCGACAACACAGGCAGCACAGGCAATTCTGTACAGGATTTCCGCCACACGCAGTTCAGATTTGAAGAAATGGGGTCAGGACGGGGTCTCGAAATAGGGACGGGGCCCCGAAAATTCACATATTACGCCATTAAAATTGGTGACGAGTAAGTATCACGGCCTAACTCTTCGTGCTTTCGATATCACAGACAGGGGCAGGCAATTATGCATAGGATTTCCGCCACACGCAGTTCAGACTTTATGAAATTGGATCAGGACGGGTCACGAAATAGAGACGGGACCCCGGAAATTCATATATTACGCCATTAAAATTGGTGACGAGTAAGTATCACGGCCTAAATCTTCGTGATTTCGACTTCACACACAGGGAAGGCAATTCTGTACAGGATTTCCGCCACACGCAGTTCAGATTTTAAGAAATTGGGTCAGGACGGGTCACGAAATAGAGTCTGGACCCCGAAAATTCACATATTACGCCATTAAAATTGGTGACGAGTAAGTATCACGGACTAACTCTTCGTGATTTCGACATCACACACAGGGAAGGCAATTCTGTACATTATTTCCGCCACACGCAGTTCAGATTTTGAGATATTGGGTCAGGACGGGTCACGAAATAGAGTCGGGACCCCGAAAATTCACATATTACGCCATTAAAATTGGCGAGGAGTAAGTATCACGGCCTAGCTCTTCGTGATTTCGATATCACATATAGGGCAGGCAATTCTGTATAGGATTTCCGCCACACGCAGTTGAGATTTTAAGAAATCGGGTCAGGACGGGTCACGAAATAGAGTCAGGACCCCGAAAATTCATATATTAAAATGTGTGACGAGTATGTATCACGGCCTTCCTCGTCGTGATTTCGACAACACAGGCAGCGCAGGCAATTCTGTACAGGATTTCCGCCACACGCAGTTCAGATTTTAAGAAATGGGGTCAGGACGGGGTCTCGAAATAGGGACGGGGCCCCGAAAATTCACATATTACGCCATTAAAATTGGTGACGAGTAAGTATCACGGCCTAACTCTTCGTGCTTTCGATATCACAGACAGGGGCAGGCAATTATGCATAGGATTTCCGCCACACGCAGTTCAGACTTTATGAAATTGGATCAGGACGGGTCACGAAATAGAGACGGGACCCCGGAAATTCATATATTACGCCATTAAAATTGGTGACGAGTAAGTATCACGGCCTAACTCTTCGTGCTTTCGATATCACAGACAGGGCAGGCAATTATGTATAGGATTTCCGCCACACGCAGTTGAGATTTTAAGAAATTGGGTCAGGACGGGTCACGAAATAGAGACGGGACCCCGGAAATTCATATATTACGCCATTAAAATTGGTGACGAGTAAGTATCACGGTCTAACTCTTCGTGATTTCGACATCAGACAGAGGGAAGGCAATTCTGTACAGGATTTCCGCCACAGGCAGTTCAGATTTTGAGAAATTGGGTCAGGACGGGTCACGAAATAGAGACGGGGCTCCGGAAATTTACATATTACGCCATTAAAATTGGTGACGAGTAAGTATCACGGCCTAACTCTTCGTGCTTCGATATCACAGACAGGGCAGGCAATTATTATAGGATTTCCGCCACACGCAGTTGAGATTTTAAGAAATTGGGTCAGGACGGGTCACGAAATAGAGACGGGACCCGGAAATTCATATATTACGCCATTAAAATTGGTGACGAGTAAGTATCACGGTCTAACTCTTCGTAATTTCGACTTCACACAGAGGGAAGGCAATTCTGTACAGGATTTCCGCCACACGCAGTTCATATTTTGAGATATTGGGTCAGGACGGGTCACGAAATAGAGTCGGGACCCCGAAAATTCACAGATTACGCCATTAAAATTGGTGAGGAGTAAGTATCACGTCCTAGCTCTTCGTGATTTCGATATCAAAGACAGGACAGGCAATTCTGTATAGAATTTCCGCCACACGCAGTTGAGATTTTAAGAAATTGGGTCAGGACGGGTCGCGAAATAGAGTCGGACCCCGAAAATTCACATATTACGTCATTAAAATTGGTGACGAGTAAGTATCACGGCCTAACTCTTCGTGATTTCGCAATCACACAGAGGGAAGGCAATTATGTACAAGATTTCCGCCACACGCAGTTGAGATTTTAAGAAATTGGGTCAGGACGGGTCACGAAATAGAGACGGGACCCCGGAAATTCATATATTACGCCATTAAAATTGGTGACGAGTAAGTATCACGGTCTAACTCTTCGTAATTTCGACTTCACACAGAGGGAAGGCAATTCTGTACAGGATTTCCGCCACACGCAGTTCATATTTTGAGAAATTGGGTCAGGACGGGTCACGAAATAGAGTCGGGACCCCGAAAATTCACAGATTACGCCATTAAAATGCGTGAGGAGTAAGTATCACGGCCTAACTCTTCGTGCTTTCGATATCACAGACAGGGCAGGCAATTATGTATAGGATTTCCGCCACACGCAGTTGAGATTTTAAGAAATTGGGTCAGGACGGGTCACGAAATAGAGACGGGACCCCGGAAATTCATATATTACGCCATTAAAATTGGTGACGAGTAAGTATCCCGGTCTAACTCTTCGTGATTTCGACATCAGACAGAGGGAAGGCAATTCTGTACAGGATTTCCGCCACAGGCAGTTCAGATTTTGAGAAATTGGGTCAGGACGGGTCACGAAATAGAGACGGGGCTCCGGAAATTTACATATTACGCCATTAAAATTGGTGACGAGTAAGTATCACGGCCTAACTCTTCGTGCTTCGATATCACAGACAGGGCAGGCAATTATTATAGGATTTCCGCCACACGCAGTTGAGATTTTAAGAAATTGGGTCAGGACGGGTCACGAAATAGAGACGGGACCCCGGAAATTCATATATTACGCCATTAAAATTGGTGACGAGTAAGTATCACGGTCTAACTCTTCGTAATTTCGACTTCACACAGAGGGAAGGCAATTCTGTACAGGATTTCCGCCACACGCAGTTCATATTTTGAGATATTGGGTCAGGACGGGTCACGAAATAGAGTCGGGACCCCGAAAATTCACAGATTACGCCATTAAAATTGGTGACGAGTAAGTATCACGTCCTAGCTCTTCGTGATTTCGATATCAAAGACAGGACAGGCAATTCTGTATAGAATTTCCGCCACACGCAGTTGAGATTTTAAGAAATTGGGTCAGGACGGGTCGCGAAATAGAGTCGGGACCCCGAAAATTCACATATTACGTCATTAAAATTGGTGACGAGTAAGTATCGCGGCCTAGCTCTTCGTGATTTCGACATCACACAGAGGGAAGGCAATTATGTACAAGATTTCCGCCACACGCAGTTCAGATTTTGAGAAATTGGGTCAGGACGGGTCACGAAATAGAGACGGGACTCCGGAAATTTACATATTACGCCATTAAAATTAGTGACGAGTAAGTATCACGGACTAACTCTTCGTAATTTCGACATCACACACAGGGAAGGCAATTCTGTACAGGATTTCCGCCACACGCAGTTCAGATTTTGAGATATTGGGTCAGGACGGGTCACGAAATAGAGTCGGGACCCCGAAAATTCACAGATTACGCCATTAAAATTGGTGAGGAGTAAGTATCACGTCCTAGCTCTTCGTGATTTCGATATCAAAGACAGGACAGGCAATTCTGTATAGAATTTCCGCCACACGCAGTTGAGATTTTAAGAAATTGGGTCAGGACGGGTCGCGAAATAGAGTCGGGACCCCGAAAATTCACATATTACGCCATTAAAATTGGTGACGAGTATGTATCACGGCCTTCCTCGTCGTGATTTCGACAACACAGGCAGGGCAGGCAATTCTGTACAGGATTTCCGCCACACGCAGTTCAGATTTTAAGAAATGGGGTCAGGACGGGATCACGAAATAGGGACGGGGCCCCGAAAATTCACAGATTACGCCATTAAAATTGGTGACTAGTAAGTATCACGGCCTAACTCTTCGTGCTTTCGATATCACAGACAGGGGCAGGCAATTATGCATAGGATTTCCGTCACACGCAGTTCAGACTTTATGAAATTGGATCAGGACGGGTCACGAAATAGAGACGGGACCCCGTAAATTCATATATTACGCCATTAAAATTGGTGACGAGTAAGTATCACGGCCTAAATCTTCGTGATTTCGACTTCACACACAGGGAAGGCAATTCTGTACAGGATTTCCGCCACACGCAGTTCAGATTTTGAGAAATTGGGTCAGGACGGGTCACGAAATAGAGTCTGGACCCCGAAAATTCACATATTACGCCATTAAAATTGGTGACGAGTAAGTATCACGGACTAACTCTTCGTGATTTCGACATCACACACAGGGAAGGCAATTCTGTACATTATTTCCGCCACACGCAGTTCAGATTTTGAGATATTGGGTCAGGACGGGTCACGAAATAGAGTCGGGACCCCGAAAATTCACATATTACGCCATTAAAATTGGCGAGGAGTAAGTATCACGGCCTAGCTCTTCGTGATTTCGATATCACATATAGGGCAGGCAATTCTGTATAGGATTTCCGCCACACGCAGTTGAGATTTTAAGAAATCGGGTCAGGACGGGTCACGAAATAGAGTCAGGACCCCGAAAATTCATATATTAAAATGTGTGACGAGTATGTATCACGGCCTTCCTCGTCGTGATTTCGACAACACAGGCAGCGCAGGCAATTCTGTACAGGATTTCCGCCACACGCAGTTCAGATTTTAAGAAATGGGGTCAGGACGGGGTCTCGAAATAGGGACGGGGCCCCGAAAATTCACATATTACGCCATTAAAATTGGTGACGAGTAAGTATCACGGCCTAACTCTTCGTGCTTTCGATATCACAGACAGGGGCAGGCAATTATGCATAGGATTTCCGCCACACGCAGTTCAGACTTTATGAAATTGGATCAGGACGGGTCACGAAATAGGGACGGGGCCCCGAAAAATCACAGATTACGCCATTAAAATTGGTGACGAGTAAGTATCACGGCCTAACTCTTCGTGCTTCGATATCACAGACAGGGCAGGCAATTATTATAGGATTTCCGCCACACGCAGTTGAGATTTTAAGAAATTGGGTCAGGACGGGTCACGAAATAGAGACGGGACCCCGGAAATTCATATATTACGCCATTAAAATTGGTGACGAGTAAGTATCACGGTCTAACTCTTCGTAATTTCGACTTCACACAGAGGGAAGGCAATTCTGTACAGGATTTCCGCCACACGCAGTTCATATTTTGAGATATTGGGTCAGGACGGGTCACGAAATAGAGTCGGGACCCCGAAAATTCACAGATTACGCCATTAAAATTGGTGAGGAGTAAGTATCACGTCCTAGCTCTTCGTGATTTCGATATCAAAGACAGGACAGGCAATTCTGTATAGAATTTCCGCCACACGCAGTTGAGATTTTAAGAAATTGGGTCAGGACGGGTCGCGAAATAGAGTCGGGACCCCGAAAATTCACATATTACGTCATTAAAATTGGTGACGAGTAAGTATCACGGCCTAAGTCTTCGTGATTTCGACATCACACAGAAGGAAGGCAATTATGTACAAGATTTCCGTCACACGCAGTTCAGACTTTATGAAATTGGATCAGGACGGGTCACGAAATAGAGATGGGACCCCGGAAATTCATATATTACGCCATTAAAATTGGTGACGAGTAAGTATTACGGCCTAAATCTTCGTGATTTCGTCATCACACACAGGGAAGGGAATTCTGTAGAGGATTTCCGCCACACGCAGTTAAGATTTTGAGAAATTGGGTCAGGACGGTTTACGAAATAGAGTCGGGACCTTGAAAATTCACATATTACGCCATTAAAATTGGTGAGGAGTAAGTATCACGGCGTAACTCTTCGTGATTTCGATATCAAAGACAGGGCAATCCATTCTGTACAGGATTTCCTCCACACGCAGTTCAGATTTTAAGAAATGGGGTCAGGACGGGTCACGAAATAGGGACGGGGCCCCGAAAAATCACAGATTACGCCATTAAAATTCGCGACGAGTAAGTATCACGGCCTAACTCTTCGTGCTTTCGATATCACAGACAGGGCAGGCAATTATGTATAGGATTTCCGCCACACGCAGTTGTGATTTTAAGAAATTGGGTCAGGACGGGTCACGAAATAGAGACGGGACCCCGGAAATTCATATATTACGCCATTAAAATTGGTGACGAGTAAGTATCACGGTCTAACTCTTCGTGATTTCGACATCACACAGAGGGAACGCAATTCTGTACAGGATTTCCGCCACAGGCAGTTCAGATTTTGAGAAATTGGATCAGGACGGGTCACAAAATAGAGACGGGGCTCCGGAAATTTACATATTACGCCATTAAAATTGGTGACGAGTAAGTATCACGGACTAACTCTTCGTGATTTCGACATCACACACAGGGAAGGCAATTATGTACAGGATTTCCGCCACACGCAGTTCAGATTTTGAGATATCGGGTCAGGACGGGTCACGAAATAAAGTCGGGACCCCGAAAATTCACATATTACGCCATTAAAATTGGTGAGGAGTAAGTATCACGTCCTAGCTCTTCGTGATTTCGATATCAAAGACAGGACAGGCAATTCTGTGTAGGATTTCCGCCACAGGCAGTTGAGATTTTAAGAAATTGGGTCAGGACGGGTCGCGAAATAGAGTCGGGACCCCGAAAATTCACATATTACGCCATTAAAATTGGTGACGAGTAAGTATCACGGCCTAACTCTTCGTGATTTCGACATCACACGGAGGGAAGGCAATTATGTACAATATTTCCGCCACACGCAGTTCAGATTTTGAGAAATTGGGTCAGGACGGGTCGCAAAATAGGGACGGGCCCCCGAAAATTCACATATGACGCCATTAAAATTGGTGACGAGTAAGTATCACGGCCTAACTCTTCGTGCTTTCGATATCACAGACAGGGGCAGGCAATTATGTATAGGACTTCCGCCACACGCAGTTGAGATTTTAAGAAATTGAGTCAGGACGGGTCACGAAATAGAGTCGGGACCCCGAAAATTCACATATTACGCCATTAAAATTGGTTACGAGTAAATGTCACGACATAGCTCTTCGTGATTTCGATATCACAGCTAGGGCAGGCAATTCTGTATAGGATTTCCGCCACACGCAGTTGAGATTTTAAGAAATTGGGTCAGGACGGTTCACGAAATAGAGTCAGGACCCCGAAAATTCATATATTACGCCATTAAAATGTGTGACGAGTATGTATCACGGCCTTCCTCGTCGTGATTTCGACAACATAGGCAGGGCAGGCAATTATGTACAGGATTTCCGCCACAAGTAGTTCAGATTTTAAGAAATGGGGTCAGGACGGGGTCACGAAATAGGGACGGGGCCCTGAAAATTCACATATTACGCCATTAAAATTGGTGACGAGTAAGTATCACGGCCTAACTCTTCGTGCTTTCGATATCACAGACAGGGGCAGGCAATTATGCATATGATTTCCGCCACATGCAGTTCAGATTTTGAGAAATTGGGTCAGGACGGGTCACGAAATAGAGTCGGGACCCCGAAAATTCACATATTACGCCATTAAAATTGGTGGAGTAATATGTGAATTTTCGGGGTCCCGACTCTATTTCGTCACCCGTCCTGACCCAATTTCTCAAAATCTGAACTGCATGTGGCGGAAATCCTGTACATAATTGCCTTCCCTGTGTGTGATGTCGAAATCACGAAGAGTTAGACCGTGATACTTACTCGTCACCAATTTTAATGGCGTAATATATGAATTTCCGGGGTCCAGTCTCTATTTCGTGACCCGTCCTGATCCAATTTGTTTAAGTCTTAACTGCGTGTGGCGGAAATCCTATGCATAATTGCCTGCCCCTGTCTGTGATATCGAAAGCACGAAGAGTTAGGCCGTGATACTTACTCGTCACCAATTTTAATGGCGTAATATGTGAATTTTCGGGGCCCCGTCCCTATTTCGTGACCCCGTCCTGATCCCATTTCTTAAAATCTGAACTACGTGTGGCGGAAATCCTGTACAGAATTGCCTGCCCTGCCTGTGTTGTCGAAATCACGACGAGGAAGGCCGTGATACATACTCGTCACACATTTTAATGGCGTAATATATGAATGTTCGGGGTCCTGACCCAATTTCTTAAAATCTCAACTGCGTGTGGCGGAAATCCTATACAGAATTGCCTGCCCTATCTGTGATATCGAAATCACGAAGAGCTAGGATGTGATACTTACTCCTCACCAATTTTAATGGCGTAATATGTGAATTTTCGGGGTCCCGACTCTATTTCGTGACCCGTCCTGACCCAATATTTCAAAATCTGAACTGCGTGTGGCGGAAATCCTGTACAGAATTGCCTTCCCTGTGTGTGATGTCGAAATCACGAAGAGTTAGTCCGTGATACTTACTCGTCACCAATTTTAATGGCGTAATATGTAAATTTCCGGAGCCCCGTCTCTATTTCGAGACCCGTCCTGATCCAATTTCATAAAGTCTGAACTGCGTGTGGCGGAAATCCTACGCATAATTGCCTGCCCCTGTCTGTGATATCGAAAGCACGAAGAGTTAGGCCGTGATACTTACTCGTCACCAATTTTAATGGCGTAATATATGAATTTCCGGGGTCCCGTCTCTATTTCGTGACCCGTCCTGATCCAATTTCATAAAGTCTGAACTGCGTGTGGCGGAAATCCTACGCATAATTGCCTGCCCCTGTCTGTGATATCTTAAGCACGAAGAGTTAGGCCGTGATACTTACTCGTCACCAATTTTAATGGCGTAATATGTGAATTTTCGGGGCCCCATCCCTATTTCGTGACCCCGTCCTGACCCCATTTCTTAAAATCTGAACTGCGTGTGGCGGAAATCCTGTACAGAATTGCCTGCCCTGCCTGTGTTGTCGAAATCACGACGAGGAAGGCGTGATACATACTCGTCACACATTTTAATATATGAATTTTCGGGGTCCTGACTCTATTTCGTGACCCGTCCTGACCCGATTTCTTAAAATCTCAACTGCGTGTGGCGGAAATCCTATACAGAATTGCCTGCCCTATCTGTGATATCGAAATCACGAAGAGCTAGGCCGTGATACTTACTCCTCTCCAATTTTAATGGCGTAATATGTGAATTTTCGGGGTCCCGACTCTATTTCGTGACCCGTCCTGACTCAATATCTCAAAATCTGAACTGCTTGTGGCGGAAATAATGTACAGAATTGCCTTCCCTGTGTGTGATGTCGAAATCACGAAGAGTTAGTCCGTGATACTTACTAGTCACCAATTTTAATGGCGTAATATGTGAATTTTCGGGGTCCAGACTCTATTTCGTGACCCGTCCTGACCCAATTTCTCAAAATCTGAACTGCGTGTGGTGGAAATCCTGTACAGAATTGCCTTCCCTGTGTGTGATGCCGAAATCACGAAGATTTAGGCAGTGATACTTACTCGTCACCAATTTTAATGGCGTAATATATGAATTTCCGGGGTCCCGTCTCTATTTCGTGACCCGTCCTGATCCAATTTCTTAAAGTCTGAACTGCGTGTGGCGGAAATCCTATGCATAATTGCCTGCCCCTGTCTGTGATATCGAAAGCACGAAGAGTTAGGCCGTGATACTTACTCGTCACCAATTTTAATGGCGCAATATGTGAATTTTCGGGGTCCTGACTCTATTTCGTGACCCGTCCTGACCCAATTTCTTAAAATCTCAACTGCGTGTGGCGGAAATCCAATACAGAATTGCCTGTCCTATCTGTGATATCGAAATCACGAAGAGCTATGTCGTGACATTTACTCGTCACCAATTTTAATGGCGTAATATGTTAATTTTCGGGGTCCCGACTCTATTTCGTGACCCGTCCTGACTCAATTTCTTAAAATATCAACTTCGTGTGGCGGACGTCCTATACATAATTGCCTGCCCCTGTCTGTGATATCGAAAGCACGAAGAGTTAGGCCGTGATACTTATTCGTCACCAATTTTAATGGCGTAATATGTGAATTTTCGGGGGCCCGTCCCTATTTTGCGACCCGTCCTGACCCAATTTCTCAAAATATGAACTGCGTGTGGCGGAAATCTTGTACATAATTGCCTTCCCTCTGTGTGATGTCGAAATCACGAAGAGTTAGGCCGTGATACTTACTCGTCACCAATTTTAATGGCGTAATATGTGAATTTTCGGGGTCCCGACTCTATTTCGCGACCCGTCCTGACCCAATTTCTTAAAATCTCAACTGCGTGTGGCGGAAATCCTATACAGAATTGCCTGTCCTGTCTTTGATATCGAAATCACGAAGAGCTAGGACGTGATACTTACTCCTCACCAATTTTAATGGCGTAATATGTAAATTTCCGGAGTCCCTTCTCTATTTCGTGACCCGTTCTGACCCAATTCTCAAAATCTCAACTGCGTGTGGCGGAAATCCTATACATAATTGCCTGCCCTGTCTGTGATATCGAAAGCACGAAGAGTTAGGCCGTGATACTCACTCGTCACCAATTTTAATGGCGTATTATGTGAATTTTCGGGGCCCCGTCCCTATTTCGTGACCCGTCCTGACCCCATTTCTTAAAATCTGAACTGCGTGTGGCGGAAATCCTGTACAGAATTGCCTGCCCTGTCTGTGATATCGAAATCACGAAGAGTTACGCCGTGATACTTACTCCTCACCAATTTTAATGGCGTAATATGTGAATTTTCGGGGTCCCGACTCTATTTCGTGAACCGTCCTGACCCAATTTCTCAAAATCTGAACTGCGTGTGGCGGAAATCCTGAACAGAATTGCCTTCCCTGTGTGTGATGTCGAAATCACGAAGATTTAGGCCGTGATACTTACTCGTCACCAATTTTAATGGCGTAATATATGAATTTCCGGGGTCCCGTCTCTATTTCGTGACCCGTCCTGATCCAATTTCATAAAGTCTGAACTGCGTGTGGCGGAAATCCTATGCATAATTGCCTGCCCCTGTCTGTGATATCGAAATCACGAAGAGTTAGGCCGTGATACTTACTCGTCACCAATTTTAATGGCGTAATATGTGAATTTTCGGGGCCCCGTCCATATTTCGTGATCCCGTCCTGACCCCATTTCTTAAAATCTGAACTGCGTGTGGCGGAAATCCTGTACAGAATTGCCTGCCCTGCCTGTGTTGTCGAAATCACGACGAGGAAGGCCGTGATACATACTCGTCACACATTTTAATGGCGTAATATGTGAATTTTCGGGGTCCCGACTCTATTTCGTGACCCGTCCTGACTCAATTTCTTAAAATCTCAACTGCGTGTGGCGGAAGTCCTATACATAATTGCCTGCCCCTGTCTGTGATATCGAAAGCACGAAGAGTTAGGCCGTGGTACTTACTCGTCACCAATTTTAATGGCGTCATATATGAATTTTAATGGCGTAATATGTGAATTTTAGGGGGCCCGTCCCTATTTTGCGACCCGTCCTGACCCAATTTCTCAAAATCTGAACTGCGTGTGCCGGAAATCTTGTACATAATTGCCTTCCCTCTGTGTGATGTCGAAATCACGAAGAGTTAGGCCGTGATACTTACTCGTCACCAATTTTAATGGCGTAATATGTGAATTTTCGAGGTCCCGACTCTATTTCGCGACCCGTCCTGACCCAATTTCTTAAAATCTCAACTGCGTGTGGCGGAAATCCTATACAGAATTGCCTGTCCTGTCTTTGATATCGAAATCACGAAGAGCTAGGACGTGATACTTACTCCTCACCAATTTGAATGGCGTAATATGTGTATTTTCGGGGTCCCGACTCTATTTCGTGACCCGTCCTGACCCAATATCTCAAAATATGAACTGCGTGTGGCGGAAATCCTGTACATAATTGCCTTCCCTGTGTGTGATGTCGAAATCACGAAGAGATAGTCCGTGATACTTACTCGTCACCAATTTTAATGGCGTAATATGTAAATTTCCGGAGTCCCGTCTCTATTTCGTGACCCGTCCTGACCCAATTTCTTAAAATCTCAACTGCGTGTGGCGGAAATCCTATACATAATTGCCTGCCCTGTCTGTGATATCGAAAGCACGAAGAGTTAGGCCGTGATACTTACTCGTCACCAATTTTAATGGCGTAATATGTGAATTTTCGGGGCCCCGTCCCTATTTCGTGACCCGTCCTGATCCCATTTCTTAAAATCTGAACTGCGTGTGGCAGAAATCCTGTACATAATTCCCTGCCCTGTCTGTGATATCGAAATCACGAAGAGTTACGCCGTGATACTTACTCCTCACCAATTTTAATGGCGTAATATGTGAATTTTCGGGGTCCCGACTCTATTTCGTGAACCGTTCTGACCCAATTTCTCAAAATCTGAACTGCGTGTGGCGGAAATCCTGTACAGAATTGCCTTCCCTGTGTGTGATGCCGAAATTACGAAGATTTAGGCCGTGATACTTACTCGTCACCAATTTTAATGGCGTAATATATGAATTTCCGGGGTCCCGACTCTATTTCGTGACCCGTCCTGATCCAATTTCATAAAGTCTGAACTGCGTGTGGGGGAAATCCTGTACAGAATTGCCTTCCCTGTGTGTGATGCCGAAATCACGAAGATTTAGGCCGTGATACTTACTCGTCACCAATTTTAATGGCGTAATATATGAATTTCCGGGGTCCCGTCTCTATTTCGTGACCCGTCCTGATCCAATTTCATAAAGTCTGAACTGCGTGTGGCGGAAATCCTATGCATAATTGACTGCCCCTGTCTGTGATATCGAAATCACGAAGAGTTAGGCCGTGATACTTACTCGTCACCAATTTTAATGGCGTAATATGTGAATTTTCGGGGCCCCGTCCATATTTCGTGATCCGGTCCTGACCCCATTTCTTAAAATCTGAACTGTGTGTGGCGGAAATCCTGTACAGAATTGCCTGCCCTGCCTGTGTTGTCGAAATCACGACGAGGAAGGCCGTGACACATACTCGTCACACATTTTAATGGCGTAATATGTGAATTTTCGGGGTCCCGACTCTATTTCGTGACCCGTCCTGACTCAATTTCTTAAAATCTCAACTGCGTGTGGCGGAAGTCCTATACATAATTGCCTGCCCCTGTCTGTGATATCGAAAGCACGAAGAGTTAGGTCGTGGTACTTACTCGTCACCAATTTTAATGGCGTCATATGTGAATTTTCGGGGGCCCGTCCCTATTTTGCGACCCGTCCTGACCCAATTTCTCAAAATCTGAACTGCGTGTGGCGGAAATATTGTACATAATTGCCTTCCCTCTGTGTGATGTCGAAATCACGAAGAGTTAGGCCGTGATACTTACTCGTCACCAATTTTAATGGCGTAATATGTGAATTTTCGGGGTCCCGACTCTATTTCGCGACCCGTCCTGACCCAATTTCTTAAAATCTCAACTGCGTGTGGCGGAAATCCTATACAGAATTTCCTGCCCTATCTGTGATATCGAAATCACGAAGAGCTATGTCGTGACATTTACTCGTCACCAATTTTAATGGCGTAATATGTTAATTTTCGGGGTCCCGACTCTATTTCGTGACCCGTCCTGACTCAATTTCTTAAAATCTCAACTGCGTGTGGCGGACGTCCTATACATAATTGCCTGCCCCTGTCTGTGATATCGAAAGCACGAAGAGTTAGGCCGTGATACTTATTCGTCACCAATTTTAATGGCGTAATATGTGAATTTTAGGGGGCCCGTCCCTATTTTGCGACCCGTCCTGACCCAAATTCTCAAAATCTGAACTGCGTGTGGCGGAAATCTTGTACATAATTGCCTTCCCTCTGTGTGATGTCGAAATCACGAAGAGTTAGGCCGTGATACTTACTCGTCACCAATTTTAATGGCGTAATATGTGAATTTTCGGGGTCCCGACTCTATTTCGCGACCCGTCCTGACCCAATTTCTTAAAATCTCAACTGCGTGTGGCGGAAATCCTATACAGAATTGCCTGTCCTGTCTTTGATATCGAAATCACGAAGAGCTAGGACGTGATACTTACTCCTCACCAATTTGAATGGCGTAATATGTGTATTTTCGGGGTCCCGACTCTATTTCGTGACCCGTCCTGACCCAATATCTCAAAATATGAACTGCGTGTGGCGGAAATCCTGTACATAATAGCCTTCCCTGTGTGTGATGTCGAAATCACGAAGAGATAGTCCGTGATACTTACTCGTCACCAATTTTAATGGCGTAATATGTAAATTTCCGGAGTCCCGTCTCTATTTCGTGACCCGTCCTGACCCAATTTCTTAAAATCTCAACTGCGTGTGGCGGAAATCCTATACATAATTGCCTGCCCTGTCTGTGATATCGAAAGCACGAAGAGTTAGGCCGTGATACTTACTCGTCACCAATTTTAATGGCGTAATATGTGAATTTTCGGGGCCCCGTCCCTATTTCGTGACCCGTCCTGACCCCATTTCTTAAAATCTGAACTGCGTGTGGCGGAAATCCTGTACAGAATTCCCTGCCCTGTCTGTGATATCGAAATCACGAAGAGTTACGCCGTGATACTTACTCCTCACCAATTTTAATGGCGTAATATGTGAATTTTCGGGGTCCCGACTCTATTTCGTGAACAGTTCTGACCCAATTTCTCAAAATCTGAACTGCGTGTGGCGGAAATCCTGTACAGAATTGCCTTCCCTGTGTGTGATGCCGAAATTACGAAGATTTAGGCCGTGATACTTACTCGTCACCAATTTTAATGGCGTAATATATGAATTTCCGGGGTCCCGACTCTATTTCGTGACCCGTCCTGATCCAATTTCATAAAGTCTGAACTGCGTGTGGCGGAAATCCTATGCATAATTGCCTGCCCCTGTCTGTGATATCGAAATCACGAAGAGATAGGCCGTGATACTTACTCGTCACCAATTTTAATGGCGTAATATATGAATTTTCGGGGCCCGTCCCTATTTCGTGATCCCGTCCTGACCCCATTTCTTAAAATCTGAACTGCGTGTGGCGGAAATCCTGTACAGAATTGCCTGCCCTGCCTGTGTTGTCGAAATCACGACGAGGAAGGCCGTGATACATACTCGTCACCAATTTTAATGGCGTAATATGTGAATTTTCGGGGGCCCGTCCCTATTTTGCGACCCGTCCTGACCCAATTTCTCAAAATCTGAACTGCGTGTGGCGGAAATCTTGTACATAATTGCCTTCCCTCTGTGTGATGTCGAAATCACGAAGAGTTAGGCCGTGATACTTACTCGTCACCAATTTTAATGGCGTAATATGTGAATTTTCGGGGTCCCGACTCTATTTCGCGACCCGTCCTGACCCAATTTCTTAAAATCTCAACTGCGTGTGGCGGAAATTCTATACAGAATTGCCTGTCCTGTCTTTGATATCGAAATCACGAAGAGCTAGGACGTGATACTTACTCCTCACCAATTTTAATGGCGTAATCTGTGAATTTTCGGGGTCCCGACTCTATTTCGTGACCCGTCCTGACCCAATATCTCAAAATCTCAACTGCGGGTGGCGGAAATCCTGTACAGAATTGCCTTCACTGTGTGTGATGTCGAAATTACGAAGAGTTAGTCCGTGATACTTACTCGTCACCAATTTTAATGGCGTAATATGTAAATTTCCGGAGTCTCGTCTCTATTTCGTGACACGTCCTGACCCAATTTCTCAAAATCTGAACTGCGTGTGGCGGAAATCCTGTACAGAATTGCCTTCCCTCTGTGTGAAGTCGAAATTACGAAGAGTTAGACCGTGATACTTACTCGTCACCAATTTTAATGGCGTAATATATGAATTTCCGGGGTCCCGTCTCTATTTCGTGACCCGTCCTGACCCAATTTCTTAAAATCTCAACTGCGTGTGGCGGAAATCCTATAATAATTGCCTGCCCTGTCTGTGATATCGAAGCACGAAGAGTTAGGCCGTGAAACTTACTCGTCACCAATTTTAATGGCGTCATATGTGATTTTTCGGGGCCCCGTCCCTATTTCGTGACCCGTCCTGACCCCATTTATTAAATTCTGAACTGCGTGTGGCGGAAATCCTGTACCGAATTGCCTGCCCTGCCTGTGTTGTCGAAATCACGACGAGGAAGGCCGTGATACATACTCGTCACACATTTTAATGGCGTAATATATGAATTTTCGGGGTCCTGACTCTATTTCGTGACCCGTCCTGACCCAATTTCTTAAAATCTCAACTGCGTGTGGCAGAAATCCTATACAGAATTGCCTGCCCTATCTGTGATATCGAAATCACGTAGAGCTATGTCGTGACACTTACTCGTCACCAATTTTAATGGCGTAATATGTGAATTTTCGGGGTCCCGACTCTATTTCGTGACCCGTCCTGACTCAATTTCTTAAAATCTCAACTGCGTGTAGCGGAAATCCTATGCAGAATTGCCTGCCCTGTCTTTGATATCGAAATCACGAAGAGCTAGGCCGTGATACTTACTCCTCACCAATTTTAATGGCGTAATATATGAATTTTCGGGGTCCCGACTCTATTTCGTGACCCGTCCTGACCCAATATCTCAAAATATGAACTGCGTGTGGCGGAAATCCTGTACAGAATTGCCTTCCCTCTGTGTGAAGTCGAAATTACGAAGAGTTAGACCGTGATACTTACTCGTCACCAATTTTAATGGCGTAATATATGAATTTCCGGGGTCCCGTCTCTATTTCGTGACCCGTCCTGACCCAATTTCTTAAAATCTCAACTGCGTGTGGCGGAAATCCTATAATAATTGCCTGCCCTGTCTGTGATATCGAAGCACGAAGAGTTAGGCCGTGATACTTACTCGTCACCAATTTTAATGGCGTAATATGTAAATTTCCGGAGCCCCGTCTCTATTTCGTGACCCGTCCTGACCCAATTTCTTAAAATCTCAACTGCGTGTTGCGGAAATCCTGTACAGAATTGCCTTCCCTGTGTTTGATGTCGAAATCACGAAGAGTTAGGCCGTGATACTTACTCGTCACCAATTTTAATGGCGTAATATATCAATTTTCGAGATCCCGACTCTATCTCGTGCCCCGTCCTGACCCCATTTCTTAAAATCTCAACTGCGTGTGGCGGAAATCCGTTTTGAAATGGTTCACCCTGGCTGCGTTGTCAATATCACGACCAGTAATACCGTGATACTTACTCGTCGCCACATTAAATGGCGTAATATATGAATTTCCGGGGTCCCGAATCTATTTCGTGACCCGTCCTGATCCCATTTCTTGAAATCTGAATTGCTTATAGCGGAAATCCTGTTTGCTATGGTTTACTATGACTGCGTTATCAAAATCACGACGAGTTATGCCGTGATATTTACTCGTCGCCACTTTAAATGGCGTAATATGTGAATTTTCCGAGTCACGACTCTAGTTCGTGAACCGGCCAGGCCATATTTCTCAAAACTGCACGAATGTGACCATGCAGATAAAAGTGTTCCGTCCTCTTATACCTATACATACTATCTATATATATATATATATATATATATATATCTATTATATATTTTGAAAGATCTGTGTGTTTGTTTGTGTGTGTGTGTGTGTGTGTGTGTGTGTGTGTGTTTGAAATCGATGGACTCAAAAACGACTAAGCCAATTTCGATGAAATTTGGTATTTGGATGTGTTTTCGGCCGGAGACGAACATAGGCATATTTATTTGTCCGTGCGAGGTCAACTTTTCACGTGCGGAGGTCAAATCTGTTTTTACGCCGTTTTTGCGCTAATATATTTCAGTTCGGTGCTCACAAATCGATTCGATATAGCGCGAATAATAAATTGCCAGTCATATAATTTGCACGGTTAGAATCTGTGGCGTGTCCTCTTTCCAACGATATATAATATGTATGTATCCGTTTTAGTTATCTGCCTCAATTATTAGGTACAAGTGGTCCGATGCTTTTATCGGGATAAAATCAATGCGTAATTTCTATGACGTCGTCAGAGGTCATAAAGTTAGATTACGTTAACTCTCACCCTGCCGATGCATTTGACTGTGTCGCGTTAACTCATCACCGGCCGAGGTATCCGCAAATGACATTGGGCTATATATCTCGGAAACGGGTGTAGCTATCGACTTGAAATTTGGTATGTGAATGTATCTTGCCCCGGATACGAATTTTATCGGGTCGCCGAGCACGTGCGACACCAGCTTCGCGCATGCGCAGACCAGATCTAGGAAACGGGTGGAGCAATCGACTTGAAATTTGGTTTTTTAATAGCCCGGACGAAGTCGGGTCACCTTCTAGTATATATATATATCTATTATATATTTTGAAAGATCTGTGTGTGTGTTTGTTTGTGTGTGTGTGTGTGTGTGTGTGTTTGAAATCGATGGACTCCAAAACGACTAAGCCAATTTCGATGAAATTTGGTATTTGGATGTGTTTTCGGCCGGAGACGAACATAGGCATATTTATTTGTCCGTGCGAGGTCAACTTTTCACGTGCCGAGGTCAAATCTGTTTTTACGCCGTTTTTGCGCTAATATATTTCAGTTCGGTGCTCACAAATCGATTCGATATAGCGCGAATAATAAATTGCCAGTCATATAATTTGCACGGTTAGAATCTGTGTGGCTTCATCTTTCCAACGATATATAATATGTATGTATCCGTTTTAGTTATCTGCCTCAATTATTAGGTACAAGTGGTACGATGCTTTTATCGGGATAAAATCAATGCGTAATTTCTATGACGTCGTCAGAGGTCATAAAGTTAGATTACGTTAACTCTCACCCTGCCGATGCATTTGACTGTGTCGCGTTAACTCGTCACCGGCCGAGGTATCCGCAAATGACATTGGGCTATATATCTCGAAAACGGGTGTAGCTATCGACTTGAAATTTGGTATGTGAATGTATCTTGCCCCGGATACGAATTTTATCTGGTCGCCGAGCACGTGCGACGCCAGCTTCGCGCATGCGCAGACGAGATCTCGGAAACGGGTTGAGATATTGACTTTAAATTTGGTATGTGAATGTATCTTGCCCCGGATACGAATTTTATCGGGTCGCCGAGCACGTGCGACACCAGCTTCGCGCATGCGCAGACCAGATCTAGGAAACGGGTGGAGCAATCGACTTGAAATTTGGTTTTTTAATAGCCCGGACGAAGTCGGGTCACCTTCTAGTCTATTATATATTTTGAAAGATCTGTGTGTGTATGTGTTTGTTTGTGTGTGTGTTTGTTTGTGTGTGTGTTTGAAATCGATGGACTCCAAAACGACTAAGCCAATTTCGATGAAATTTGGTATTTTAGGGTATTTTCGGCCGGAGACGAACATAGGCATATTTATTTGTCCGTGCGAGGTCAACTTTTCACGTGCGGAGGTCAAATCTATTTTTACGCCGTTTTTGCGCTAATATATTTCAGTTCGGTGCTCACAAATCGATTCGATATAGCGCGAATAATAAATTGCCAGTCATATAATTTGCACGGTTAGAATCTGTGTGGCTTCATCTTTCCAACGATATATAATATGTATGTATCCGTTTTAGTTATCTGCCTCAATTATTAGGTACAAGTGGTACGATGCTTTTATCGGGATAAAATCAATGCGTAATTTCTATGACGTCGTCAGAGGTCATAAAGTTAGATTACGTTAACTCTCACCCTGCCGATGCATTTGACTGTGTCGCGTTAACTCATCACCGGCCGAGGTATCCGCAAATGACATTGGGCTATATATCTCGGAAACGGGTGTAGCTATCGACTTGAAATTTGGTATGTGAATGTATCTTGCCCCGGATACGAATTTTATCGGGTCGCCGAGCACGCGCGACACCAGCTTCGCGCATGCGCAGACCAGATCTAGGAAACGGGTGGAGCAATCGACTTGAAATTTGGTTTTTGAATAGCCCGGACGAAGTCGGGTCACCTTCTAGTCTATTATATATTTTGAAAGATCTGTGTATGTGTTTGTTTGTGTGTGTGTGTGTGTGTGTGTGTGTGTGTGTGTGTGTGTTTGAAATCGATGGACTCAAAAACGACTAAGCCAATTTCGATGAAATTTGGTATTTGGATGTGTTTTCGGCCGGAGACGAACATAGGCATATTTATTTGTCCGTGCGAGGTCAACTTTTCACGTGCGGAGGTCAAATCTGTTTTTACGCCGTTTTTGCGCTAATATATTTCAGTTCGGTGCTCACAAATCGATTCGATATAGCGCGAATAATAAATTGCCAGTCATATAATTTGCACGGTTAGAATCTGTGGCGTGTCCTCTTTCCAACGATATATAATATGTATGTATCCGTTTTAGTTATCTGCCTCAATTATTAGGTACAAGTGGTCCGATGCTTTTATCGGGATAAAATCAATGCGTAATTTCTATGACGTCGTCAGAGGTCATAAAGTTAGATTACGTTAACTCTCACCCTGCCGATGCATTTGACTGTGTCGCGTTAACTCATCACCGGCCGAGGTATCCGCAAATGACATTGGGCTATATATCTCGGAAACGGGTGTAGCTATCGACTTGAAATTTGGTATGTGAATGTATCTTGCCCCGGATACGAATTTTATCGGGTCGCCGAGCACGTGCGACACCAGCTTCGCGCATGCGCAGACCAGATCTAGGAAACGGGTGGAGCTATCGACTTGAAATTTGGTTTTTGAATAGCCCGGACGAAGTCGGGTCACCTTCTAGTATTATATATTTTGAAAGATCTGTGTATGTGTTTGTGTGTGTGTGTGTTTGTTTGTGTGTTTGAAATCGATGGACTCGAAAACGACTAAGCCAATTTCGATGAAATTTGGTATTTTAGGGTATTTTCGGCCGGAGACGAACATAGGCATATTTATTTGTCCGTGCGAGGTCAACTTTTCACGTGCGGAGGTCAAATCTGTTTTTACGCCGTTTTGCGCTAATATATTTCAGTTCGGTGCTCACAAATCGATACGATATAGCGCGAATAATAAATTGCCAGTCATATAATTTGCACGGTTAGAATCTGTGTGGCTTCATCTTTCCAACGATATATAATATGTATGTATCCGTTTTAGTTATCTGCCTCAATTATTAGGTACAAGTGGTACAATGCTTTTATCGGGATAAAATCAATGCGTAATTTCTATGACGTCGTCAGAGATCATAAAGTTAGATTACGTTAACTCTCACCCTGCCGATGCATTTGACTGTGTCGCGTTAACTCATCACCGGCCGAGGTATCCGCAAATGACATTGGGCTATATATCTCGGAAACGGGTGTAGCTATCGACTTGAAATTTGGTATGTGAATGTATCTTGCCCCGGATACGAATTTTATCGGGTCGCCGAGCACGCGCGACACCAGCTTCGCGCATGCGCAGACCAGATCTAGGAAACGGGTGAAGCAATCGACTTGAAATTTGGTTTTTGAATAGCCCGGACGAAGTCGGGTCACCTTCTAGTATATATATATACTAGAAGGTGACCCGACTTCGTCCGGGCTATTCAAAAACCAAATTTCAAGTCGATTGCTCCACCCGTTTCCTAGATCTGGTCTGCGCATGCGCGAAGCTGGTGTCGCACGTGCTCGGCGACCCGATAAAATTCGTATCCGGGGCAAGATACATTTACATACTAAATTTCAAGTCGATAGCTACACCCGTTTTCGAGATATATAGCCCAATGTCATTTGCGGATACCTCGGCCGCTGATGAGTTAACGCGACACAGTCAAATGCATCGGCAGGGTGAGAGTTAACGTAATCTAACTTTATGACCTCTGACGACGTCATAGAAGTTACGCATTTATTTTATCCTGATAAAAGAGTCGTACCACTTGTCCCTAATAATTGAGGCAGATAACTAAAACGGATACATACATATTATATATCGTTGGAAAGATGAAGCCACACAGATTCTAACCGTGCAAAGTATATGACTGGCAATTTATTATTCGCGCTATATCGTATCGATTTGTGAGCACCGAACTGAAATATATTAGCGCAAAACGGCGTAAAAATAGATTTGACCTCCGCACGTGAAAAGTTGACCTCGCACGGACAAATAAATATGCCTATGTTCGTCTCCGGCCGAAAATACCCTAAAATACCAAATTTCATCGAAATTGGCTTAGTCGTTTTGGAATCCATCGATTTCAAACAAACTTACACACAAACACATACACACACACACACACAGATCTTTCAAAATATATAATAGATATATCTAAACTATATAATATATATATATATATATATATATATATATATATATATATATATATATATATATATATATATATATATATATATTATATAGTTTAGATACGAGATCATAATGCGAAGAACCCTAAGAACCCTGTATCTCGCCCAGTATCAGATCACCCGCTATATGACAATATCGACATTGGTCAAAGACAATTCAATAATTAGATATGTCGCCGTGCACAAGGAAGCCAAGATATCGTTGTTTTTAAATTTAATAAAACATTTTCAAAGTTTCATGAAAAGAATTTCTTAGTGGCAGGTTCAAACAGTAAAGTCATACAAGTCAAGTTACGTCAGACTGAAACGCGATACGAGATTTAATTCCGAGCCAACGTAAAAATAATTTGAGCAACTTAACCATAATGATGCAATAATGCAATGAGTATAATATAATATTGAGATTCTTTGACTTCACAGCCCATAATTTTCCTGTGGCAATTTTAATTCAGCGTTAGGAAACATACCAGTCTGGGTGAACGTCGACTCTATATTTGAAATGTTGTAATGAATATTTAGGTATGAGTTTACTCAGACTGGAAACATACGAGCTGTTATTGGGAGCACGAATACAGTTATCTCTCTTATAATGAGTTAAGTGTTCGTTGTTCCGCAGCAAACGCTTGCTTATAAAGGTTACACACAACTAATTATTTTCCATAGGCGACAGTGTTAACTAAAAGTCCCGCCGGCCATCGGTTTGACCTAGTTGAACTTCAAGTGGTCAATTTTCCCTTAGAACGTCATCCTCTGCACCAGTATGTGACAACAAACGCGCCCTTTTCGGTATTTTTTTCAAACGATAATCTTGCATTTCTACAACTACCCCATTTACTGCAAAAAAATCAGCAGCATAAAAATACCCAGACCCCTTCCGTAACTTCTGGACGCCACCAGACTCTTACTGGACATCTAAACATACACGATCGCCATATTTACGTAGACTATGATTTTCTGTTCCCGATTAGGGATATTTCCCTCAATGATAATCAACCAGTCAGCAGCCAGAATTTTTGTTTATGCTGACTCGAGTTTCCCAACACAAATTCAAGAAGAGTAACTCTATATAATTAGTTGTTTGTAACCTATAATTGAAAAGAAATTTGAAGTTTGATCGTGTAAACCGCGCCAATTTTACAAAAAAAACTTTACCGTGATACAATAGAAATATAGGAGTCATTGGACATCCTATTATCTCCCAGCGGTCATTTAACCCACATATCCCGTTTTAAAATTAACAATTTTTTTGGGGTAAGAAATAACACCAGAAATAGAATCCTGATAAATCTGGAAGCGCAGTTTAGTAGAAAAGATACTAATGTCTCATGTTAGGCTTGTCATAGACATATATACTGCACAGTGTCGCATGTCCCATGTCCATCCACTCACTAGTGGGGATATTATGACCACAAATGTGACCACACCCCAAATTCAGGGTTTTTCATCATAATTTAATTTGTAAAAACCGACTCGCGTGCATAACGCACACGATAGAAAGTAATATGTATAAGTTTTGAAAACTAGTCACGTATATTTACCATATGTTTTAAGGAATTTATCATATTTTGAACAATACCATGTTTAATTGCATTTGAAATAGACCCCCCCCCCCCCCCCCTCAAAATTTCACCATCCGATGATGGTTTGGTTCAATGATAGGCGGATGTCCCTTTAAATTTCAGTACTTTTCAGGAGTTTGAGTCGAATTTCTATCAGAGAAACTTCCATCACCTCGACTGTGCTATTTTGAACATTAAAGGTCCACCCATATGCACAAAATGGATGATTTTCAGAAAATTTCGCCTCCGGAAAAAGTTGAAGTTCCGGCGACAGAGGGTTAATAAATGTCTCGCATAATCTGAAAATGGGTCTGTAGGGCGTGAAAATATAATAACTCAACAAAACGAGTCAGTCTTTGTTTATCAGTGTTCCTAAATTCGCTGCCCTGAACGATATTTGAAAAATGTGATTTTTTTGCCTATAGGTTACACACAACTAATTATTTTCCATAGGCGACAGTGTTAACTAAAAGTCCCGCCGGCCATCGGTTTGACCTATAGTTGAACTTCAAGTGGTCAATTTTCCATTAGAACGTCATCCTCTGCACCAGTATGTGACAGCAAACGCGCCCTTTTCGGTATTTTTTTCAAACGATAATCTTGAATTTCTACAACTACCCCATTTACTGCAAAAAAATCAGCAGCATAAAAATACCCAGACCCCTTCCGTAACTTCTGGACGCCACCAGACTCTTACTGGACATCTAAACATACACGATCGCCATATTTACGTAGACTATGATTTTCTGTTCCCGATTAGGGATATTTCCCTCAATGATAATCAACCAATCAGCAGCCAGAATTTTTGTTTATGCTGACTCGAGTTTCCCAACACAAATTCAAGAAGAGTAACTCTATATAATTAGTTGTTTGTAACCTTAAACACATTCCTGTGATAATAACAGGTCGATAGATAATGCGCGATTTATATGTGTATAGAAACAAAAAACCACCGAGGTGATGACGATTGTCATTTCAGAAAGAGATAATTTCCCAGAAACCTTATGCGCCGCAGGTGCCCCTTGATCATTAGAGTATAGAGGTTAGTTACCCACCCACCTCCCCGTCCCGTCACCTATAGTATCTTATGCGAGATAAGTATTTCTGCAGAGTGTGATATAATTATCCGGTTATGCATTCTCTGTTTTTCAATGCTGGGAATTTGAAATACAAACTTATTACTCACAAAATAACAACACACAATCAAATATTTAAGAAGACAAATGAACTGAATCAATGACACAATACATTCAGGATACCACAGAGTGTAATATATGGTAATTGAGCTTAGGTTTTCTGAACAACCGAATGGGGCGATTGAGTATATTATCTTGAAGTTGCACCATGTACAAATGGTATGTATTTCTAATGGAGCTGACAGGCATTCGAATCCATATATAAATACATATATAAAAGCCATATGGTTTGTTATCACGCTTGGGCACTTGGTTCTTATTTTCATTATTATTAACTGTCCAACAATGAAAATTCGTATGTCAAAACCATTGTTATGTAAACATTACTGTTACAGTGGATTTTGTTTTATAAATAACCCAATAAGATACAAAGTGTAATAACACGTTGACTGTAAACATTGGAAAATGTCAAAGCGGTGACAAATATTCTAAACATTAATTATATTCAGACTAAAATGTATGAACTTACAACATGATTAGCCATGTTTGTTGATATATTTCTCCGTGTTCTTTTTTGTGGTGGTGTTTTTACAGATGTTCATATTTTTAGCACATTTACCCACTGTGAGCCTCACACAGAAGGAAGCGTGCACTGCTGAGTGTCGTCTTCTCCAGTCTATGTGGGGATCTATATGGGTCATATACTGCGATTGCCTTACATGAGTCTTTTAAACTTTAATTTGTAAAAATACACTTTCGCTTTGTTATGCAACTAGTTACTTTAAACATATCCAATGCACACGGGCCCATGGCAGAATAGACCTACCGCCCCACTGCGAGGGCAAGAATCCGCTAATGTGGCACACTGTTAACGTGCGGTCACTGCGGTGTGGTGTAGGAGTAGTACTAGGGCCATCGACTCGCGGTTATGGCTTCGCTCATGATCCACTTCGGTCCTACATCTCTCCAAGATGGGTGGCTGAGTTGATTGGGCTCAATCAGTCGGCTAGTCACGCCTCTCCGCGGTGTTTTAGATGCACGTTTTGTTATATGTTGCAATGCTAGTCTGTTGTTTGAAATATTCGGTGCCTGTTGGTCTGGTTGTTGATTTATTTCTAAGCGAAGATATAGCTACAGTGATTTCGCATTTTTTTCAGAATATATTATTAATTTTCATTTTTGCCGTTGAAACAAGCGAAGGGGTGTTGTTACATTGTTAGCAACTACGGTGACATCGGCTACCTATTCCCAGTTCCTTATTCCTTATTCGGAAACATTATATATTGACCAAATAAACGGTGCGGTAGGGTGGCCCAAAATTAGATCTAAAAACCGAAAACCGCACCCCTCTATCCCATACGGTTGTCACAGTAGGTGGCCAAAGTGGCAACCATAGCCGTTTTGGTATTTATGAACCGATTTTGACCAAATAAAAGGTGCGGTAGGGTGGCCCACCCCAAAATTAGATATAAAAAACCGAAAACCGCACCCCTCTATCCCATACGGTTCCCACAGTAGGTGGCCAAAGTGGCAACCATAGCCGTTTTGGTATTTATGAACCGATTTTGACCAAATAAAAGGTGCGGTAGGGTGGCCCACCCGAAAATTAGATATGAAAACCGCACCCCTCTATCCCATACGGTTGCCACAGTAGGTGGCCAAAGTGGCTCTACATACGCCCAATTTTGTGGCCGAATATGATGGGCTAGTCGGATAGTTATGATTTACCTCTTGTGTGGCTACAAACGAAGTCGCACCAAAAGGGCAATGACATAGATCTCTCACAATCTGGAATTTAGCAACATTTTAGGGTCCGCTTGGAATCCAGGCTTCACTTACGTCCAATTTGTGGCCGGGTATAATGGGTTTTTATGACACATATTTGCCTCTATGGAGGCTATGCACAACATTTTATCATCCTAGCCGCCATTCCGTCGAATTTCTCGAATCGGAGACTGAATTTGAATAAGGAGATGAATAAGGAACAGGGAACTGGGAACTAAAACGTTTTGAATGGGGAGCTGAATACGGAACTGGGGACTGGGAACTAAATTCTATTCGAAATATAATTAATAGTAATCGATAGAAGCATGTTCGGACAGCTGTCTTCGATTCATATCTAATATCTTATACCACGGTAACGATATAACACATGTTTACAAAGAGATAGACCTTCTTTAATGTACCCTGCCTTTAACAGGATATCCCTTGCAATATGTATTAATTAAAGCTATTAAGGATGGATTATCTCTTTATAAAACACATTTTTAAAAGTTAAATAGTTTCCTACCGAAAACAATGAATCGTCCAATAGAGGGTTACGATGCAACAAACCATATAATTAGTTAGAAAGTCGTGACGGTTTTCGGTTATTATATGTTATTTTCGGGTGGGACACCCTACAGCACCGTTTATTTGGTCAAAATCGGTTCATAAAGACCAAAACCGCTATGGTTGCCACTTTGGCCACCTACTGTGGCAACGGTATGGGATAGAGGGGTGCAGTTTTCGGTTTTTATATCTAATTTTGGAGTGGGCCACCCTACCGCACCTTTTGTTTGGTCAAAATCGGTTCATAAATACCAAAACGGCTATAGTTGCCACTTTGGCCACCTACTGTGGCAACCGTATGGGCTAGAGGGGTGCGATTTTCGGTTTTTATATCTAATTTTGGGTTGGGCCACCCTACCGCACCGTTTATTTGGTCAAAATCGGTTCATAAATACCAAAACGGCTATGGTTGCCACTTTGGCCACCTACTGTGGCAACCGTATGTGCTAGAGGGTGCGGTTTTCGGTTTTTATATCTAATTTGGAGTGGGCCACCCTACCGCACCTTTTATTTGGTCAAAATCGGTTCATAAATACCAAAACGGCTATGGTTGCCACTTTGGCCACCTACTGTGACAACCGTATGGGCTACAGGGATGCGGTTTTCGGTTTTTATATCTAATTTTGGAGTGGGCCACCCTAACGCACCTTTTATTTGGACAAAATCGGTTCATAAATACCAAAACGGCTATGGTTGCCAATTTGGCCACCTACTGTGGCAACCGTATGGGCTAGAGGGGTGCAGTTTTCGGTTTTTATATCTAATTTTGGGGTGGGCCACCCTACCGCACCGTTTATTTTGTCAAAATCGGTTCATAAATACCAAAACGGCTATGGTTGCCACTTTGGCCACCTACTGTGGCAACCGTATGGACTAGAGGGGGTGCGGTTTTCGGTTTTTATATCTAATTTTGGAGTGGGTCACCCTACCGCAGCGTTTATTTGGTCAAAATCGGTTCATAAATACCAAAACGGCTATGCTTGCCACTTTGGCCACCTACTGTGGCAACCTTATGGGATAGAGGGGTGCGGTTTTCGGTTTTTATATCTAATTTTGGGGTGGGCCACCCTACCGCACCTTTTATTTGGTCAAAATCGGTTCATAAATACCAAAACGGCTATGGTTGACACTTTGGCCACCTACTGTGGCAACCGTATTGGCTAGAGGGGTGCGGTTTTCGGTTTTTATATCTAATTGGGTGGGCCACCCTACCGCACCGTTTATTTGGTCAAAATCGGTTCATAAATACCAAAACGGCTATGGTTGCCACTTTGGCCACCTACTGTGGCAACCGTATGGGCTAGATGGGTGCGTTTTTCGGTATTTATATCTAATTTTGGAGTGGGCCACCCTACCGCACCTTTTATTTGGTCAAAATCGGTTCATAAATACCAAAACGGCTATGTTTGCCACTTTGGCCACCTACTGTGGCAACGGTATGGGATAGAGGGGTGCGGTTTTCGGTTTTTATATCTAATTTTGGGGTGGGCCACCCTACCGCACCTTTTATTTGGTCAAAATCGGTTCATAAATACCAAAACGGCCATGGTTGCCACTTTGGCCACCTACTGTGGCAACCGTATGGGCTAGGGGGTGCGGTTTTCGGTTTTTATATCTAATTTTGGGGTGGGCCACCCTACCGCACCGTTTATTTGGTCAATATATAATGTTTCCGAATAAGGAATAAGGAACTGGGAATAAGTAGCCGATGTCACCGTAGTTATTAGCATCCGTGTGTTGCATTTGAAATCGGAAATGGAGGTTGCGTTGATTATAGTGTATGTTGAACAGGTAGTTTGGTCCATATGGAGGTTGCGTTGATTATACATGTGTATGTTAAACAGGTAGTGTGGTCCATTCCAGAAGAATTTGTGGGAGGACTGTGAAGGACTGCTAAAAGGCCCATTTTATTTTTATAGTGCTTTGATATACGGTGTTAATGACAATCTATGCCATACAATGTGATTAAAATATTATAATTCATCACCAGTTGGAACGTCTGAGTCTCAGAATGTGCCCATGGAGTAATAGAAAATGGCTAAAATCATAAAAACATATCTCCCGTTGTGGATCCCATATATGCAACAGAATTCAAACTCTAGTTTTTTCTAATGACAGGGGAATAACTCTATATTTATCTAAATATATAGAGTTATTCCCCTTCCATTGAAAATAATAGACTTTGTGAAGAAACTTGAGCAAAGAAGACACGTCGATAGCCCAACAAAACAATATGTTCACAGTTTATTGCATCGAATAATTTGAAAATACAACGTTTTGGGGCTTCCTCTTTCTAATGGTATATACTATGGCAAATATTTTAATTAATGTGATCTGGGGTAAATTAAGTGGCCTTTTAAAATGTTCAGCAGTAGTGAAATGTGAGAGAAAGCTATTTGGAAATCTGAGATTATATATCGATCGTTTGCTGGAGCCTGCCATAAAGCTATGCTCACATGCATGTATATGTGGTTGCGAAACGAATTTATCCGGACCCGTTCATCGGATGCGTTCGTCTTAGGTTCTACCCACACAATTTTGTTTGCGGTTTCGTTCTGCAGTGTTGTGGTCATATGAAAGCGGTTCGAAATTTGTGCGTTTCAATCATCTTCAGCATTGAAGCTTAACTATGCATGTCTATAGATCGATCCCGACTCCAAAAACCGAGATATATCCCTACTGACATACATTCTCCACAATATATCCCAAAATATATATATGCCAAACACGCAAATCTATAACACCTCCCTCAAGCCTAATTCTGCATGCTACCAAAGTAGCCAAACACGCAGTAGTATAGTAGCCTAATTATGCATGCTTACATGTATACACATGCCCGCCAATTGAACTAAACCCCAAGTATGTATGCATGTACCCACCAATACACCAGTTCGACCCAGTTACATATATAGGTATCCCCCAACCTAACTGCATTCCTATAGATTCGTGCATGCATTCGTATCGATACCAACCCAAAAAATTCACCCAAAGATATATACCAAACAAGCAACTTTACTCCACTCCCCATCCTAAAGTTGCATGCTCATACATAGATTACGTGCCTTCCAATGCGATTATTGTGGCGTCTTTGTTCGGTCAAGATTTTCCAATAAATAGTCGGTTGCGGAATCCCAAAATGGGAAGGATAATATATCATATGCGTTATAAATTTGTTCGAGTGTATTTCTGTCTAGATTGTTTTTAAATTTCCTTATCTGGATGCAGCTTTGTTTGACTTGCATTTTATTTGTTTGTTCCATTTTAAATTTATTGAAATTCAAGGTCAACTTGTTTATGCGAACCGTAAAATGCTATAATTTCGTCACGGTTCTGAACTATTAAATTGGGAGAGTTATCGTTCATCACGGGGGACAATCATATTGCCTTTGTGTTCTCGGGATTGAATGAAACCAGCCAGTTGAGGTCTTCATTCAGTTCTGATTTTTGAAAACATGTTCGAAAATCACACGGGAAGCATAACACAACATCACTCGATTTGATTGTGTCTAAAATATAGAAAAAACACATATCATATATAGCTGATGAGTTATAAAAGATGGTAGCATGCATGCCTGTCCAGGTGTGAGGCTAATGGGGGGGGGGAGTTATAAAAGATGGTAACATGCATGCCTGTCCAGGTGTGAGGCTAATGGGGGGGGAGTTATAAAAGATGGTAACATGCATGCCCGTCCAGGTGTGAGGCTAATGGGGGGGGGGGGGAGTTATAAAAGATGGTAACATGCATGCCTGTCCAGGTGTGAGGCTAATGGGGGGGGGGGTATAAAAGATGGTAACATGCATGCCTGTCCAGGTGTGAGGCTAATGGGGGGGAGTTATAAAAGATGGTAACATGCATGCCTGCCCAGGTGTGAGGCTAATGGGGGGGGGTATAAAAGATGGTAACATGCATGCCTGTCCAGGTGTGAGGCTAATGGGGGGGGGGGGTTATAAAAGATGGTAACATGCATGCCTGTCCAGGTGTGAGGCTAATGGGGGGGGGGGGAGTTATAAAAGATGGTAACATGCATGCCTGTCCAGGTGTGAGGCTAATGGGGGGGGGGGGGTATAAAAGATGGTAACATGCATGCCTGTCCAGGTGTGAGGCTAATGGGGGTGGGGAGTTATAAAAGATGGTAACATGCATGCCTGTCCAGGTGTGAGGCTAATGGGGGGGGTGGGAGTTATAAAAGATGGTAACATGCATGCCTGTCCAGGTGTGAGGCTAATGGGGGGGGGTATAAAAGATGGTAACATGCATGCCTGTCCAGGTGTGAGGCTAATGGGGGGGGGTATAAAAGATGGTAACATGCATGCCTGTCCAGGTGTGAGGCTAATGGGGGGGGGTATAAAAGATGGTAACATGCATGCCTGTCCAGGTGTGAGGCTAATGGGGGGGAGTTATAAAAGATGGTAACATGCATGCCTGTCCAGGTGTGAGGCTAATGGGGGGGAGTTATAAAATATGGTAACATGCATGCCTGTCCAGGTGTGAGGCTAATGGGGGGGAGTTATAAAAGATGGTAACATGCATGCCTGTCCAGGTGTGAGGCTAATGGGGGGGGGGGGGTATAAAAGATGGTAACATGCATGCCTGTCCAGATGTGAGGCTAATGGGGGGGTTATAAAAGATGGTAACATGCATGCCTGTCCAGGTGTGATGCTAATGGGGGGGGTTATAAAAGATGGTAACATGCATGCCTGTCCAGGTGTGAGGCTAATGGGGGGGGGGGAGTTATAAAAGATGGTAACATGCATGCCTGTCCAGGTGTGAGGCTAATGTGGGGGGTTATAAAAGATGGTAACATGCATGCCTGTCCAGGTGTGAGGCTAATGGGGGGGGGGTTATAAAAGATGGTAACATGCATGCCTGTCCAGGTGTGATGCTAATGGGGGGGGGGAGTTATAAAAGATGGTAACATGCATGCCTGTCCAGGTGTGAGGCTAATGGGGAGAAATATCAAGTTCATCCAATGTCACGTTGTCCACTTATTCCCAGTTCCCTATTCGGAAAGATTCGATTTTGACCAAATAAACCGTGCGGTGACCGGCCCATCGCAAATTATCCCAGAAACGTAAAAAACTGCACCACTCTATCTCGTGTGGCGGGCGGCTCATTGTTGTACCCATCGGTACATTGTACATCGTTTGTGGGCCGATTTAGACAAAATAAACGGCATGGGCCCGCCAAATTCCGCATCGATGTGGCCTTTATTCACAAGTGATGTGGGTACCGTATAAAACTATTTTTAATCCTTGGTTTTCTCTGCTGTTATAGTCTATTGTGTTAGTTACCTGCCACGTGGTCGGCTGCTATGGACATCATTAGTGAAGTTTCCACTACCGAAGTCCAAGAACTCTACTGTAGAACCAGAGAGCATCCCCGCTCATATATATTAAAAAACAAAATATTAAAGGGGTACTGTACACTAAATTCGGCCATTTATGGGATCATCTCCTTTATACTCCACTGCGACGAATGAATGAATTTGAGACATAGATTAGTGCAAAATACACTCGTGTTTTCTATCAACGATGCAAACAACATGCTAATTATAATGAAAATGAATTTATTACTCCAGTCATAAAATCATTTCCATTATAATTACCATGTTGTTTCCTCATTTGCAGAGCACACGGGTGTATTTTGCAGTGATCCATGGCTCAAATTCATTCATTTGTTGCATATATTCTGTTGAGTATAACAGGAGATGATCCCATGCATTGCAGAATTTAGTGTACAGTGTCTCTTTACGTTCAGGGAAGAGAGAAAACATCTTTGAACTTGAACTGCATTTGCATGTGATTAATACACATGCTATATTTGAAAGCCATCGGATAATCATGACTTGATTTATCATCCGGACAACAGAAATGGTGGGATCGGATCCAAATTCGAACTTGATTGGGACTTCCTCGTATGAAGGCCACATGCCAAGTATAATTACATTATGTTTAACATTATTCAAGTTAATAGCCGGACAACAAAGTTAAAATTAAGTTATCGGCAGATTCTAAGTCGGAAAATGGGCATAACTTCGCCAGACATTGTAAGACCTAACCCAAATTCGAACTTGACCTACGTGTATTTTCAGGTGATTAATCTAAATACTACATGTGAAAGCCACTTGGGGTTATCATCCGGACAACAAAATATTAATCATTTCGATGGAGGTTGACTGCTTATACCAATACTTATCTGGTAGACTGTTCCCATCTCATGCCAATCGAGGTTGACCGCTTCTGTGTGTGGATACGTATCAGCTGGACTGTTTACATCTCGTCTCGTCTCGTCTCAACGATAAGCGATATGTCTGGGTGATATTACATATCTATGTTGTCTACAGCAGTGAATTTAATGCATGTTAACATTGACATCACATTTCTGGGAAATTATTATCAAAATCATTGTTACTGATTGATGAACGCCCACCCCTTTCAACTCCTACTTAAACGGACATGGCTCGGATGGCTCATTCGAACTTGTCGACGTACTTTGGAAGGATCTAGGTATTATCAGTTATACGATATATTAGGTTGATAAATACCCAAAACATTTATATACCAGCTTCAAATGGTCAGAAACACACTTGCCATTGTGTCGCAGCCATTTTCCAACTGTTTTCAGTTTTTCGCACATAAGTCAAACAAACGCTCTTTATGTCTACCATATCGGAAAAGACTAACAGTGAACGTTCTTAATTGGTCCATGTAGAAGGCTCGAGCCACGAACTGTCTGAATTTGATCACTTGAATTGAGTTTGTTTGTGGCATACAGAAACCGTATAAGAATGTTTAGTCTATTTATAGACATTATGTTCATACTTGGAACCGGAAATATCGCCATGAACATATCATTCTGCTGAAATAGATCCCCATATATTTAAAATTCCACCATGAACATGTCACTATGATGTCAGTATGATGAAACAGATCCTCTATATATTTAAAATTCCACCATGAACATGTCACTATGATGTCAGTCTGATGAAACAGATTGCAATATATTTAAAATATCGCCATGAACATATCATTCTGTTGAAACAGATCCCCATATATTTAAATTTTCACCATGAACATGTCAATATGATGTCAGTCTAATGAAACATATTCCCATAAATTTAAAATCTCGACATGAACATATCATTCTGCTGAAACAGATCCCATATATTTAAAATTCCACCATGAACATGTCACTATGATGTCAGTCTGATGAAACAGATTCCCATATATTTAAAATATCGCCATGAACATGTCACTATGATGTCAGTCTGATGAAACAGATTGCAATATATTTAAAATATCGCCATGAACATATCATTCTGTTGAAACAGATCCCCATATATTTAAATTTTCACCATGAACATGTCAATATGATGTCAGTCTAATGAAACATATTCCCATAAATTTAAAATCTCGACATGAACATATCATTCTGCTGAAACAGATCCCATATATTTAAAATTCCACCATGAACATGTCACTATGATGTCAGTCTGATGAAACAGATTCCCATATATTTAAAATATCGCCATGAACATGTCACTATGATGTCAGTCTGATGAAACAGATTGCAATATATTTAAAATATCGCCATGAACATATCATTCTGTTGAAACAGATCCCCATATATTTAAATTTTCACCATGAACATGTCAATATGATGTCAGTCTAATGAAACATATTCCCATAAATTTAAAATCTCGACATGAACATATCATTCTGCTGAAACAGATCCCATATATTTAAAATTCCACCATGAACATGTCACTATGATGTCAGTCTGATGAAACAGATTCCCATATATTTAAAATATCGCCATGAACATGTCACTATGATGTCAGTCTGATGAAACAGATTGCAATATATTTAAAATATCGCCATGAACATATCATTCTGCTGAAATAGATCCCCATATATTTAAAATTCCACCATGAACATGTCACTATGATGTCAGTCTGATGAAACAGATTGCAATATATTTAAAATATCGCCATGAACATATCATTCTGTTGAAACAGATCCCCATATATTTAAATTTTCACCATGAACATGTCAATATGATGTCAGTCTAATGAAACATATTCCCATAAATTTAAAATCTCGACATGAACATATCATTCTGCTGAAACAGATCCCATATATTTAAAATTCCACCATGAACATGTCACTATGATGTCAGTCTGATGAAACAGATTCCCATATATTTAAAATATCGCCATGAACATGTCACTATGATGTCAGTCTGATGAAACAGATTCCCATATATTTAAAATATCGCCATGAACATGTCACTATGATGTCAGTCTGATGAAACAGATTGCAATATATTTAAAATATCGCCATGAACATATCAGTCTGATGAAACAGATTCCCATATATTTAAAATTTTCACCATGAACATGTCACTATGATGTCAGTCTGATGAAACAGATTCCCATATATTTAAAATCTCGACATGAACATATCATTCTGCTGAAACAGATCCCATATATTTAAAATTTTCACCATGAACATGTCACTATGATGTCAGTCTGATGAAACAGATTCCCATATATTTAAAATATCGCCATGAACATGTCACTATGATGTCAGTCTGATGAAACAGATTGCAATATATTTAAAATATCGCCATGAACATATCATTCTGTTGAAACAGATCCCCATATATTTAAATTTTCACCATGAACATGTCAATATGATGTCAGTCTAATGAAACATATTCCCATAAATTTAAAATCTCGACATGAACATATCATTCTGCTGAAACAGATCCCATATATTTAAAATTCCACCATGAACATGTCAATATGATGTCAGTCTGATGAAACAGATTCCCATATATTTAAAATATCGCCATGAACATGTCACTATGATGTCAGTCTGATGAAACAGTTTCCCATATATTTAAAATATCGCCATGAACATGTCACTATGATGTCAGTCTGATGAAACAGATTGCAATATATTTAAAATATCGCCATGAACATATCAGTCTGATGAAACAGATTCCCATATATTTAAAATTTTCACCATGAACATGTCACTATGATGTCAGTCTGATGAAACAGATTCCCATATATTTAAAATCTCGACATGAACATATCATTCTGCTGAAACAGATCCCATATATTTAAAATTTTCACCATGAACATGTCACTATGATGTCAGTCTGATGAAACAGATTCCCATATATTTAAAATATCGCCATGAACATGTCACTATGATGTCAGTCTGATGAAACAGATTGCAATATATTTAAAATATCGCCATGAACATATCATTCTGTTGAAACAGATCCCCATATATTTAAATTTTCACCATGAACATGTCAATATGATGTCAGTCTAATGAAACATATTCCCATAAATTTAAAATCTCGACATGAACATATCATTCTGCTGAAACAGATCCCATATATTTAAAATTCCACCATGAACATGTCAATATGATGTCAGTCTGATGAAACAGATTCCCATATATTTAAAATATCGCCATGAACATGTCACTATGATGTCAGTCTGATGAAACAGATTGCAATATATTTAAAATATCGTCATGAACATATCATTCTGCTGAAACAGATCCCCATATATTTAAAATTCCACCATGAACATGTCACTATGATGTCAGTATGATGAAACAGATCCTCTATATATTTAAAATTCCACCATGAACATGTCACTATGATGTCAGTCTGATGAAACAGATTGCAATATATTTAAAATATCGCCATGAACATATCATTCTGTTGAAACAGATCCCCATATATTTAAATTTTCACCATGAACATGTCAATATGATGTCAGTCTAATGAAACATATTCCCATAAATTTAAAATCTCGACATGAACATATCATTCTGCTGAAACAGATCCCATATATTTAAAATTTTCACCATGAACATGTCACTATGATGTCAGTCTGATGAAACAGATTGCAATATATTTAAAATATCGCCATGAACATATCATTCTGCTGAAATAGATCCCATATATTTAAAACAGACTATGATATATTTAGCACTATTCAATAAATACTCATTGACCAGTAGTTCCCTTAGGAAATGTTCAGATAATAAGTTCAACGGTAGATTGTTTGTTGAACTTATTATGTGAATATTTCCCACCAATGAATATGAATCACTCTGGTCCTGTATTATTTGATTTTCTGTCTGCCGTCTGCTGCTATTAACTGAACACCCCTCCAAATTAATAATAGACAATTCCGATGTATATTGTGGTAACAGAATGGGAGATTCCATTTATTATTGAAATGGTTAATATACCACCATAGTATGTTTTGGTGTGTAATTACCCTCATTATTTTCGCCCAGGGATATCGGGTAATGTGAGAATATACACAGACTATATAGTATTATTGTGTCGCCCAGGGATATCGGGTAATGTGGGAATTTTCATAGACTATATAGTATTATTATGTCGCCCAGGGATATCGGGTAATGTGGTAATATACACAGACTATATAGTATTATTATGTCGCCCAGGGATATCGGGTAATGTGGGAATACATAGAGTATATAGTATCATTATGTCGCCCAGGGATATCGGGTAATGTGGGAATATACATAGACTATATAGTATTATTATGTCGCCCAGGGATATCGGGTAATGTGAGAATACATAGACTAAATAGTATTATTATGTTGCCCAGGTATATCGGGTAATGTGAGAATACATAGACTATATAGTATTATTATGTCGCCCAGGGATATCGGGTAATGTGGGAATATACATAGACTATTATACAGTTATCGCCCGCGATTGAGTGAGACACGGGGATTTGTCGCCCGCTCGAGACCTGGAATGTCACCCGAGGGCCGCCAGGTCGATAGCGGCGACAAATCCCCGTGTCTCACGAAAACAAGGGTGATAACTGTTTTGTTATCTGACAAAGGAGTACACAAGAACCTCTTTAATAGCAGGCATAAATGCGCGCATATATTCTTTAATCCAGTTCGAAAAGTTAATTTTATGTTGGAATCATCGCTATTTAGAAAATAAAACATTCATAATCTGGATCAATTAACAGACCCGTCATTCGCGCAGCTATTCTCCGGTCAGTTTGCTGGTTGCATGGTGGAAATCGGTTCACGGAAAGGGGAGCAAAGCAATTTCGAAGTTGAGTAGCCATGCACCGAAATGTTCGGTTTCGTTTCAAATTTCAATGGCCGTGAAGACGCCGACAGACGTGTTCATTTCCAGATTGTTAAAATGTGAAACTAACACGTTGTAGTGGTGCAAACAGAATTTGACATATGTCACAGATTGTTACGCAACATACGGGTATTCTCTGAAGTCTGAGGAATGTATTGAAGAAAAGAAATAGTCAATTGATAAACAGCAAAGAGTGGCTATTTGATCAAGCACATAAACGTAGTTGTAACGTATGTACATCGTATGTGCAATTGTCTGCAGCAAATACCAACTGCATAATAAGGTTTATCTATTTGTCCCACGGTCTTTATTGTTGATAGAAAATGTCCAATAGGAATATTACACCTTATAACAGATATGTGTCTGTGATAACACCATTTAGACATAGTGTGCTTTAATAGCAAATAAAAAAACACACAATTATGCAAATTAGCAAACACCACAGTTCGCGGTTGTTATGAAACAGTGGGGTTTATAAAAAGAGTGTTTTTCGAAATTATCAGAGAGCTGTCAGAGAATCTCTGCGTGGTGAGTTCTTCGTAGTTCTATGTTTGCTGGTAACAGCTGAGCGGTCAATAACTGAGACAATGTTACCCTCGAGGGTAATATGGTGATTTATCGCCCGCCATGTGACGCACTCTCAGCCAATCAGAAGAGAGGAAAATGGGATGAAGGATAACAAATAGTATTATTGTGTCGCCCAGGGATATCGGGTAATGTGGGAATATACATAGACTATATAGTATTATTATGTCGCACAGGGATATCGGGTATTATTATCCATCCCTTAACTAACACCATTTCCGATTGGACAAAAGCCGCCATGTGATAGTCCTGGAAAAAGTCATATTGGACTCCCGAAAGTCATATTGGACTCCCGACTGTAAAATATGACTTTTCATATTGGACTCCGTGACGTCACGAATTAACTCTATTGCGAAATGAATTGGTGAAATTGTGATGCGCGCGCAACATTGATGGATTTTAGCAGACGTTTCACTTCCGCATTGAGTTTTTTCTCACTTCCGTGTTTACTTTTCCAAATCATGCTTTCAGATGATCAATATACGGTACAGGCTTTTATAGAGAATTAAGTGCCGACAAATACCAAAAATAACCACAAAAGTTTTATTTCCAAAATTTGGATAAACATACAGATGGATAATAAAAATGTCATTATACAATGTTGTGTACAGTATGAGTTTTTCTTGTACTCGTCCAGGTTGTGGTGAAAAGTCATATTGGACTCGACACTGGCGTGTCTCGTCCAATATGACTTTTCACCACAACCTGGACTCGTACAAGAAAAACACATACTGTACACAACATTGTATAATAACTTTATAATGTGGGAATATACATAGACTATATAGCATTATTATGTCGCCCAGGGATATCGGGTAATGTTGGAATATACACAGACTATATAGTATCATTATGTCGCCCAGGGATATCGGGTAATGTTGGAATATACACAGACTATATAGTATCATTATGTCGCCCAGGGATATCGGGTAATGTGAGAATACATAGACTATATAGTATTATTATGGCAGTTAATTTATATATATTTGGCATACATTTGAATAATTGAAACAATTGGTTTCATGTCACTCTCAACAGCAGTTGTTTAACGCAATGGCCACATACAGCGCAAAGGTTAATTTACAGATTTTGCAAACCTATAATTACAGGGACGTAGCGATAGGGGGATTGGGGCGGGTCTCAATCCTTCTCCCAACTTCTGTAAAAGTTTTCGATAATTGTAAATTTCAAGTCTGAAAGCAGGTTTAGATTGTTTAAAGTTTCCAACGAATCTAAATTATGTCGCATTTTGTTCCAAGATTCAAATATTTGTTCTACTTTCAATAAAATTTTAGACTGAGTTTCCATTTGGAAATTGTCCAACCGCAGGGCGGCGTTAACTTGGAAATGTCTTAACAGTTGGAATGTTTTGGATATATTTGGAAAAATATCCATTTCAAGGAGGGTGCACATCACAGTTGTCAGAAATTATTATCAAAATCCACCGATAAATACACATACCATCGCTTTAATAATGATATAAACAAGTATCGGACTCCCGCTACATCACTAGTTTCAAGCCATATATAAGCATCAAATATGACAATTGTCAAAAAATTTCTTAATTTCAAACAATTAGATATCTCGCTTGGAAGTTATATTGAAACTCCGAAAATATTTGCCGGTTTTACGACGTTATTCGCTTTGAATTAACAAGAATTAACAAGAATTAGAAAATACAACGAGTCGCCATCCAAGTCACAGGCTATAATTAACAGCACGTATAGGTTGTAAAGTTACAATCTTGGATGGCAACTCGTCAGTTTCACACATGACCTTTCATGACCTATCCATACTTATTATTATTTTTATAATTATTATTAAGAAACCCTTTCATGACTTGAACTGTTCAATGCATTCTCTTATATATGTGATTCTCCCATAGGGAGCCTCGAATATATATAAAATTGCCTATCATTGTTTACTTTTACCTTGTAGCCAGCGTATTATCTTATATATATGTGAGGATCCAGATGGGAGACTCGCGAATATAAGAGAATACACTGGCACAGTTTCTTTAATGACGCACCAGTATAAACGAAGGTGCCCATTTTCGATTGAAAATACCCCCAACGGGCACCCACGTGCCACGCCCGTGTATCGCAGAACTATAGTGACACATATCGCAATAAACGAGATCACTGAGTCGCGGTCATATTGGATTCATATAGCCCCCGTTCAGCGGTTTAAGTGCTACAGGTCAAAGTTTTGGAGGTGCATTTCATAATATGAAACTATTGAATATTCATGATTCCATATATGGAATTCATGAATATTCAAAAGATCCATATATGGAATCATGAATATTCAAAAGTTCCATATATGGAATGCACCTCCAGAAATTTGACATATAGCACTTAAACCACAGAACGGTGGCTGGATGAATGAAATATGGCAGTGACTCAGTGTTCTTGCTTATCCAGGAAGCACGAGATTAAATCATTAAATGCTACGTGTAAGATCCTCTTGTACAAGTCAATGGCGAAAAACAGGATTGTCGTGGGTAGTGGAGATCTTCTTTGCTTAACCGATCCGCAAGTCCTTCACATTTAGAAACATCAGCACCCGATTTAACAAGTAAAAACACAGCAAGTTTGTTGCCAGCACGATCCGCGTAACACAAAGGAGTCCTCCCTTCGGAATCCAGAGAATCCAACTTCACATGATTAGCGACTAGTAATGAAATAATACTGATGTCTCCCCTGTATGCGGCGAGGTGGAGAGGAGTGCATTTCCCCGGCAACCCTTCCGGTTGTCCCATCTCAAGGTCAAGGTCAATTCCGCTTCTCAAAACTATTTTTATTAGGTCACGTGTTCCACGTAACACAAATGCATGGAATGGCGTCCAGTTGTCGATTATTTTCGAGAATATATCGCTGGCGAATTTCTTGTCTTTTTTCACTAATCTTTTGCATATTGTGGTGACGTTTTCCTCGTGGTGACGTAAACAGGCCAACACCTCGCTGGCTTTGGAAGACACTTCTCGTTGATAATCGCTGCTCATTTTAGCTGTCCCGCCATTTCTATAGAATCCACTCCTGAAACGAGAGTAGTATATTAAGCCGTTATAGTGTATTGTCTATGTTATGTACACGTACAGGTAGTAAGTATCCACGCTTAATATTTAAAAGATATGATTTTTGAAACGAGGATGTATAAAAATCCACTCATCGTATATATAGAGGCCTCCTTCGGCAGTAAATGTGTAAGCAATTAGTTAATTTTAGTCGTCGATGCGTGCTAAATAGTTTTAAAAAATGGATGAGTATCGGAAGATGGCGCTCGTCGTTTTTAATTCATTTTATTTTATTTTGTATTTTGCCTGAAAGAGTGGATCTGTGGCAAAAGAATTATTGGCAGCCATGTTTTTTGTTCAAGAAATTTGGAGAAAAAAGGAGGCTCCCATCTAGAGGTCACCCCGAATATCCATATAAAGTTTGGTGATGATTGGGTGAGAAATGTGACCTCTAAGGTGTGCTAAATTATTTAGTCATACAAAGAGTAAAATCAAAGATGGCCGCTGGCAGCCATGTTTTTAACAGAATTTGGACAAAATGGTAAGCACCCATCAAGAGGTCACCCCAATGATCCATATGAAGTTTGGTGGTGATCGGATGAGGGATATGCTCTGTATGGTGTGCTGAAGTGTGTGCTGATGGATTCACATTTGAAATCAAAGATGGCTGCTGGCGGCCATGTTTTTAACGATTTTCGGGGGGAAAGGGGGGCTCCCATCTAGAGGTCACCCTGAAGTTCCACATGAAGTTTTTGACGATTAGATGAGAACTGTTATCTGTAATTTTAACATAATTCGGAAACAATGGTAAGCACCCATCTTTTGAGATCACTCAGAGGATCCATATGACGTTTAGTGATGATCGCAAGAAGGATATGCTCTGTTGGGTGTACTAAAGGATTTAGTGGTGTTTTTATCGAAAAGTTCAAATTCGATAGCTCCCATCTAGAGGTGATCCAAACTAGACTCATATACAGAATATCGTTGAAATCGGTCAAGGTTTGTTTGAGCTGTCGCCCTAACGGCCGCGAACGATCAAAATCGCTAAAAAAAATGTAAAAACCGGGTTTTCGAACTCGTTCAATATATTGTTGCAACAGATCCATATACCAAATATGAATGAAATGGTTTGACGTTCATTTTCTAATGTTGTTTAATTTCTTATATAGTTTGACCTGTGATGATTGAATAAAACCTGCATGAATTCAACAACAAAAATATTGAAATCGGTTCCTATCTGTTTGAGTAATGAAGTCGGAAAAACTACAATCACGGAAAATTTACAAACTAAGGTTGATAACTCAGACAAAATGAAAATGCAAACAACGTCATTGGGCAGTGTTTCGAAAGCATTCGTGATGGCAAACGTACACACCAAATTTCATTCAGATCCGATAACCCATGGCTGAGGTGTCTGCATAAACGGACAAAAAGAAATAATTTCCTGATAAACAAAGAACAATAACTCTAAAATTGGAAATGTGAACTACGTCATTTCCCCCTCTTTTGAAAGCATTCATGATGGTGATTCTCCATCATGAATGCTTTCAAAAGAGGGGGAAATGACGTAGTTCACATTTCCAATTTTAGAGTTATTGTTCTTTGTCATTTAGATCCTATAACCATTGCATGGTTGCGATACAATTGACAGCTCCCACCTAGATGATACCCCAAAGATCCATATGAATTAAGTTTGGTGACAATCGGATGACGGATGTGGCCTGTAGGGTGTGCCGAATGATTTAGACATGTAAAAAGTAAAATCCATCTTCTTTACTCAATAAGGCCCGTAACTCCGGAAAAAAAATAAATGGACCAAACCGCTGACGCTGCATGTTAATACGCTTTTATTGGTTCATCAGTATACGGAATATCATTAAAATCAGACTCACGATGTCAGACCAAGATATATAGAATATCATTAAAATCAGACTCACGATGTCAGACCAAGATATATAGAATATCATTAAAATCAGACTCACGATGTCAGACCAAGATATATAGAATATCATTAAAATCAGACTCACGATGTCAGACCAAGATATATAGAATATCATTAAAATCAGACTCACGATGTCAGACCAAGATATATAGAATATCATTAAAATTAGACTCACGATGTCAGACCAAGATATATAGAATATCATTAAAATCAGACTCACGATGTCAGACCAAGATATATAGAATATCATTAAAATCAGACTCACGATGTCAGACCAAGATATATAGAATATCATTAAAATCAGACTCACGATGTCAGACCAAGATATATAGAATATCATTAAAATCAGACTCACGATGTCAGACCAAGATATATAGAATATCATTAATATCAGACTCACGACGTCAGACCAAGATATATAGAATATCATTAAAATCAGACTCACGATGTCAGACCAAGATATATAGAATATCATTAAAATCAGACTCACGATGTCAGACCAAGATATATAGAATATCATTAAAATCAGACTCACGATGTCAGACTAAGATATATAGAATATCATTAAAATCAGACTCACGATGTCAGACTAAGATATATAGAATATCATTAAAATCAGACTCACGATGTCAGACTAAGATATATAGAATATCATTAAAATCAGACTCACGATGTCAGACTAAGATATATAGAATATCATTAAAATCAGACTCACGATGTCAGACCAAGATATATAGAATATCATTAAAATCAGACTCACGATGTCAGACTAAGATATATAGAATATCATTAAAATCAGACTGACGATGTCAGACCAAGTTATATAGAATATCATTAAAATCAGACTCACGATGTCAGACCAAGATATATAGAATATCATTAAAATCAGACTCACGATGTCAGACCAAGATATATAGAATATCATTAAAATCAGACTCACGATGTCAGACCAAGATATATAGAATATCATTAAAATCAGACTCACGATGTCAGACCAAGATATATAGAATATCATTAAAATCAGACTCACGATGTCAGACCAAGATATATAGAATATCATTAAAATCAGACTCACGATGTCAGACCAAGATATATAGAATATCATTAAAATCAGACTCACGATGTCAGACTAAGATATATAGAATATCATTAAAATCAGACTCACGATGTCAGACTAAGATATATAGAATATCATTAAAATCAGACTCACGATGTTAGACAAAGATATATAGAATATCATTAAAATCAGACTCACGATGTCAGACTAAGATATATAGAATATCATTAAAATCAGACTCACGATGTTAGACTAAGATATATAGAATATCATTAAAATCAGACTCACGATGTCAGACTAAGATATATAGAATATCATTAAAATCAGACTCACGATGTTAGACTAAGATATATAGAATATCATTAAAATCAGACTCACGATGTCAGACCAAGATATATAGAATATCATTAAAATCAGACTCACGATGTCAGACCAAGATATATAGAACATCATTAAAATTAGACTCACGATGTCAGACCAAGATATATAGAATATCATTAAAATCAGACTCACGATGTCAGACCAAGATATATAGAATATCATTAAAATCAGACTCACGATGTCAGACCAAGATATATAGAATATCATTAAAATCAGACTCACGATGTCAGACCAAGATATATAGAATATCATTAAAATCAGACTCACGATGTCAGACCAAGATATATAGAATATCATTAATATCAGACTCACGATGTCAGACCAAGATATATAGAATATCATTAAAATCAGACTCACGATGTCAGACCAAGATATATAGAATATCATTAAAATCAGACTCACGATGTCAGACCAAGATATATAGAATATCATTAAAATCAGACTCACGATGTCAGACTAAGATATATAGAATATCATTAAAATCAGACTCACGATGTCAGACTAAGATATATAGAATATCATTAAAATCAGACTCACGATGTCAGACTAAGATATATAGAATATCATTAAAATCAGACTCACGATGTCAGACTAAGATATATAGAATATCATTAAAATCAGACTCACGATGTCAGACCAAGATATATAGAATATCATTAAAATCAGACTCACGATGTCAGACTAAGATATATAGAATATCATTAAAATCAGACTGACGATGTCAGACCAAGTTATATAGAATATCATTAAAATCAGACTCACGATGTCAGACCAAGATATATAGAATATCATTAAAATCAGACTCACGATGTCAGACCAAGATATATAGAATATCATTAAAATCAGACTCACGATGTCAGACCAAGATATATAGAATATCATTAAAATCAGACTCACGATGTCAGACCAAGATATATAGAATATCATTAAAATCAGACTCACGATGTCAGACCAAGATATATAGAATATCATTAAAATCAGACTCACGATGTCAGACCAAGATATATAGAATATCATTAAAATCAGACTCACGATGTCAGACTAAGATATATAGAATATCATTAAAATCAGACTCACGATGTCAGACTAAGATATATAGAATATCATTAAAATCAGACTCACGATGTTAGACTAAGATATATAGAATATCATTAAAATCAGACTCACGATGTCAGACTAAGATATATAGAATATCATTAAAATCAGACTCACGATGTCAGACTAAGATATATAGAATATCATTAAAATCAGACTCACGATGTTAGACCAAGATATATAGAATATCATTAAAATCAGACTCGCGATGTCAGACCAAGATATATAGAATATCATTAAAATCAGACTCACGATGTCAGACTAAGATATATAGAATATCATTAAAATCAGACTCACGATTTCAGACCAAGATATATAGAATATCATTAAAATCAGACTCACGATGTCAGACCAAGATATATAGAATATCATTAAAATCAGACTCACGATGTCAGACTAAGATATATAGAATATCATTAAAATCAGACTCACGATGTCAGACTAAGATATATAGAATATCATTAAAATCAGACTCACGATGTCAGACCAAGATATATAGAATATCATTAAAATCAGACTCACGATGTCAGACCAAGATATATAGAATATCATTAAAATCAGACTGACGATGTCAGACCAAGATATATAGAATATCATTAAAATCAGACTGACGATGTCAGACCAAGATATATAGAATATCATTAAAATCAGACTCACGATGTCAGACCAAGATATATAGAATATCATTAAAATCAGACTCACGATGTCAGACCAAGATATATAGAGCTTCAAAGTTGTTACGGACGGACTCACGAACGCAACCCATTGTTTTACGGAAATAATTATTCGTTAAACTTCAATAAATTATTAATAAGCATGCGAATAACATATAAAATGTGAGGTCATGAACATATAAAGGTCTCTCATCACATACGAGTTACAACATACTACACTTTGATTGGAAGAACAGCTTGCTTCCAACATCAAGTCAAGATGCCCTTACGCACAATAAGGGCAGGAGAAGCAGAGCCATAACAATTAAGCAGTCGCCCGTTTAATTAGCAAAACCCCTCTCATTAATTACAAAAACTAGGAATTCGAGTAAAACATTGAGAGATTGCAAGTATACTTAGTGCAGTGAGATTGTAAGTATATGGCGTGCAGTGGTGCTAACATGCCTGGGCGTACAGTTGTGATAATATGCCTGGGTGTGCAGTGGTGCTAATATGCCTGGGCCTGCAGTGGTGCTAATATACCTGGGCCTGCAGTTGTGTTAATATACCTTGGCGTGCAGTTGTGCTAATATGCCTTGGTGTGCAGTGGTGCTAATATGCCTGGGCCTGCAGTGGTGCTAATATGCCTGGGCCTGCAGTTGTGTTAATATGCCTTGGCGTGCAGTGGTCCTAATATGCCTGTTCGTGCAGTGGTATATACATGGGCGTAGCCAGGAAGACAACTAATATGACCATCGCCCGGATAATATAGGCTTACTATACAAATGAGAGATTGCAAGTAATACTTGGAGAGTCTGGGCGTGTAGTGGTGTTAATGTGCCTGGGCGTTCAGTAGTGCTAGTATGTTGGGCGCGCAGTGGTGCTAATATGCCTGGTCGTGCATTTGTGCTAATATGCCTGGGCGTGCAGTGGTACTAATATGCCTATGCGTGCAGTGGTGCTAATATGCCTGGGCGTGTAATGGTGCTAATATGCCCGGGCGTGTAATGGTGCTAATATGCCCGGGCGTGTAGTGGTGTTAATGTGCCTGGGCGTTCAGTGGTACTAATATGGCTGGGCGTGCAGTGGTGTTGATATGCCTGTGCGTGCAGTGGTGCTAATATGCCTGGGAGTGCAGTGGTGCTGATATGCCTGGGCGTGCAGTGGTGCTAATATGCCTGGCCGTAGCCAGGAAGACAACTAATATGACAATCGCCCGGATAATATAGGCTTACTGTACAAATTGTATGTATTTTTCACATATATGCATACTGTATTATCCAATAAACTATAGATATGACTATAATATAGGATGATATCCACATGCATATGAAAGAACTCCTACACAGACGACAGTAAGTCTAAAAAAATAAAATACGAGCTGTTGTTGTATTGAAAATCTACAATCACAAATACAGCTTAGTGAAAGACGAAAACATCTTTCCAAACATGAACCTTGTAACCTGACATGCTTATAAATTCCATGGGCCTTTACACTTAAATTCGCTCCAAATTAGAACCCTCGTGAAATCCGATATTGGAATAGGAAGAGATTATTTTGACACGGGTTTCAACATTCACTAGAGTCTCGATTGTTATCAGCAACACTAAACTGGGGAACATTGTGCACTCCACGATGAACTGCGTCTTTAATGCGTAAACGGTCGCTTTAAAAACCCAATGAACTTCACGAACAAAGGTTTGCACCCTGCGTTCGAGCACACTTGAATTCATCAGAAGCATCTTTTGTGGAGGACTTGATATTATCCTTGCTGCATTGACTGGTAGCGGGTGGTATGTAGTGACTGGTATTGGGTGGTATGTGGTGACAGATAGTGGCTGGTATGTAGTGACTGGCAGCGGGTGGTACCAGTATGTAGTGGCTGTCAGCTGGGTATTTGGTGACTGGTAGCGGGTGGTATGCAGTGACTGGTATCGGGTGGTACAAGTATGTAGTGGCTGGCAGCGGGGTATTTGGTGACTGGTAGCTGGTGGTATTTGGTGTATGTGGTGACTGGTAGTGGGTGGTATGTAGTGACTGACAGTGGGTGGTATGTAGTGACTTGTAGCGGGTGGTATGTAGTGACTGGTAGCGAGTGGTACAAGTATGTAGTGGCTGGCAGCGGGGTATTTGGTGACTGGTAGCTGGTGGTATTTGGTGACTGGTAGCTGGTGGTATTTGGTGACTGGTAGCTGATGGTATTTGGTGACTGCTAGCGGGTGGTATTTTGTGACTGCTAGCGGTGGTATGTAGTGACTGGTAGCGGGTGGTATGTGTTGGCTGGTAGCGGGTAGTATGTGGTTTTTGAAGGTCGTGTTGCCACATTTGGCCTAAATGTGGATGTCCTTACATAACAGTCTGTCTCGTGACAATTACGGGCTTATTTTATAATTGCGCGAAATAAACTCGTATTGGAAAACTCAAATACGCTATATATGGGCATAAACGATGGTTATTAAAAGAGCCCTATCAGGGACCATTTCAATATAAAATAAGCCCTATTGTGCTTATTTTCATGAGAACAGACTGGAAAATAACACGAATAAAACCAACTCACGTCTTACCAGATTACGCTCTTTATAATATGTTTCACTGTGGTCCGGATGGCCTTCGCGGTGGGTATGCTGTTAAAATATTCACACCCATTAAAACTGCGATAAACAGAAAGCATATTATAATATAGGCATATTCTGTTCTTATCCCACATGCACCGAAATGAATAAAATATGTCTGATACCTGGATGGTATTTTGTTAATGCATGAATAACAGAAGCGTCATTTGAACAGGAGGTGGTAGAATACACCTGGAACTGGAATAACTCATATACACATGCAGATATACATGGTGAATCCCTCGAATAACTCATAATACATGGTGAATCCCTCGAATAACTCATATACATGGTGAATCCCTCGAATAACTCATATACATGGTGAATGCCTCGAATAACTCATATACACGGTGAATCCCTCGAATAACTCATATACATGCTGAATCCCTTGTATATAGAACGTACATGCATGCGACTTGTATGCCATTTCTCTAAATGTTCATCAGTCTAACAGACGACGAGCAAAGTCAGGGTGAGGAAATATATTTGTTTGATTATGCACGGTCTGAGCTCAATTTTTAACAAACAGATATGGTGCTCTCATGCCTTGAATAACAGGTATGGATTATTTCAGAAAGAAAATGCTCGGGTATTTTGAGGATGAACACAAGTGATAACATTCAATTAAAGGTACTCAATCCGATTCGATGGTCCCCATATAATCAGATTCCAAAAACAACATTGTTTTCAAATGCCGCTTCAGTTATGAGAATCGATTAATTGCCCAACAATAATACCAAAAAACAGTCAACTATAGTGTAAAATTGCCCAAAACGTGTTATTTATCAACATATTGTTCAATTAAATATGGCCGGATTTTCAATATCCTATTCCTTTTGATCAAAAGCAGTTGGTATTGAGTATTTGGCAAAAAGTTCACACAAATTTTGGTTTTTATCAAAACCAGATGGTATGAGTATTTGGTTTTTATCAAACCCAAAACTGGTTTTGAACTTTTGTCTCGAATATGGAACCAATTTTGGTTTTGGTCAAAACCATATGCCAAATAACATCTGATTCTGTTCAAAACCAAAACTGGTTTTGAACTTTGTCCTATAGCGCCTATGTGAAACCCATTTTTGTTTTAATCAAAACCAAATACTCAAATTACGCTCAACAACATCTGGATTTGAAAGAAACTGTTCCATTTATGGTTTTAACCACATTTAGTTTGACAATAACAAAATTAGGTTATGAACAAAACCATAGAAGAGTGAATTTTCTTTCAATACATACTTATACAGTACACATGTTTTCCTCTCACAAAAATAAACCCATTGAAACTAGCACACGGGCGTATTATGACAAGCCTGGTGCGTGGTCCTCTGCAGCTTGTTAATATAAGTTGTGTCGAGTGTATTCATCAACAGCACATTGAGGGTTATAATCGGCACACAAAACGACATGATGCACAATCCGACCACGTGTACGTTAGTGTGTATACGTGGTTTGTTGTGCTTTTATGTTTCCCTAAGACTAAGTGAGCGCTGCATACTTTAAGTTGTATGATGAAATGTAAATAGCCATTATGGTTGTGGTATATCAACCACCATCGGCAATGGACCGCGATTACAGATTATCATGAATGCTTCTCGTGTTCGAATAAAAATGGTGTCTGGTTTCAGCTACTGTGCATAATGATGCACTAACTACTATTATAATGGTCGAGGGGCGTCGAATGAACATAATTGCTTTCTTATTCATATGTAAATGGTGCCTGGGCTCAGCTACTACACACAATGATACACGGACTACCAGAATTGTTTCATGGACGCTGTACGCATAACGATTATATATTATTCAGTGTTATCATCAGAGTATTGTTGAGCTAATGAAAGGTAATTGAAATAAAATGAAATAATAAGCTTGAAAAAATGGGGACTTTTATAATACCAATAATGTATTATTCCATGCAAACTATAGTGGCTTTATTAAAAGGCCCATTTAATGTTCGAGTCACCGATTATTTATTATAGTGCCTTGCTATACGGTTTTAATAACAATCTATGACATAACATATGATTAAAATACTACAGTTCATCAACATTTGGAACGTATGTGTCTCAGAAGGTGTCCGTAGAGTAATAGAAAATAGCTGATATCATAGAAACATTTCCCCCGTTTCGCTCCCAGAATGCAACATATATCAAACTAAGAGTTATTCCCCTTCCACTGAAAATAATAGACTTTGCAGTAAAGTCCAGATAAAACTTAAGCACAGAAAACACGTCGGTACCTCAACAAAAACAACATGTTCACAGTTTATTACACCGGGAAAGTTAATTATACAATGTTTTAGGGCTTCCTCTTTCAAATGGTATATAACATGGAATATGTTGTATATAATGTGATCTTGGGGTTCGAAAATTAAGTGAGCCTTTAAGGAAACAATAACAAAGCAATATTCTCGCGGTACTGAAGTTATTAATAGAACAATATTCTCGCGGTACTCAAGTTAGTAATATAACTATATTCTCGCGGTACTGAATTTAGTAATAGAACAATATTCTCGCGGTACTCAAGTTATTAATAGAACAATATTCTCGCGGTACTGAAGTTAGTAATAGAACATTATTCTCGCGGTACTGAAGTTAGTAATATAACTATATTCTCGCGGTACTCAAGTTAGTAATAGAACAATATTCTCGCGGTACTGAAGTTATTAATAGAACAATATTCTCGCGGTACTCAAGTTAGTAATAGAACAATATTCTCGCGGTACTGAAGTTAGTAATAGAACAATATTCACGCGGTACTGAAGTTATTAATAGAACAATATTCTCGCGGTACTCAAGTTAGTAATAGAACAATATTCTCGCGGTACTCAAGTTAGTAATAGAACAATATTCTCGCGGTACTCAAGTTAGTAATAGAACAATATTCTCGCGGTACTGAAGTTAGTAATAGAACATTATTCTTTATTTCTATGAATATTTGCAATTAACTGTTGAGGTTCGAAAATGCATCCGTCCTCGCATATGTGAAGAAATTTCACGAATATCTAAAGTTTCGTTTTCTTTGGCGAGATATTAGAACAAGAGCATCGCTAGATCGTAGCAAAATACGACCGTGGTAATTTCAACAAAGGCCCATAACACTGGTAAAATTTGGCGGGCGGAACCCAAATTCGACCTGTATTTTGTGCTAGTATAAATACACATACAAAATTTCATTCCATTCAGTTCAGACTTACTAATGTTATCCGGAAACGAAACAGCGAACAGACGGACGACTCGGCGGACGGACGGACCAACTACGGACGGACGGACCATTAGCATAAAAGTCCCGTTTTTTTTCAAACAGGTGTATAAAAATTGGCTTCATATTTGTGACCGACTTTGAATATTCTGTCCACACATACACTATGCATGTGGACGCTAACATGAAGCCACCACATGGTTGAAACGCTCAAAGTCTGCGACCTTTTCCCCAGAGCAATTTGACTCGCGACCAATCGGACTCGCATATCAACGTTAAAGGTACTCAACCCGCAAAGAGGGTCCCCATCTCAACAGATTCCAACAACAACAATCCGATCAGAGGGTCCTATATTACTATTGCTTTGGCTTTGGGGGTAAAACATATTTGATTCGAGTCGAGGAACCCATCAAACAAAGCTCAGAGTTATTTGATATTGATTTTTGAAATTTGTTATTATTCTCGAGATAAGTACTAATAACTGCCGTAATCTGCTCTGGATGTGTACTCAAAATCTATTCAAACAGACAAGGATGGATAACTCTAAAATCAAGTGGTAATTTTAACTCAATTTTGACTGAGTTCTGGGCCAGATAGTATTCCCGATAATGAAAAATAATAGATTTCTAAAATCGATATCTAACAAATCTGAGCTTTGATGGGTGACTTCCTCGACTCGAATCAAATATTTTTGACCCCCGAAGCCATTGAAATAGTAATTGAGAGGAGTTTTATCGGGTTGAGTACCTTTAATGTGTTTGGTATTTTGCCTACGAGCTGGCCCGATGCTCAAGTGTTCGAGATACACGAACCAGATTACTTAGCCCTGAGTGGTGAAAACAGTGGAATTTAGCTTCCCTCAACGTGTAAAATATACCTGCTGTGTCATGTAGGCGATCAGCTGGTGACAGTATATGTCACGTGATAGCGGTCTATTTACAGTATACGTCATTTGATAGCGGTCTGGACATAATTAAAGCAGCAGAGTGTTATTAATATTGCTCTAGTGTGCGACAAACTCGAATTACGAGCAATAAATACCCTCATAAACATTTATCACATACATCCATGTTTTAACACGTGACATGGATTTTGTTTTTTGTTTTCAAACGGGCGTATAAAATGGTGACCATGTGTCTTGTCTGCTGACAGTCCTTACCATATACGACATCATGATGGCGGTCGATGGTACAAAATGGTGAACATGTGTCTTGTTTGCCCACAGTCCCCAGAGAGGTCGACATATTTTGAGGTAGACCACGCCATGAACCTCTACTATGGTTAACGCCCGTAGAGATCATATTCCACCAGTACAACACCTGGGAACTTTTTCAAGTTTTGACAGGGAAACCGCCAATTCGCTTTTGACATTTTCACGGTGTCGAAATAGGTCGAAAATACTTGAACTACCTTTCTACGAGCCTGATATGTCCGAGAAATACCACTTTGAACCCGGCCATTTGCACGGCGTGGAACAGAAAAGAGCGTTCCGTGTTAGTATATTCCTGATATGGTAGAAATAAACAAATTCACTTCTATGCAGGGTTCGCGCTGCCACTTGCCAATGAAAATAATAATTCACATTTGGCAAAAAATATTTTCATTTGGCAAAAGTTTTGGCAAGTCACTTTTTAATTCCTCCACCAATTTGAAAAATATTGGTCAATCAATACCATTAATTTCAAGAATATCTTATATCGTAATTATATTAGTGGTGTTTTATAATGTTTAGGGAAGTTAACCCCTCTATCAAGATGCGGTTAATTTCATAGCATTAGTACTGATGGTTGATGTGGTTATTAATCCTCCTGTGATGTGCCCTTCTGATGGAGAAACCCTTCTACCATTGTATTGTTCGGCTTATTGTTGTGTGATAAACCACAATCAGAGATGCGAGTATGACTAATTATTAACTAACTGCTTATTTATCGATATCAAAAGTCGTTCAAATCGCGAGTGTCGAAACATTAGACTTAAGGTTGCAGAAAATGATACTATCAGGGATATTTGGCAATTACTAAAATAATTTGGCAAAAAATATTTTCATTAATTTTGGAAAATTATTTGGCAAAAGTAAATTTCGGTCCAGTGCGGACCCTGCTTATGTGCGAAAAATTTAAAGCAGCTGGAAAATGGCTGTGACCATGACGTACTTTTTCAGAGCTTATATATATGTAGCCGGTATATCAATATTTCGTGTATTTGTCCAGCTATATTATACCTCCTTCCCAACTACGTATATAGACAAAATTTGGAATCTCGAATGAGCCGTGTCCGTAATTAACACATATTAATTAGTAATTTCATTTTCATCACCGTCATATGATAGATTGTCCATCAACACATGATCGTCGGTATAACTTACAACATTATACACTCTCATTAAAGGCTAATTTATAATTAACTGACATGGTTCATTCCGACCACCTAATTTAATTCATATCTACGTTATTTGTGTTATGTTGGTATGATGTATAATCCTCATTCGAGCTTCCAATGTAGATATTTAATGACATATAAAAACGTTCACACAAGACACGAGACCTGTGTCAAAATAACAAATAAACAGAATAACATATCATTCAACATAATATATATATACTATAGTAAATATTTCATAATTTTATCAGTAGAATTTGACTGATATATCTACCATATTACTTTCTTTGAAAAATCTCCGGACCATGTTGCAGATTATGTTGCATGTACATGTTATGAGGCTCGTTGTTTTGCATTATGTATTGGAATTTTTGGCCATCATTCAATCCAATAAATGTATCACTCATCATTCCTACCTCAACAAAGAAGTGTTTACGCATCTTATCATAATGTGTTACAGTCCATAAGGAAGTGTTCTTCATTCTCAACCTCCATGATACATTTCCTACACATTTTTCATCAAGGCGACCCTTTTCAATTTCCAAGTTAAGAGTACTTATTCTTTGTTTATATACAGAACATAATTTTTTTGTCGATAGTCTGGACAATATTGAGATACGGTTATTGTGTGTACTGTTATTTGACTACACGGTACGTCTTTGACTTGTTCGTGCCCGAAAATTTGTCATCGTTGAAAATATCAGTTTTAAAATTTTAAAATATCATACTAATTTGGAAGGATCTATAAGATTGATAGACAAATAGACGAATTATTGAGGCTTCATTTTCTTTGGAAAATACTGGCTTCTAGCTGTTTTTATTTTCGCACAGAAATGAAACAAACGCTCTTTATTTTAACCATATAGACTAAAACGGAACGCTCTTTTCTTTTCCAATTCGTGCATATGGCTCTTCTGTTTATTTTTGAGGGGGGGGGGCAGAAATATCGTGTTCAAAGCTGTATGTTGTATGACTTCATTGCGTCTTTCTTGGACGTATAATTCTGTATGTTGTATGACTTCATTGCGTCTTTCTTGGACGTATAATTCTCGTGTATGTTGTATGACTTCATTGCGTCTTTCTTGGACGTATAATTCTCATGTTGTATGACTTCATTGCGTCTTTCTTGGACGTATAATTCTCGTATAATTCTCGTGTATGTTGTATGAGTTCATTGCGTCTTTCTTGGACGTATAATTCTCGTATAATTCTCACAGAAAGGTATTTCGAGTATTTATTGACCTCTATATCGATACCAGGAAATATTCAGAAGCGAGTATTAATAACTATATACTAGATATTTTGGAGCGCAAACAGCCAAGTAGCTTTAAACTGTATAGGTCGACAAATATACGAAACTGCAGACTTCGAGTTCGCTAAATAAAAAATTGACAAAATATAAATTTTTCCGCTGTTTTTAATTGTTCACATTGTATTTTTAATAGCTAGGCTGACAATCTTGGAACGGTCTGTGTTGTTGTATACAGAAGAAACAACGGATTCATGCTTTCTAACTTTTAATACTGGATTTTCTAACTTTACTTTAAACATATTTCATTGTGATGTACCAAATTACAAACGCGACCAGAAATGAGGAAAAATGTAATAAACTATAGGATAATTATATATTACATAGTATTTTGGCAGTTAAAAGGATATGCTATACTATTTTTTAAACAAGCTGAACCTCATTTGTGTCCAACTCATAGTTGTTTAGTTTGCTCTTCTGATCCAAAGTTTTCAGTCGAACGATTCTCCGATATGTATATGGACTGGTGTGTTCGCGAAATTACAACTGGCAACTTTGATCAGAATGTTATAGAATAATAGAAAACTATTTCCAAACAAATAAGGTATCAAGTTGTTTTAAAATAAACTAGCATATGGTCGTAACAGTCAAATGCAATGTTTTGTGTCAATTCCTCATGTATTATGTTTGTGATCCTCATGTATTATGTTTGTGTACGTTCCTCACGTATTATGTTTGTGTGCGTTCCTCATGTATTGTGTTTGTGTGCGTTCCTCACGTATTGTGTTTGTGTGCGTTCCTCATGTATTATGTTTGTGTGCGTTCCTCATGTATTATGTTTGTGTGCGTTCCTCGTGTATTATGTTTGTGTGCGTTCCTCATGTATTATGTTTGTGTGCGTTCCTCATGTATTATGTTTGTGGGCGTTCCTCATGTATTATGTTTGTGTGCGTTCCTCATATATTATGTTTGTGTGTGTTCCTCGTGTATTGTGTTTGTGTGCGTTCCTCATGTGTTATGTTTGTGTGCGTTCCTCATGTATTATGTTTGTGTGCGTTCCTCATGTATTATGTTTGTGTGCGTCCCATCATGTATTATGTTTGTGTGCGTTCCTCATGTATTATGTTTGTGTGCGTTCCTCATGTATTATGTTTGTGTGCGTCCCATCATGTATTATGTTTGTGTGCGTTCCTCATGTATTATGTTTGTGTGCGTTCCTCGTGTATTATGTTTGTGTGCGTTCCTCATATATTATGTTTGTGTGCGTTCCTCATATATTATGTTTGTGTGCGTTCCTCATGTATTATGTTTGTGTGCGTTCCTCATGTATTGTGTTTGTGTGCGTTCCTCACGTATTGTGTTTGTGTGCGTTCCTCATGTATTATGTTTGTGTGCGTTCCTCGTGTATTATGTTTGTGTGCGTTCCTCGTGTATTATGTTTGTGTGCGTTCCTCATGTATTATGTTTGTGGGCGTTCCTCATGTATTATGTTTGTGTGCGTTCCTCGTATATTATGTTTGTGTGTGTTCCTCGTGTGTTGTGTTTGTGTGCGTTCCTCATGTGTTATGTTTGTGTGCGTTCCTCATGTATTATGTTTGTGTGCGTTCCTCATGTATTATGTTTGTGTGCGTCCCATCATGTATTATGTTTGTGTGCGTTCCTCGTGTATTATGTTTGTGTGCGTTCCTCGTGTATTATGTTTGTGTGCGATCCTCATGTATTATGTTTGTGTGCGTTCCTCATATATTATGTTTGTGTGCGTTCCTCATATATTATGTTTGTGTGCGTCCCATCATGTATTATGTTTGTGTGCGTTCCTCATGTGTTATGTTTGTGTGCGTTCATCGTGTATTATGTCTGACTGCGTTCCTCACGTATTATGTTTGTGTGCGTTCCTCGTGTATTATGTTTGTGTGCCTTCCTCGTGTATTATGTTTGTGTGCGTTCCTCATGTATTATGTTTGTGTGCGTTCCTCATGTATTGTGTTTGTGTGCGTTCCTCACGTATTGTGTTTGTGTGCGTTCCTCATGTATTATGTTTGTGTGCGTTCCTCATGTATTATGTTTGTGTGCGTTCCTCATGTATTATGTCTGTGTGCGTTCCTCGTGTATTATGTTTGTGTGCGTTCCTCATGTATTATGTTTGTGTGCGTTCCTCATGTATTATGTTTGTGTGCGTTCCTCATGTATTATGTTTGTGTGCGTTCCATCATGTGTTATGTCTGACTGCGTTCCTCATGTATTATGTTTGTGTGCGTTCCTCATGTATTATGTTTGTGTGCGTTCCTCGTGTATTATGTTTGTGTGCGTTCCTCGTGTATTATGTTTGTGTGCGTTCCTCGTGTATTATGTTTGTGTGCGTTCCTCATGTATTATGTTTGTGTGCGTTCCTCATGTATTATGTTTGTGTGCGTTCCTCATGTATTATGTTTGTGTGTGTTCCTCATGTATTATGTTTGTGTGCGTTCCTCATGTATTATGTTTGTGTGCGTTCCTCATGTATTATGTTTGTGTGCGTTCCTCGTGTATTATGTTTGTGTGCGTTCCTCGTGTATTATGTTTGTGTGTGTTCCTCATGTATTATGTTTGTGTGCGTTCCTCATGTATTATGTTTGTGTGCGTTCCTCATGTATTATGTTTGAGTGCGTTCCTCATGTATTATGTTTGTGTGAGTTCCTCGTGTATTATGTTTGTGTGCGTTCCTCGTGTATTATGTTTGTGTGCATTCCTCATGTATTATGTTTGTGTGCGTTCCTCATGTATTGTGTTTGTGTGTGTTCCTCATGTATTATGTTTGTGTGCGTTCCTCGTGTATTATGTTTGTGTGCGTTCCTCGTGTATTATGTTTGTGTGCGTTCCTCATGTATTATGTTTGTGTGCGTTCCTCATGTATTATGTTTGTGTGCGTTCCTCGTGTATTATGTTTGTGTGCGTTCCTCGTGTATTATGTTTGGGTGCGTTCCTCATGTATTATGTTTGGGTGCGTTCCTCGTGTATTATGTTTGTGTGCGTTCCTCATGTATTATGTTTGTGTGCGTTCCTCATGTATTATGTTTGTGTGCGTTCCTCATGTATTATGTTTGTGTGCGTTTGAACTTCCCTCGGCCACATTGAATGCGTGGTACTCACCAACATCGAAACCACGTGATTCCGGCCCACCGTGCATATTTGCGAACAAGATGCTAGAGCATTTACATTTGTGATTTATGATATGAACCCTTAGAACCCCATAGAGAGCCCCACATATAGACTGCAGCAGATGACTCTCCGGAGTGCATGTTTCCATCTGTATGAGGCTCCATGTGGGTTAAACATTAAACTTTATCTGTCGCCTCGGTTATTAACCCATCCATGACGGGAGCTGCGCTGGTGCAGCATTAAAGACCCTGTGCCAGTGCCTTATCTTATTTATGCGAGTCTCCCATATATATACATTGTAGAGAGCATCGCATATATTAGAGAATCCAGCGTCGAAGACCCTGTGTCAGTGCATATAGGGAGCCTCGAGCATATATAAGAGACTGCACTGGCTTACAAGGTCAAGATAAATAGTGTTAAGCCAATGCATTGACACATGGTTTTCGCAAAATTTCAGGAAGCTTCAGTCACGTAAGAGGGAAGTTATGGTAAGAATGTGTATGGTGATGGTAAGAATGTGTATGGTGATGTTATGGTAAGAATGTGTATGGTGATGTTATGGTAAGAATGTGTATGGTGATGTTTTATATGGTAAGAATGTGTATGGTGATGTTATGGTAAGAATGTGTATGGTGATGTTATGGTAAGAATGTGTATGGTGATGTTATGGTAAGAATGTGTATGGTGATGTTATGGTAAGAATGTGTATGGTGAAGTTATGGTAAGAATGTGTATGGTGAAGTTATGGTAAGAATGTGTATGGTGAAGTTATGGTAAGAATGTGTATGGTGATGTTATGGTAAGAATGTGTATGGTGATGTTATGGTAAGAATGTGTATGGTGATGTTATGGTAAGAATGTGTATGGTGATGTTATGGTAAGAATGTGTATGGTGATGTTATGGTAAGAATGTGTATGGTGATGTTATGGTAAGAATGTGTATGGTGATGTTATGGTAAGAATGTGTATGGTGATGTTATGGTAAGAATGTGTATGGTGATGTTATGGTAAGAATGTGTATGGTGATGTTATGGTAAGAATGTGTATGGTGATGTTATGGTAAGAATGTGTATGGTGATGTTATGGTAAGAATGTGTATGGTGATGTTATATATGGTAAGAATGTGTATGGTGATGTTATGGTAAGAATGTGTATGGTGAAGTTATGGTAAGAATTTGTATGGTGATGTTATGGTAAGAATGTGTATGGTGAAGTTATGGTAAGAATGTGTATGGTGATGTTATGGTAAGAATGTGTATGGTGATGTTATGGTAAGAATGTGTATGGTGATGTTATGGTAAGAATGTGTATGGTGATGTTATGGTAAGAATGTGTATGGTGATGTTATGGTAAGAATGTGTATGGTGATGTTATGGTAAGAATGTGTATGGTGATGTTATGGTAAGAATGTGTATGGTGATGTTATGGTAAGAATGTGTATGGTGATGTTATGGTAAGAATGTGTATGGTGATGTTATGGTAAGAATGTGTATGGTGATGTTATGGTAAGAATGTGTATGGTGATGTTATGGTAAGAATGTGTATGGTGATGTTATGGTAAGAATGTATATGGTGAAGTTATGGTAAGAATGTGTATGGTGATGTTATGGTAAGAATGTGTATGGTGATGTTATGGTAAGAATGTGTATGGTGATGTTATGGTAAGAATGTGTATGGTGATGTTATGGTAAGAATGTGTATGGTGATGTTATGGTAAGAATGTGTATGGTGATGTTTTATTTTGTGTTTAAATTACCATCCGTCTCTCTGCATGGGTGAATATGATATATGAGAACGGGTCGGGCGCCTAATATGTAGTTTGCTATACAATAGTAATGAATGAATATATTACCAGGCAATTAATACATTAAAATGTGTTGTCGCAGCTATTATGTGGATAAGACTGAACAATGTGAAATATTTTTTTTAATTCTTTCAACAATTTTGTCAGGAATTCCCCATAGCAATTGTTTCCAGTTTGATATTCGGAAATTATGTGCACGCAGTTTACTTAAGAAATGACTGGCATATCGATTGGGGTCATTGGATTTTGACCGGAAGAGTAATTAACCCTTTGAGTGCCAGGGCCGATCTCATCGAGGGGCCGATCTCATCGAGGGGCCGATCTCATCGCTAAACCTACAAAATAAGTCTGTTAAAGAATATAAGAATAAATTATTAAAATTGTAAAAAAAAAAAATTGTTAGGCCAATGCATTCTCTTATATATGCGAGGCGACCTATGGTCGACTCGCATATATAAGAGAATGCATTGGCACAGGGTATATGGGTTGATACAAAAATCAACATGGCACTCAAAGGGTTAAACAAAGTACGAATTTCTGCAAATAGCTGCCAAAATAAATTATAAAAAATACGCAATTAAAAATGTTTGATTTATTTTCTCGCAGACATTCATGTTATCAGATGGTAGACTGAGCGCATATCCTAATTTGGGTTCATAGATTCGTTCAGTGTGATTTTTTTCTTATTATTTTGTTTCAAAACTCTATATCGACCTACCGAACAAAAAATCCGGGGTTTTCTTAAAACCCACTTTTTTCATAATTTGAACATATCTCTCATAGTGTGATGGTGAACAGGCGTTATTATAGTATATTATTGTATACCTTCAAATTGATAGTTTGACCTTGTGATATTTGGAAAATTCACGAATTCCTTAATCTTTCTAACGAAAATTCTGAATTCCAAACTTTGAAGCATAAACTGTGAAATTAGTGTGAATGCTTTCGTTCAATACACACACGAACCATAAACTGTGAATGCTTTCGTTCAATACACACACGAACCATAAACTGTGAATGCTTTCGTTCAATACACACACGAACCATAAACTGTGAATGCTTTCGTTCAATACACACACGAACCATAAACTGCTTTCGCTCAATACTCAATACTCATAAGACTTTAATTTCATAATAACATTATAATTATTCTTACCAACTGGGTTGAATTTTCCTATACAAATCGGAACATTTTATTTTATTTTCCGAAAGGGTCAATGCATACAAGGGTATAGCTAATTAGCATATAAGGGTATAACTAAAATTTTGTTTCACAAAACTGAAGTCTCGATGACACGAATACGACTTGAATAACATTATATATAACTGTATAATCACATTTATTCTCCACATTCATTTGCTTAATATACATGTATGTATTCAATTTAATCATTGTTTATTATTTGGAGGAAACTCCTCTTAATAATATCTACCCTTCGGGTACCTTGATTGGTAATAAACATTCTTCGATTCTATACGGTGAGCATCAGTGGTGGGGTGTATGTTGTGTATTTGGTAACTGGGGTGTGAACATCAATGGTGGTGTGTATATTTGGTAACTTGGATGTGAACATACATGACGTTGTCTTAATATTCCGTACTTCATATATAGAGGATATCTACACTTTTTGTTTGGATATGGGAATTATCTCATGAATGATGACGAAAAAATAATTCCTCGAGTGGCTCTGCCACGAGTGGAAATTTATTTATAATTATACCGGGCCCATCAGTGGGTTTATAATTATACCGGGCCCATCAGTGGGTTTATAATTATACCGGGCCCATCAGTGGGTTTATAATTATACCGGGCCCATCAGTGGGTTTTGGTGACTGGATATTTATTTATAATTATACCGGGCCCATCAGTGGGTTTATACTTATACCGGGCCCATCAGTGGGTTTATAATTATACCGGGCCCATCAGTGGGTTTATAATTATACCGGGCCCATCAGTGGGTTTATAATTATACCGGGCCCATCAGTGGGTTTATAATTATACCGGGCCCATCAGTGGGTTTTGGTGACTGGATATCGATTTTCAAAAAAGTTAAATTTAAAGGTACACAGTCAGACTCGATGGTCCCCGTATCATCAGATTCCAACGAAAACAACATTTCTTCAAAAAGACGCTTTAGTTATCAGAACCGATTAATTACCAAAAAAAAACAATGCTAATCACTGTCAACTACAGTTCAAAATTTCACAAAACGTGTTATATACATGTATCCACATTGTGTTAAATGCAATTTGGAATCGAGAGTATAATTATGTCGGTCGGCTCATCTAATATTTGCTAAGCCGCCAAATATGCCAGGTGGTGAAAACTAACAGATTTAAATAATGAATATCTAATAATACTTCACCAAAGAAATAGTAATTTAAGAGCGTTAATTCAGATTATGCATCATTAATAAGTTTTAATTTTTTGACAAGCAGCCTGATGCAGGCAGCCCAGCAAAAATTCCCAATGATTGCCTCTATAATAAAGAGCGTCCGTGCTTCACTCGCTCAAAAGTGGTGGATAATAAAGAGCGTCTATGGGATATTGGGCGAAATTTTAAATGGATATGTACTCATTCGAGTTTCCAATTTATGTCTTAGTATGTTGGAAGGAGGTGTAAGATAGGTTGACAAATACATGAAATATTTATATACCGGCTACATAGGTTATATACCGGCTACATAGGTTATATACCGGCTACATAGGTTATATACCGGCTACATAGGTTATATACCGGCTACATAGGTTATATACCGGCTACATAGGTTATATACCGGCTACATAGGTTATATGCCGGCTACATAGGTTATATGCCGGCTACATAGGTTATATGCCGGCTACATAGGTTATATGCCGGCTACATAGGTTATATGCCGGCTACATAGGTTATATGCCGGCTACATAGGTTATATGCCGGCTACATAGGTTATATGCCGGCTACATAGGTTATATGCCGGCTACATAGGTTATATGCCGGCTACATAGGTTATATGCCGGCTACATAGGTTATATACCGGCTACATAGGTTATATACCGGCTACATAGGTTATATACCGGCTACATATGTTATATACCGGCTACATAGGTTATATACCGGCTACATAGGTTATATACCGGCTACATAGGTTATATACCGGCTACATAGGTTATATACCGGCTACATAGGTTATATACCGGCTACATAGGTTATATACCGGCTACATAGGTTATATACCGGCTACATAGGTTATATACCGGCTACATAGGTTATATACCGGCTACATAGGTTATATACCGGCTACATAGGTTATATACCGGCTACATAGGTTATATACCGGCTACATAGGTTATATACCGGCTACATAGGTTATATGCCGGCTACATAGGTTATATGCCGGCTACATAGGTTATATGCCGGCTACATAGGTTATATGCCGGCTACATAGGTTATATGCCGGCTACATAGGTTATATGCCGGCTACATAGGTTATATGCCGGCTACATAGGTTATATGCCGGCTACATAGGTTATATGCCGGCTACATAGGTTATATGCCGGCTACATAGGTTATATGCCGGCTACATAGGTTATATGCCGGCTACATAGGTTATATGCCGGCTACATAGGTTATATGCCGGCTACATAGGTTATATGCCGGCTACATAGGTTATATGCCGGCTACATAGGTTATATACCGGCTACATAGGTTATATACCGGCTACATAGGTTATATACCGGCTACATAGGTTATATACCGGCTACATAGGTTATATACCGGCTACATAGGTTATATACCGGCTACATAGGTTATATGCCGGCTACATAGGTTATATGCCGGCTACATAGGTTATATGCCGGCTACATAGGTTATATGCCGGCTACATAGGTTATATGCCGGCTACATAGGTTATATGCCGGCTACATAGGTTATATGCCGGCTACATAGGTTATATGCCGGCTACATAGGTTATATACCGGCTACATAGGTTATATACCGGCTACATAGGTTATATACCGGCTACATAGGTTATATACCGGCTACATAGGTTATATACCGGCTACATAGGTTATATACCGGCTACATAGGTTATATACCGGCTACATAGGTTATATACCGGCTACATAGGTTATATACCGGCTACATAGGTTATATACCGGCTACATAGGTTATATACCGGCTACATAGGTTATATACCGGCTACATAGGTTATATACCGGCTACATAGGTTATATACCGGCTACATAGGTTATATACCGGCTACATAGGTTATATACCGGCTACTGAAAAATACTTCACAGCTATTTTCCAGCTATGTTTAATTTTTCGTACAGAAGTGAAACAAACGCTCTTTGTTTCTACCATATTAGGAATAGACTAACACGGATCGCTCTTTTCTGTTCCATGATGGGCAAATGACTGTTTTCTGTTTGGGAGCCAACATCGTGTTCAAAGTTGTATTTGTTATTACTTCCGTGTGTCTTTCCGTGACATATATATATATATATATATATATATATATATATATATATATATATATATATATATATATATATATATATATCAAACCGACATGCAATGTGGCTTTAATAAATCCCAGCTAATTTGACTCACCTTGAAATGATACCAGTCATCTGCGGGTAACACAAATGTCCTGAAAATAATGCACGGTCAAGTTAATCCTTGGGCGAAATGCTTATTCATGTTCAATACAAATTAAATACATCGATGCACGCTGTGGATTAAAGGCTTGTTGCCGTTTGACAAATCACGCGGCGTTGTTCACAGCCCAGAATAATAAATAGTGACTGACATATTGAAGTTTGTTTACAAATTAAAACCTTTCTCAGAAATCAACGCACCCGTGAAAAGTGCATGATAAACTCAAGGTAAGATTTAATAGTTACCGGGTACTGTGCATTGGGCTAAATTGGTTATATGTGGGCTGGTTTTGAGCATGGCATGTTCAAGTTCAACTTTAATCAAATTAAATGAGCATGGCTGTTTCCAAATTATATATACTTGTACCCCAGTCGCTGTTTTCACCTGTCGACTAATAATATACTACTATATATATGCGTATTCGGACATGTGTATGGATTCACTATTTAGATGATTGGTGTCAGAGGCGTTCGCTTTTATTCACATACCTGTTTGGTTGACCGGTGTATTCCGGTTAAAAAGTAACACAATTTTAAATGATTCCTATTTGGTTAACATATTTTACATAATAATTTGGCGAATTAGTTCTGCATTATTTATCAAATCGAACGATTAGCCCGTATTATAATAACTTTTAAAGGGGTACTGTACACAAAATCCAGCATTGGTCACAGTTCTGATATCAAACACTTTTCTTTCATCGGTGTGTGCGAGGAAAGGTGCTATGCGTTATTATGTAATCAATAAAGAGTTTTTATTAAGAGATTACATTATATGTGGGGAAATTGGTACACATGGGTAACTTGACCCAGTGGCTGCCATGGGATAGATGCCGTGGTGCTAAGATGACTTAAAATGGTCCCGAGTATCAATAAAGAGCGTTTACAATCAGCTTAGAAGATATGGATGGATAATTGGGGTATCTCGATTCCCTGGTGTGTCTCATGGAATAGGAACTAATAATTTACTCATTATTTACCCGAGCAACGCATTGTACCTCAATATGCATGTATAAGTACCATCTGAAACAACATACATAATTAGGGACATGACAATCTGCGGGATGGGATGGGATATGGGACAAAACGACAATCTGCGGGACAGAATTTCAAATTGCGTGGGACGGCCGATATCTCGAGGAATACAGGGCGTAGGGAGCTCATTTTGGTGTCGAACGAAAGGCACACGTTCGCCCTATCCAAACATATTAACCCCGCCACTGACCGGACACCAGAAGTTGCATTATTTGATCGACAACTGACCTAACATGGGGTGGAATTTGGGATAGCATGACAATCTGCGGGACGGGATTTTCAAATTGCGTGGGACGGCCGATATCTCGAGGAATACAGCGCGTAGAGGGCTCCTTTTGGTGTCTCACGAAAGGTCCACATTCGCCCTATCCACACATATTAACACCGTCACTGACCGGACAACGGAAGTTACATTATTCGGTCGACAACTGACCTAACATAAAATGCCACAAACACGAAAAACTGCGTTCGACATTAATGTTTAGAATTTAGATTTCTCGATGAATACGCTAGCAAACAATGCAGATTTTCATGTCCCCATAATTATCCAAGGAAACGGTGTACGGGCGCAGAATGATAAAACATGCATATTATAGCATGGGACGCAATGCACCGCCTCTACACACGATAATAATTAATAACTAATATATACCTCCACACAAGACAATAATTAATATATACCTCTATTTGTTCTTACAACCATCAATAGCGATAAACAGAATATTAACTAGCCATGACCTTAATACTGGAACCCACAGGACCCTTCATATTTTCATCCATATAGTATGTACTTTTGATACATTATATCCCTCCCCTCACATTAGGTAGGTGTTCACTCCTTCCTTTGTTTCAAAGGGGGCAATCTTTAGTAATGGGACATGCAGGTATTTCTAAATTTTTTTTGTATGCAGCCAACACACAGCATGTATATGTAGAATAAGTGACAAAGTATATCATTGAGTAAAGAGTCTTTATATATGCAAGGAGATACAAATCAACAAACAATGACAACAGTTTATGATGGCTCAATTATGTATAGTGTATGCTCGGTAATTTGGTTTACAGTGCCAACTATTACCACAGCATTATTGTGGTTTATATGTGATGCTTTGAATTTGACCATAGGCATCGATTACAGCAAAATGATTGCCATTCTGTTCAGCATTCCATCACATTCCGCAGATTGTCATTCTGTTCAGCATTCCATTCAGTTTTGATATTTTATCTAACTATGAATACTGTATGAATATGTACGGATTTTATTGAGATTAAACAAATTCAAATTCAGACATCCGCAAATATACATTCGCGTGCGAATACATTCATCCTGCAAGGAGCCTAACCGGTACGCATTTTGCAAGTACGTCCCTTGTTCCTAAAGTAAGATAATAATACCGATTGTTTTGGGTTCGTTAATTAAGCTAGCTTATGTTCATAATAATACCGATTGTTTTGGGTTGTGTACCAAAGTGCCATCGTTATACTGCATGCTACGGAATAATGCATGAAAAATAGCATGCAGAATAATAATCAGATCACAATTGTCGATCTTCGTTGTATGGTTAGAGTACGAAAGTACCCAAGTACCTTTCATTACACGATTCCAGTACGAAAATATTCAAGTACTTTTCTAATCATATTTCGCCCATAGCTCGATGACATAAAACACACATAGGAGGGCGTAATAAAGTATGGCTGACAAAAAAACAATGAAAAAAAACCCCAAATATAGCAGAACCAGAGGTCACGCAAGCAAAATATAATACCCTGTTACCCTGGCCAAAACAACTTCACTGCCAGGAGTACTACGACCTGCAATAATCTGACAGATCTATGTGTGAGAGCTAACCCCCGAGGCCATTTTAAATCATATCTCAACAACAGCTAGAGAGTAAAACCAACTAAATAGTATTTCAACTTCTAAAATTGCGCAAACAAAAATAAAGTGATCTGCCACTGCAAGCGAAAGCTTAACCAGTTAACACAGGCTGAATATCAAAGGTAAATAAAATAATATAATAACTTGTTTACAAACTGTTTTGTGACATATATTCTGATTGGGCGAGCATTTGCGATAGTACGCGCCACGTGAATGCGGGTCACACGTGCTCGTTCGATAGTTTATAGTAGTTGTAAACATACAATGGGGTGTCATTCATGTCGGCAGGCTCACCCGATGGTCTGATCTACCACGTGGTTGATTTAATTAGTGCGCTGCAAAGTTAGAATGACGATGATGCAGCGGACCATTAAAGGTGCACTCTGATATGAAGATATTGTCAATGGTGGTTCGACTAGCCACTGCAGAAAAAAGGAAAAAATATGAATCGTGGTCCCTTGCAAGAAGGCGAACAAACAGTAGACCCACCGAATGTGTGTGTGTGTGTTTGGTGAATACATTCCTGATAACAATAGAACGGAAAGAGTGACACGTGTTTGTATATCTTCGGCCAGGGACGTGGCTAGAGAGTCTCCGTGGGGGGGGGGGGGGTATCCACATTGGGAAATTTATGGAATCCTATTACGGCCACTTACTAATGGCGCTTTCGGCGCATCGCGCCGAAAGCGCCGAAAGCGACAAAAAGTGCGCCATTAGTAACGCGCCGAAAGCGCCGAAAGCGCCGAAAGCGACAAAAAGTGCGCCGTAACGGCGCACTATTTGTCGCTTTCGACGCTTTCGGCGCTTTCGGCGCGCCGAAAGCGACAAAATGTGCGCCATTAGCGTTATTTCGGCGCGCGCCGAAAGCGCCGAAAGCGACAAAATACGCACCGTTACGGCGCACTTTTTGTCGCTTTCGGCGCTTTCGGCGCACCGCGCCGAAAGCGACAAAATATGCGCCGATACGGCGCACTTTTTGTCGCTTTCGGCGCGATGCGCCGAAAGCGACAAAAAGTGCGCCATTAGCGCATTCGGCGCGGTGCGCCATTAGCGTGGTGCGCCGAAAGCGACAAAATATGCGCCATTAGCGCATGTACAATTAAGTATGTGATCACACCAGCAGGGGTGCCGGAAGAGGGGGCAGAGGGGGCAGCTGATCCCCTGCCCTTGACCAAGGGGGCAGGACTTGCCCTTTTTCTGGAGACAGAAAATGCTGTGTTTAATCTCGTGTTTTTATAGCAAAATGTGACTTTTTTGGTCCAAATACCACCAATTTCACAAGGAATATTAATTTTTCTGTCAGTGTCACGGCATTGGTCGTTACATGAATAACTTATAAATTGACTACTTTTAATTAGACTACCCCTGATATGGAAAACTGTGACTGTTATAGCCCGATGTGTGATTTAGTTTACTGACACCCACATCTGGGATTTACTGCCCACAGGGAGATAAAAGAATGACTAGAGTGATTAACGGGCATGGTATGGGATTAGATACAATGTTTATGTTTTGAAGTGAGAAATAACTCGAAGATGCCCGTTATTTCGTTAAATATTACTTTTACGAAATAACCGGCATTTTAAGATTTACACCACAACTTCGCAAAACGTATAAGAAATGATAAACTGAGGGTGGGTGGGCTTGGGGAAGGAGGATGGCACTGTACAAAAGACAGCACACAAAAAAAACACTTGTCCTATTCAATCCCAGATATTGCCAATACCTGCATTAGTGAAATATCAACATGTACAAATATTGCAATTAATTTCAAACAAAATTTTAATAATAAAGGCACTTATATACAGATATATAGTTCCCAATCTTACGATGGTAACTCAGCAACGGTTCCTGTGTTGTTACTAATACAGTCAAGATGCTTTATTGCTTGTTGTGGAATTCCCTCCTTTAGGTGAGGAGCACCCATTATTGGGTATATAAAATAATGGTAGTAAAAAAGAAAGTCTAGTAAAATCAGGTAAATGCAGGCTGGATCTTTTTGGCGAAACAAGTGAGAACATCAATATCACACTCTCAAATATTAAAAGTACAATTTATCAGTCTCCCAATGAAATGGGGAGAACAATTTGATAAAAGTCCGGAACGGGATATGGATACCTTCTCTGTAAATTCGGCCTGCGCCAGGAGAACCATCGCCGTGAAACAGAGTCGGAGACCACCTTGTCGGGCAGAATCGGAGACCACCTTGTCGGACAAAATCGGAGATCACCTTGGAATGTCCAAATGGACCCTAAAAATTCACGTACAACCAATTGCCAAACTTTCTGCAGGTCGATATTTTCAGAACTGTCACCTCGGGATACAGCCCTAATAAAATGTTTGTCAATTTCACTCCAGGCAAATGCAGGCCTAGATTTAAAAATAAATGATCACCTTTCAAATGTACTTAATCCGATCAGACGGTCCCCATGCATACCACCAAGATACAACAATATTTCTTCAAAATACACGTAAATTATCACAATCTATGCATTTCTACAAAATAACGATAACCACTACCAACTACATGTATGGTATCAATTTTCTCAAAACTTTTTATTTGTTCAACAAAATATGTCCGTATTAGATTTTAGAGTTATCCATCTTCATCCGCAAATTGTCCAGTAACATAGGACCGTCTGATCGGATTGAGCACCTTTAACTGCCCACAAAGGAGGGACCAGGACCACGCGGCCACAATAATTTTAAATCTGAATAATGACAAATTATAGCATTTAGAGGTCTATCTACAGCAAAATTCAGCCCCTCCCTTTTAAAATTGATACATAGGCCTATACATTGTACATATGGCCATGTCCTATCTGCACTGAGGTGCAGGGGCACCGGAAGCATCCAAGTGCAGGGGGGTGGGGGGGGCAGAGCCTACAAAAAGGGCACTTTTCTGCAAAAAAGGGTCATTTTCTCCGCAAACTCGGAAAAACAACAATAAATTCATTGTGGCAAAAATCCCTATTTTAAAGGTATTTGTCGGTTTTTATGGCCGTTTTTTGATAAAATTGACAAAAAATTAATATTCCTTGTGAAAATGGTGGTATTTGGACCAAAAAAGTCACATTTTGCTATAAAAACACGAGATTAAACACAGCATTTTCTGTCTCCAGAAAAAGGGCAAGTCCTGCCCCCTTGGTCAAGGGCAGGGGATCAGCTGCCCCCTCTGTCCCCCTCTTCCGGCACCCCTGCTGGTGTGATCACATACTTAATTGTACATGCGCTAATGGCGCATATTTTGTCGCTTTCGGCGCACCACGCTAATGGCGCACCGCGCCGAATGGGCTAATGGCGCACCGCGCCGAATGCGCTAATGGCGCACCGCGCCGAATGCGCTAATGGCGCACCGCGCCGAATGCGCTAATGGCGCACCGCGCCGAATGCGCTAATGGCGCACTTTTTGTCGCTTTCGGCGCATCGCGGTGCGCCGAAAGCGACAAAAAGTGCGCCGTATCGGCGCTTTTTTTGTCGCTTTCGGCGCGCGCCGAAACAACGCTAATGGCGCACATTTTGTCGCTTTCGGCGCGCGCGCCGAAAGCGCCGAAAGCGACAAAAAGTGCGCCGATCGGCGCACATTTTGTCGCTTTCGGCGCTGCGCCGAAAGCGACAAAAAGTGCGCCGAAAGCGCCATTAGCAAGTGGCCGTAATAGGATTCCATAGAAATTCCAACTGCACCGCCCCCTTGAATCAGAATCAAATCAAACACAAGTTTTGCATAATTCCCATGTGCACCCCCCCCCCCCCCGTTACACCTCAGTGATCAGGTTTTATATCCTTTATATTCACAAACCATGGTTCTTATATTCCCGGTACAAGAAAACATTCATATATTTTAACCTGAAAATTGCATAAATCCTAACATCTAGCGGTCTAACTCCAGACAAATGCACGGCTATATGGGCAAGAGACCAACACACCGGGCCGACCATAGTTGTTCGGCCCGGTGTGAGAAATTGTTTGAAAACTATACAAGAAAATCCTAGCATCTAGACTGGCCTAAACTGAAGCTTTCCTAGTGTTGGAAATTTCAAACCTCATACTCCCCCCCTCAGGTTGGTAAATTCTCCAACTGATGACCATTTCAGTCCAAAATTTTGAAGAAAAAAATAGGAAAATATGCAATTATGGTCCAAAAACAATTAATTCCCCCAATAAATTGTTTGAAAATCAAAATACAAGAACATTTTTAACCTATTGTTGGTGTGAAATTTCCAACTAATGTTTTGGCAGGTATGAAATTTCCAACTGTTGAAAATTTTGACCAAAGTTGGGGGGCCCCTGGGGAAAATTACTAAAATACCAATACATGTATATACTCTACCAGTGTAAAGGTTCCAATGGTCGATATTGGCTAAAACCACACTCACTATATATCAGAACCCTAATCAATTTTAGAAATCGATAATTGCAGCCAAAATATCCCCAGGTATATCTTGTTTTTGGAATTCGTTTGATGAATAAAGTTTGAGAAATTGGGCACAAACACATCGAATGAAATTAAATGAACATTTATAGGTTATCTCATCGCGTTTAAGTACACGTTCGCGACAAATTATTGCTCGAAAATATTGATTTTCACTGAGCGGACATGGAGATTGCCGACCCGATTTCTTCGTCAGATTTGGCTAGTTTCCTATATGATATCTCGACTTCGATTCGTTCAATTTCGCCGAGTTTTATGTCAAATGAAAGGGAATTGTATTGCCAATAAGACACATCTGAGAACATTTTGGCTGCAATTATCGATTTCTAGAATATATTAGGGTTTTGATAGTTGGTATGGTTTTAGCCAAAATCGACCATTGGAACCTTTACACTGGTATAGCCTATATTGGTATTTAAGTAATTCTCCACAGGGGCCTGTGCTTTGGTGGTGATAACACAGGTTGGCAAAAGGATACCCACATACTAATAACTATACACGGGGTTCGTCCATTAATTGTTATCAGTATTACAGCCCTTGTTTGACTTGGGAAGTTTGTGTCTTTATGAAGATATCAGCTTGTAACTTGGGCATGGATCGTCGAATTTGGTTGTGTTTGGTGTTTTTGGTATCCCAGGTTAGGGAGAAAGTATGCACACTTCTTCGATTTAGAAAATACAAAAAATTCCATCCATACACATATTTAGTATTTCCCACTCCCTAAACCGAGCGTCGGGGGTGGCATATGCCACGCTTGGCGTAGCATTTGTTTATTTTTGTAATGTACTTATGACCCCCCCCCCCCACACAACACACCCATAGTCAAATATATAGTTCTGCCCCTGTTTAAATTAACTAACCAAAATGTGACAGTGATGTTCGTTATTTTAGACATGTAAACAACAATAAGTCGTTCGTTTCCATGATATACATGTACTAACAATTCAACGGCATATAGTAAGCATATAAGTAAGTAAACCATGGTATTAGAGAAAAAACGTTTTAAATGTATATACTTATATATACACATACATTTTAAGAAGGCATTTCCTTTGTCACTGAATGGTGCACACAAAATAAATAATAAAAATTAAATCCTTACCGGGGCCCCAATAATCAAATCCTTACCGGGCCCCCAATAATCAAATCCTTACATATGCCTCAATTTTCCAAAAGCAAACAAAATCGGGAATATATAAGGAATATGTAGTGTATGGCCCAACAGATCGGGAATATATAGTGAATATGTAGTGTATGGCCTAACAGATCGGGAATATATAGGGAATATGTAGTGTATGGCCTAACAGATCGGGAATATATAGTGAATATGTAGTGTATGGCCTAACAGATCGGGAATATATAGGGAATATGTAGTGTATGGCCTAACAGATCGGGAATATATAGTGAATAATTATGTAATGCTATTCGGATCTGAGTATCACAGGGGCGTGTTACAAAATTATTTTAAATTTCCAGGTAAAGCCAATATTCCGCTTACCTGTGAATAAATCATGAACAAATAATTGCAATCATACCATTAGTGATATACACGCGTCACGACTCACGACAATACAGCCACGAACGTGATAATACAGACATTTAGATGTATTGTAATATATGGCAATAATGTTTTGTGATGCGTGTTATGCCTTACCAGGAAGCTATACAAAGCCAAGGTCAAAAACATGGCGCGTAGTTTGAAATCGCAATATTTTTCTTTCCAAGATCAATATTTTCTTCGCTAAATTAGGTTTATAAACTCATATAACACGAACACAATCTAACTTGAAAGTTATTTCAATGGGAGTAAAAAAAAATTTGCCTATCTCTGTGTACAGTACCCCTTTAAGGTACCGCCTCAGATTTCCGTTAAAACAACTAATCCTTCAAATTATTACAAAAAACTACGGCTTATTACTGCAGGTTTTTCATTCACCAAACCAGAAAGCTTCTAAATGCGGATCAAAAATTGTGTTCCCGCCATAAAATCTTCAAGTATGCATGGCCCCGCCATTGTTCATACCTAAACATCGAACGCAATTAACGCGGTCATAATAGTTACACACTGCAACTATAAGACATCCAGCTAATACACACCTCACGAAAACCCGAAATGTGTTGTCCTGCGAGATATCCCATCGCTATAGCTCAATTTGACGCAGCCAGATTAGCCTTCCTACAGTATCCTAAAACAATAAAGCTTCTCAAATCATCGGCATAGTCAGTAGAACTTTCACGAACTTGGACATTCCAGCTACAGCTTTTACCGGCTCGGGGTCGCAGTACAACTTTAACGCGTCCCAAAATAACCGGAAAAACCATATATCTATTTATAAAATAACCATGGGACCACAGCTTTCTAAAAATTGTAGAACAGTATACACCGGTGGCGTTAATAAACATCATCTGACGCTCTCCGGGTATTCTCCGGATAACTTACCTCTGTATTTTAAAGTGACGTGAAACACTCCGGTTTATAGGGTGATCAAATATAAATGGAGAATAATCTTGTTCAAAGTAGTAATTCCTACAAATATTATATCCAAATTGACAATACACACCGTCATTCTTATATTTTAATTAAATGCAGTGACTCTCGATAGCGAAATCGTTTTCGTTAGTTTATTGCCGACAGATGCGTCACAAATCGATTAGTAAATATTTACAATTGAGCGTAGTTCAAACTATGTTTGCTATGGAGTGGTACGGTCGATTTGCTTCAGATTTTCGACAATGTTAGTAGAATGCTACATTCCCACAGTTGGCATATCGTCTGGATACTAACTGATCAGTTTCACGCACCCGAACAAGTACATAATATGTCTTTAAGTTGACAACAAACCTATGGAGGGTTACGTCTAAGTTTAATGTTCCTGTCATTTGCAGAATGAGGTCCACATAGGGTGAATTTAGTGATGCTGTCCCGCATAGCGGCCTAGCATCACGAAATTCACCCACTGGGGACCTCATTCTGCGTGGCCTTATCTGCTATGGAAGGCATAGACTCAGATTTTAAGTTCCCAAATGGTGAATATTGTGATGTGCACCAATTGGGAACCTCGATTATGCAATGTGTCGTCTGCCAATTTTGTGATTTAGAGAAATTAATTCAAAAAAGAAATATAATCTATGTGAAGAAGTCTCCATAGAAGATGACTCCTCATCAGAATGAGGTCCACAGAGGGTGAATTTAGTAATGCTAGCCAGCTGAGTGGGATAGCGTCACTACATTCACCCTCTGGGGACCTCATTCTGCAAATGACAGGCAAACTAAACTCAGGGTTGGTCAGTGATGTAAGACATCCATCTCAAACCTCACTGATAAAGTTTAATGTTTAACCCACATGCAGCCTCCCCCAGATCGAATCATGCACTACAGAGTGTCGTCTGCTCCAGTCTATGTGGGACTCTCCGTGGGTTATACACAATAAACTAAGACTTGGTTCACCGCGGGCAAGTGATTTCATCTATATCACAATTGTGTGCCTCACCCCTATATCATGTCATGAATCTCTACTCCAGCTATACGCCCGTAGAGATGTAAATGTTTACAATCATATGAACGTGGCGACAGTGTGCCTCACCCCTATATCATGTCATGAATCTCTACTCCAACTATACGCCCGTATAGAGATGTACATGTTTACAATCATATGAACGTGGCGACAGGGTGTCTCACCCCTATATCATGTCATGAATCTCTACTCCAACTATACGCCCGTATATAGAGATCATACTCCACTAGTTCAAAACCTGGGAATTTTATGATGTTGTGATAGAGAATTCTGTAAGTTTATAAAATTGCAACCACCCAATGTGTAACATGACTGCTGCTGGCAACCACCCACTGTGTAACATGACTGCTGCTGACAACCACCCACTGTGTAACATGACGCAACCACCCAATGTGTAACATGACTGCTGCTGGCAACCACCCACTGTGTAACATGACGCAACCACCCAATGTGTAACATGACTGCTGATGGCAACCACCCACTGTGTAACATGACGCAACCACCCAATGTGTAACATGACTGCTGATGGCAACCACCCACTGTGTAACATGACGCAACCACCCAATGTGTAACATGACTGCTGCTGGCAACCACCCACTGTGTAACATGACGCAACCACCCAATGTGTAACATGACTGCTGATGGCAACCACCCACTGTGTAACATGACGCAACCACCCAATGTGTAACATGACTGCTGATGGCAACCACCCACTGTGTAACATGACGCAACCACCCAATGTGTAAAATGACTGCTGATGGCAACCACCCACTGTGTAACATGACGCAACCACCCAATGTGTAACATGACTGCTGATGGCAACCACCCACTGTGTAACATGACGCAACCACCCAATGTGTAACATGACTGCTGATGGCAACCACCCACTGTGTAACATGACGCAACCACCCAATGTGTAACATGACTGCTGCTGGCAACCACCCACTGTGTAACATGACGCAACCACCCAATGTGTAACATGACTGCTGATGGCAACCACCCACTGTGTAACATGACGCAACCACCCAATGTGTAACATGACTGCTGATGGCAACCACCCACTGTGTAACATGACGCAACCACCCAATGTGTAAAATGACTGCTGATGGCAACCACCCACTGTGTAACATGACGCAACCACCCAATGTGTAACATGACTGCTGCTGGCAACCACCCACTGTGTAACATGACGCAACCACCCAATGTGTAACATGACTGCTGATGGCAACCACCCACTGTGTAACATGACGCAACCACCCAATGTGTAACATGACTGCTGCTGGCAACCACCCACTGTGTAACATGACTGCTGCTGACAACCACCCAATGTGTAACATGACGCAACCACCCAATGTGTAACATGACTGCTGCTGACAACCACCCAATGTGTAACATGACGCAACCACCCAATGTGTAACATGACTGCTGATGGCAACCACCCACTGTGTAACATGACGCAACCACCCAATGTGTAACATGACTGCTGCTGACAACCACCCACTGTGTAACATGACTGCTGCTGACAACCACCCAATGTGTAACATGACGCAACCACCCAATGTGTAACATGACTGCTGATGGCAACCACCCACTGTGTAACATGACGCAACCACCCAATGTGTAAAATGACTGCTGATGGCAACCACCCACTGTGTAACATGACGCAACCACCCAATGTGTAACATGACTGCTGCTGGCAACCACCCACTGTGTAACATGACTGCTGCTGGCAACCACCCACTGTGTAACATGACGCAACCACCCAATGTGTAACATGACTGCTGCTGACAACCACCCAATGTGTAACATGACTGCTGCTGACAACCACCCACTGTGTAACATGACTGCTGCTGACAACCACCCAATGTGTAACATGACGCAACCACCCAATGTGTAACATGACTGCTGCTGACAACCACCCACTGTGTAACATGACTGCTGCTGACAACCACCCAATGTGTAACATGACTGCTGCTGACAACCACCCACTGTGTAACATGACTGCTGCTGGCAACCACCCACTGTGTAACATGACTGCTGCTGGCAACCACCCACTGTGTAAAATGACTGCTGATGGCAACCACCCACTGTGTAACATGACGCAACCACCCAATGTGTAACATGACTGCTGCTGGCAACCACCCACTGTGTAACATGACGCCACCACCCAATGTGTAACATGACTGCTGCTGACAACCACCCAATGTGTAACATGACTGCTACTGACAACCACACAATGTGTAACATGACTGCTGCTGACAACCACCCAATGTGTAACATGACTGCTGCTGGCAACCACCCAATGTGTAACATGACTGCTGCTGGCAACCACCCACTGTGTAAAATGACTGCTGCTGGCAACCACCCACTGTGTAACATGACGCAACCACCCAATGTGTAACATGACTGCTGCTGACAACCACCCAATGTGTAACATGACTGCTGCTGGCAACCACCCAATGTGTAACATGACGCAACCACCCAATGTGTAACATGACTGCTGCTGACAACCACCCAATGTGTAACATCACTGCTGCTGACAACCACCCAATGTGTAACATGACTGCTGCTGACAACCACGCAATGTGTAACATGACGCAACCACGCAATGTGTAACATGACTGCTACTGGCAACCACACAATGTGTAACATGACGCAACCACCCAATGTGTAACATGACTGCTGCTGGCAACCACCCACTGTGTAACATGACTGCTGCTGGCAACCACCCACTGTGTAAAATGACTGCTGATGGCAACCACCCACTGTGTAACATGACGCAACCACCCAATGTGTAACATGACTGCTGCTGGCAACCACCCACTGTGTAACATGACGCAACCACCCAATGTGTAACATGACTGCTGCTGGCAACCACCCACTGTGTAACATGACGCAACCACCCAATGTGTAACATGACTGCTGCTGACAACCACCCACTGTGTAACATGACTGCTGCTGACAACCACCCAATGTGTAACATGACGCAACCACCCAATGTGTAACATGACTGCTACTGACAACCACACAATGTGTAACATGACTGCTGCTGACAACCACCCAATGTGTAACATGACTGCTGCTGACAACCACCCAATGTGTAACATGACTGCTGCTGACAACCACCCAATGTGTAACATGACTGCTGCTGACAACCACCCAATGTGTAACATGACGCAACCACGCAATGTGTAACATGACGCAACCACGCAATGTGTAACATGACTGCTGCTGACAACCACCCACTGTGTAACATGACTGCTGCTGGCAACCACCCACTGTGTAACATGACTGCTGCTGGCAACCACCCACTGTGTAACATGACTGCTGCTGGCAACCACCCAATGTGTAACATGACGCAACCACCCAATGTGTAACATGACTGCTGCTGACAACCACCCAATGTGTAACATCACTGCTGCTGACAACCACCCAATGTGTAACATGACTGCTGCTGACAACCACCCAATGTGTAACATGACGCAACCACGCAATGTGTAACATGACTGCTACTGGCAACCACACAATGTGTAACATGACGCAACCACCCAATGTGTAACATGACTGCTGCTGGCAACCACCCAATGTGTAACATGACTGCTGCTGACAACCACCCAATGTGTAACATGACGCAACCACCCAATGTGTAACATGACGCAACCACGCAATGTGTAACATGATTGCTGCTGGCAACCACCCAATGTGTAACATGACTGCTGCTGGCAACCACCCAATGTGTAACATGACTGCTGTTGGCAACCACCCAATGTGTAAAATGACTGCTGCTGACAACCACCCAATGTGTAACATGACGCAACCACCCAATGTGTAACATGACGCAACCAGCCAATGTGTAACATGACTGCTGCCTGCAACCACCCAATATGTAACATGACTGCTGCTGGCAACCACCCAATGTGTAACATGACTGCTGCTGGCAACCACCCAATGTGTAACATGACTGCTGCTGGCAACCACCCAATGTGTAACATGACGCAACCACCCAATGTGTAACATGACGCAACCAGCCAATGTGTAACATGACTGCTGCCTGCAACCACCCAATATGTAACATGACTGCTGCTGGCAACCACCCAATGTGTAACATGACTGCTGTTGGCAACCACCCAATGTGTAAAATGACTGCTGCTGACAACCACCCAATGTGTAACATGACGCAACCACCCAATGTGTAACATGACGCAACCAGCCAATGTGTAACATGACTGCTGCCTGCAACCACCCAATATGTAACATGACTGCTGCTGGCAACCACCCAATGTGTAACATGACTGCTGTTGGCAACCACCCAATGTGTAAAATGACTGCTGCTGACAACCACCCAATGTGTAACATGACGCAACCACCCAATGTGTAACATGACGCAACCAGCCAATGTGTAACATGACTGCTGCCTGCAACCACCCAATATGTAACATGACTGCTGCTGGCAACCACCCAATGTGTAACATGACTGCTGCTGGCAACCACCCAATGTGTAACATGACTGCTGCTGGCAACCACCCAATGTGTAACATGACGCAACCACCCAATGTGTAACATGACGCAACCAGCCAATGTGTAACATGACTGCTGCCTGCAACCACCCAATATGTAACATGACTGCTGCTGGCAACCACCCAATGTGTAACATGACTGCTGCTGACAACCACCCAATGTGTAACATGACTGCTGCTGGCAACCACCCAATGTGTAACATGACGCAACCACCCAATGTGTAACATGACGCAACCACCCAATGTGTAACATGACTGCTGCTGGCAACCACCCAATGTGTAACATGACTGCTGCTGGCAACCACCCAATGTGTAACATGACACAAACAACCCATTATTATGATTGTCGAACTGTAAATATTGTTGTATAATCAACTACTCTCCTTAATGGAGGCAATGCATATATATATATATATATATATATATACTAGCAGGTGGACCCGACTTCGTCCGGGCTATTTCCCCTCTGCTTTTCGGCGAATTGCGCGATTTGACCTTGATTTTTTTCATTTTGAAGGTTAAGGTCAGGTCGGGGTCACGATTTGACCCGTCCAAAACACTCAGTGGACAAAAGAAATCCTATGTATCAAATTTCGTCGAAATCCCATAAAAATTCGCGATTTGACCTTGAATTGACCCGATTTCAAGGTCAAGGTCACGTCGCAAATGAATAGGCGTATAACACTCCCCATACGAAAGTATCCCTAGACACTAATTGTCATCGAAATCCCGTGATATTTGGGCGTTTGACCTTGAAATGACCCGATGTGTAACAATCAATGTCGCACGGGCAAATGAATAGGCTTATGACACTCCCCATACTAAAGTATCCCTCCTAGACACCAATTTTCATCGAAATCCCGTGATATTTGGGCGTTTGACCTTGAAATGACCCGATTTCAAGATCAATGTCACGTCGCATGGGCAAATGATTAGGCTTATGACACTCCCCATACGAAAGTATCCCTAGACACTAATTTTCATCGAAATCCCGTGATATTTGGGCGTTTGACCTTGAAATGACCAGATTTCAAGGTCAAGGTCACGTCGCACGGGCAAATTAATAGGCCTATGCCACTCCCCGGCCGAAAGCACCCCCACATACCAAGTTTCATCGAAATCGGATCGGCCGTTTTCGAGTTCATCGCGAACACACACACACACACACCCTGATCTCCACAAATATATAATAGACTAGAAGGTGACCCGACTTCGTCCGGGCTTGGACCTTGAATTGACCATTTTGAAGGTCACGGTCAGGTGGGGTAACGATTTGACACGTCCAAAACACTGCCCGGACAAAAGTACCCAACAAAAGTACCCGTCGAAATCCATCCGGTTTTACCCGATTTGACCTTGAATTGATAATTATGAAGGTCAAGGTCAGGTCGGGGTAACGATTTGACCCGTCCAAAACACTCAGTGGACAAAAGTAACCCTATGTATAAAATTTCGTCGAAATCCCATCAAAATTGGCGATTTGACCTTGAATTGACCCGATTTCAAGGTCAAGGTCACGTCGCACGGGCAAATGAATATGCTTATGAGACTTCCCATACGAAAGTACCCCCATATATCAAGTTTAATCGAAATCCCGTGATATTCGGGCGTTTGACCTTGAAATGACCCGATTTCAAGGTCAAAGTCACATCGCACGGGCAAATTAATAGGCCTATGCCACTCCCCGTCCGAAAGTACCCCCCACATACCAAGTTTCACAGAAATCCCGTGATATTCGGGCATTTGACCTTGAAATGACCCGATTTCAAGGTCAATGTCACGTCGCACGGGCAAATTAATAGGCCTATGCCACTCCCCGACCGAAGGTACCCCCACATACCAAGTTTCATCGAAATCCCGTGATATTCGGGCGTTTGACCTTGAAATGACCCGATTTCAAGGTCAAGGTCACGTCGCACGGACAAATTTATAGGCCATGCCACCCCCGGCCGAAAATACTCCCACATACCAAGTTTCATCGAAATCGGGTGGGCCGTTTTCGAGTTCATCGCGAACACACACACACACACACCACACACAGACAGATCTTCCAAAATATATAATAGACTAGCCGATGAGCCCGACGTTGTCCGGGCTATTCAAAAACCAAATTTCAAGTCGATAGCTCCACCCGTTTCCGAGATCTGGTCTGCGCATGCGCGAAGCTTGCGTCGCACGGGCTCGGCGACCCGATAAAATTCGTATCCGGGGAAAGATACATTCACACACCAAATTTCAAATCGATAGCTCCACCCGTTTCCGAGATCTGGTCTGCGCATGCGCGAAGCTGGCGTCGCACGGGCTCGGCGACCCGATAAAATTCGTATCCGGGGCAAGATACATTCACATAGCAAATTTCAAGTCGATAGCTCCACCCGTTTCCGATATCTCGTTTGGGCATGCGCGAAGCGGGCGCCGCACGGGCTCACCAATACGACAACGACGACCGCCTGGTCAAACTACACACACGTACCAAGTTTCGTCCCGATCGGTCGAGAATCGTATATATACATACATACATACATACATACATACAGACATACAGACAGACAGAGGTCTTCAAAATATATAGGAGATTTATATAAACTATGGAATAAAACAATACAACCAATCAATATGGGACATTTGAGGTTGGGTGCGTAGCCATAGGAAATTAGGAACAGCCGAAGCTCTCTACCACTATATGGTATGGTCTGTTCTAAAAATAGACAAATAAACGGGCCCAATAAAATATTCGAAATAAAATCAATATTAATTGATAGAAGCCTTTCCGGACAGTGCTTTCAGTTCATATTTATTATTATCCATCCCTTAACTAACACCATTTCCGATTGGGCAAAAGCCGCCACGTGATAGTCCTGGAAAAAGTCATATTGTACTCCCTAAAGTCATATTGGACTCCCGACTGTACAATATGACTTCTCATATTGGACTCCGTGACGTCACGAATTAACTCTATTGCGAAATGAATCGGTGAAATTGTGATGCGCGCGCAACATTGATGGATTTTAGCAGACGTTTCACTTCCGCATTGAATTTTTTTCTCACTTCCGTGTTTACTTTTCCAAATCATGCTTTCTGATGATCAATATACGGTACAGGCTTTTATAGAGAATTAAGTGACGACAAATAACAAAAATAACCACAAAAGTTTTATTTCCAAAATTTGGATAAACATACAGATGGATAATAAATGTTGTGTACAGTATGAGTTTTTCTTGTACTCGTCCAGGTTGTGGTGAAAAGTCATATTGGACTCGACACTGGCGTGTCTCGTCCAATATGACTTTTCACCACAACCTGGACTCGTACAAGAAAAACACATACTGTACACAACATTGTACAAGAAAACTAAGATGCATGCATCAGGTCGGCCGTGAACTATCTACCATAGAATTGTTGTAGCTATCGATTATACATTTTGGAACACCTGTCTGTATGTATGTGTGTATGCATGAATGCATGTGTGTATGTGTTATAGACTCTAACACTGCTCGACTGATCCGACTCGGATTTGGTATTTAACGTGTCAACTTGACCTCGCTCATAGGCATGTTTCTGGACCTTGACCGATCCGACTAAAAATTTGTGTGTAGGACTACTTCGATCCCGGGAGCAATATGGACGGGTCCAATTTCACGTGGGACCATGTTCTCGAACGTGCTGATATAGGCATGTTTCTGGACCAATTGAACAATAGTTTGGCCAGACGCTGTATATACTGGGTACTGTCCAGATGGAGGCGATCACAAAACAAAATCCCTAAATAGCCCGAACGAAGTCGAGTACATCAGCTAGTTTAATATATATTTTGGACATTTGTCTGTCTGTTTGTCTGTTAGCTATGGCCGGGAAAACTGCCGTACAGATTTGACGAAATTTGATACCTAGGGGAAATTATTTCCAGGGAGTATTTTGGACGCATCAAATCTTGATCCCGACCTGACTTTGACATTCAAAAAGATCAATTCAAGGTCAAATCTGGTAAAACGGAAGTATTTCAACGAAATATAATACCTACTGTTAATTTGTCCCAGGGGTGTTTCGGGTGGGTCAAATCATGACCCTGACCTGATCTTGACATTCAAAATTGTCAATTCAAGGTCAAATCGGGTAAAGCCGGGCGTATTTCGACGGGTACTTTTGTCGTGACTTTCCGGGGAGTGTTTTGGACGGGTCAAATCGTGACCCGACATGACGTTCACCTTTAAAATGGTCAATTCAAGGTTAAATCGCGCAATTCTCCGAAAATCAGAGGGGAACATCCCGGACGAAGTAGGGTCCACCAGCTACTATTATATATTTCTAGATTTAGTTACAAACTAAATACCTGTATATTGTACAAAGAAATATTTGACAAATATATCTGTATCAATATTACCATACGGGTCATTAAAATAGATACGACGAAACAAATTTTGAAGGGTGCATGTATCAGGTAGCTCCCATTCAGTTGTCAGCCCGAAGATCAATATAAAGTGTGGTGACTATCAGATGAGGGATATGTCTGTACAGTTGCTAAACAATTCAGTCATGCAAAAGAGGATCAAACAGTAAGATACCAAATTGCTGCCTGTGGTAATGTTTTTTAACGAAATTCGGGAAAATTAGATTACTCTCACCCTGGTTATCCAGAATATCATTGTGGAATCTGGTGACGATCGGACAAGGGGTGTCGTCTGTAGGATCAACCAAATTATTTAGCCATAAAAATAGTAAAATTCAAGATCACCGCTGGCAGTGATGTCTTCACAAGGACAGCTTGAGAACAAAACATGGCTCACATCTAGCGGTGACCCAAACTATCCACATGAGAAAAAGTTATCCAATAAAAGCTGGCTGCAGGGTGCGCCAATTGATTCAAATTCGAAATTTAGCAGGGTGTACTGCTTGTGGCCATGTTTTCCCCGCAAATTTGATAGACTGATGGACAAAACCACTGAATCCGTTGAATCAATATACATGTATACATGGATTAATTTATATGCATTGTTATACACAGTACTGGTATATAAAGGTACTGAAAATAACAATATTACTAGTATACACAAAATAAACCATATATCATGGCTATGGGTTCTAATATCCGAATATGACAGCTGAGAACTTGGTGTGAATTGAAGAGTGGTGGTGTCTCAAGCATATCTAACCCTCCTCGTTAGAAACATGCCATTAAATGTCATAAGTATAATCTAGCTTGAGGACAGAAGTTATCCATAAAACCCCCCTTAATTCAACCAGGTCCTCGCGCGATGTATGGTCGATCACATGATGATCTAGGGGGGATTAGAATTGTTGTATAAAAACAGCACTGCATGTAAATATAAAATAAAATAGTGCTACATCTTATTACAGATTATTGCCATATATAATCAGTGACTATACAGACAGTCTGACAAAATAAAGTTTCAGTGACACTCTATCCGAAGAGGGGAATAATTCCATCTGTTACAGTCAATGGAGCAATTATGAATCTGGAAAGGTGAAATTTCTAAGTAATACTAGATATCGACATGACGCGATAACATATGACGTAAATGCAATATGGCCGCTGGCGACCATTTTTTCCTATAAAATTAAAAAAATATTTGATAGCTCTCATCTGATAGGTCAATATCAAGATAAATATGAAGTTTGGTGATGATCGGATAAGTGAAGTGGACTGTGCTAAACGGTTTAGTAATGTTTAAAAAGATTCTTACCTTAATATTTTTATGTTCACTTTATAAACTTCACTGAGTCATCTTTGTCATGTATTGAGTTTGATATCTTTTGTTAACAGTTTATAAATCATGAATGTCTCATGTTTGTTATTTTAATTTATGTGTTTATTATCATTAAATAAAGTTGCATTCCTTAAAAAGATTCTTACCTCAATGTTTTTATGTTCACTTTATAAACTCCACTGAATCATCTTTGAATTTGATATCTTTTGTTAACAGTTTATAAATTATGTATGTCTCGTGTTCGTTATTATATTATATACACTTTATAGTGTGTTTCAGAACGAAAAAAAAATGAATAAAATCAACAAATTTGTAAATTTAAAAACAATTCAAACGTTGTTGTATTCCATGTCCCAGCCCGGACATATACACCAAATTTTAATAATATTCATTGAGAAACAACGGACCAAACGCCATATAACACCCCGTATACATCTTTTATTCCGAGTTGGCCTTTTATTCCGAGTTGGCACGCGTCGATTGGGGCGAGTTAGCCCTGGGGCGAGTACGCCGATTCCGGCACCTTTTCTATTTGCAGCAGGTATACGTTTACGCTGGTTTACGCGTAATTTAATTTACAAAGTTCCCCAATTGGTATCGTAAATAGAGCGACCACATTTGACAGAAAATGCCTCTGTTATTGATTATCAAGTTGCTATACATTAAAAACGACAAATTCACATGCTCGTTCAAGCGCAGTAGTCTATTTTCCCCATGTTAAAGGACATCCACAAATACTAAATAACGCTAACCTACTGCCGAATGTTTTACACGACAACTGTTAACATATTTGGGCTGAATTCATCTGACGCGGTATTATTCCTCAAAATAAACAAGAAAACCATCGTTACTTGGAAATGTAGTTTGGGCTAACATTTACATAAATCCTCCACATCATTTATTCGACACACACGTCAGATGAAAAACAGACATGAAGTAACCGGCCAAATTGGCCGAAATAATAACTTTATATTATTTTATACCCACGCAACTATTTCAAATTTGTTATTTAAAGAGATAATCCATCTTAATGTATGCCTAATAATGATTTTGAGGGCGTTGCGGCCATTTCTGACTATGGTTTTCTTGTGTGTCTCTGGTTAACAAAATAACTATTAACCACACGGAGACTACTTTAAAAGGTTTACATTCATAATGGTTAAATTATAAGTCATCATTATGGTAATGGTTCAATCATCTAAAAGTCATAATTATGGTAATGGTTGCTCGCGTAATGTTGTACTACAGTTGTAGGCTTCGGTTAAATTCCAAATAACTTGCCGCCGATCATAGAAGTCGCCAAGCTGCGGAGTGCAATTATAATACATATACTGTTTTGGCACGGGCTACCTGGTTTCTTAATTGCAGGCGTCTTAATAACGATAATTATTATGTGTAAAACATGTAATTACAGTGTGATAATTACATTCACGTTATGTCACGTGACATGGTAGTATTCGTGTATATCCCTTTCATGACTGAAGTTTCCTGAAATGAAACCCTGTGCCAACGCATTCTCTGATATATATGCGAGTCGCCCATTCATATGGCGCCTCGCATATATATATATATATATATATATATATATATATATATATATATGCATGCGAGGTTCCCTATGTGAGACTCGCCTATATACGAGAATTCACTGGAACAATTTGTTTAATGCTGCACCAGCGCAGCTCCGGTCATGAAAGGGATAATAACCGAGGCGATATATAAAGTTTAACCCATATGGAGCCTCACACAGATGGACGCATGCACTATATATAATGTCGTCTGTTGCAGTCTATGTGGGGCTCTATATGGGGTTTAAACTGTCAAGAGTCATCAAAACAACAGACTGTCATAAAATATATGGCTATATATCACTATAGTTATATGGAAACTACATGTAAATATCACTCGCGACGCAGGCATCATTTTTATGCGTGTAAATGACTATATAATGATGATGGAAATAGCCATTAACACAGCACCCTGTCATAAAATATAGCAATATACAACTGGTTATAATTATGGAAATAGCCATTAACACAGCACCCTGTCATAAAATATAGCAATATACAACTGGTTATAATTATGGAAATAGCCATTAACACAGCACCATGTCGTAAAATATAGCAATATACAACTGGTTATAATTATGGAAATAGCCATTAACACAGCACCCTGTCATAAAATATAGCAATATACAACTGGTTATATGGAAATTAAATATAGGTCCATGTTGAACTTACACTATAATCAATTTAATATATCAATATCAATTTAATAAGGAACAAGTGGTTCGACTTATAGTCCCATATGGTATTGCAATATATGTAATACAATATCCCAAAATGTGGTTTCAACTTTCAACAATAAACGTCATATTTTTATCGTATAGATAGGAGTCAATCATCCTTTTAAAATCGGTTAAAGTTCAAACACGAACGACAACATAATTATATGTGTCATGGGGCAGGTATCCCAGGGCGATATATCGTGGACCAGCGTCATGAAGATGTATAGTATATGTCTTAGAATCTCGCATCGATATTGCAATTACTCAGGGAGGCGGCTACATGTATACATGGTCTACATTAGGTGGGGGTCCTTTTTAAGTATTCCCCGTAGCCGAGGTTGGTTCGTGGATAAGACCATTGCAGGGAGTTCCCCTTATCTGCGGAAATACCCACATGACGTCATTTGTCGCACGCTCTCTTTATTATAGAGATATATATTATACTAGAAGGTGACCCGACTTCGTCCGGGCTTTGACCTTGAATTGTCCATTTTGAAGGTCAAGTGGGGTCACGATTTGACCAGTCCAAAACACTGCCGGATAAAAGTACCGGACAAACGTGCCCGTCGAAATCCATCCGGTTTTACCCGATTTGACCTTGAATTGATCATTTTGAAGGTCAAGGTCTGGTCGGGGTCACGATTGGACTCGTCCAAAACAATCAGTGGACAAAAGTAACCCCACGTATCAAATTTCGTCGAAATCCCATTAAAATTGGCGATTTGACCTTGAAGTTACCCGATTTCAAGGTCAAGGTCACGTCGCACGGGCAAATGAATATGCTTATGAGACTCGCCATAAGAAAGTACCCCCACATACCAAGTTTCATCGAAATCCCGTGATATTCGGGAGTTTGACCTTAAAATTACCCGATTTCAAGGTCAAGGTCACGTCGCACGGGCAAATTAATAGGCCTATGCCACTTCCTGGTCGAAAATACACCCACATACCAAGTTTTATCGAAATCGGATCGCCCGTTTTTGAGTTCATCGCGAACACACACACAGACACACAGACAGACAGATCTTCCAAAATATATAATAGATAAAATATATGCTGTATGTAAGCATTACTTAGGTATTCTGGTAGTTTTATTTCTCAACAACAGGGCACGTCACTGACTCACATCTTATAATGGATATGGTATTACTAATTTATAATAATTAATATATACCGGTGTAAGGGGTAGGGATAGTAGCAACTGATTTATAATAATTAATATATACCGGTATAAGGGGTAGGGATATAGTAGCAACTGATTTATAATAATTAATATATACCGGTATAAGGGGTAGGGATAGTAGCAACTGATTTATAATAATTAATATATACCGGTATAAGGGGTAGGGATATAGTAGCAACTGATTTATAATAATTAATATATACCGGTATAAGGGGTAGGGATAGTAGCAACTGATTTATAATAATTAATATATACCGGTATAAGGGGTAGGGATATAGTAGCAACTGATTTATAATAATTAATATATACCGGTATAAGGGGTAGGGATAGTAGCAACTGATTTATAATAATTCATATATACCGGTATAAGGGGTAGGGATATAGTAGCAACTGATTTATAATAATTAATATATACCGGTATAAGGGGTAGGGATAGTAGCAACTGTATAATAATTAATATATACCGGTATAAGGAGTAGGGATATAGTAGCAACTGATTTATAATAATTAATATATACCGGTGTAAGGGGTAGGGATATAGTAGCAACTGATTTATAATAATTAATATATACCGGTGTAAGGGGTAGGGATAGTAGCAACTGATTTATAATAATTAATATATACCGGTATAAGGGGTAGGGATATAGTAGCAACTGATTTATAATAATTAATATATACCGGTATAAGTGGTAGGGATAGTAGCAACTGATTTATAATAATTAATATATACCGGTATAAGGGGTAGGGATATAGTAGCAACTGATTTATAATAATTAATATATACCGGTATAAGGGGTAGGGATATAGTAGCAACTGATTTATAATAATTAATATATACCGGTATAAGGGGTAGGGATAGTAGCAACTGATTTATAATAATTAATATATACCGGTATAAGGGGTAGGGATATAGTAGCAACTGATTTATAATAATTAATATATACCGGTATAAGGGGTAGGGATAGTAGCAACTGATTTATAATAATTAATATATACCGGTATAAGGGGTAGGGATAGTAGCAACTGATTTATAATAATTAATATATACCGGTATAAGGGGTAGGGATAGTAGCAACTGATTTATAATAATTAATATATACCGGTATAAGGGGTAGGGATATAGTAGCAACTGATTTATAATAATTAATATATACCGGTATAAGGGGTAGGGATAGTAGCAACTGATTTATAATAATTAATATATACCGGTATAAGGGGTAGGGATATAGTAGCAACTGATTTATAATAATTAATATATACCGGTATAAGGGGTAGGGATAGTAGCAACTGATTTATAATAATTAATATATACCGGTATAAGGGGGTAGGAATAGTAGCAACTGATTTATAATAATTAATATATACCGGTATAAGGGGTACGGATAGTAGCAACTGATTTATAATAATTAATATATACCGGTATTAGGGGTAGGGATATAGTAGCAACTGATTTATAATAATTAATATATACCGGTATAAGGGGTAGGGATATAGTAGCAACTGATTTATAATAATTAATATATACCGGTATAAGGGGTAGGGATAGTAGCAACTGATTTATAATAATTAATATATACCGGTATAAGGGGTAGGGATATAGTAGCAACTGATTTATAATAATTAATATATACCGGTATAAGGGGTAGGGATATAGTAGCAACTGATTTATAATAATTCATATCTACCGGTATAAGGGGTAGGGATATAGTAGCAACTGATTTATAATAATTAATATATACCGGTATAAGGGGTAGGGATAGTAGCAACTGATTTATAATAATTCATATCTACCGGTATAAGGGGTTGTGGTGGTAGCAACTGATTTATAATAATTCATATATACCGGTATAAGGGGTAGGGATAGTAGCAACTGATTTATAATAATTAATATATACCGGTGTTAGGGGTTGGGATATAGTAGCAACTGATTTATAATAATTAATATATACCGGTAGAAGGGGTAGGGATATAGTAGCAACTGATTTATAATAATTAATATATACCGGTATAAGGGGTAGGGATAGTAGCAACTGTATAATAATTAATATATACCGGTATAAGGGGTAGGGATATAGTAGCAACTGTATAATAATTAATATATACCGGTATAAGGGGTAGGGATATAGTAGCAACTGATTTATTATAATTAATATATACCGGTATAAGGGGTAGGAATAGTAGCAACTGATTTATAATAATTAATATATACCGGTATAAGGGGTAGGGATATAGTAGCAACTGATTTATAATAATTAATATATACCGGTATAAGGGGTAGGGATATAGTAGCAACTGATTTATAATAATTAATATATACCGGTATAAGGGGTAGGGATAGTAGCAACTGTATAATAATTAATATATACCGGTATAAGGGGTAGGGATATAGTAGCAACTGTATAATAATTAATATATACCGGTATAAGGGGTAGGGATATAGTAGCAACTGATTTATAATAATTAATATATACCGGTATAAGGGGTAGGGATAGTAGCAACTGATTTATAATAATTAATATATACCGGTATAAGGGGTAGGGATAGTAGCAACTGATTTATAATAATTAATATATACCGGTATAATGGGTAGGGATAGTAGCAACTGATTTATAATAATTAATATATACCGGTATAAGGGGTAGGGATAGTAGCAACTGATTTATAATAATTAATATATACCGGTATAAGGGGTAGGGATAGTAGCAACTGATTTATAATAATTAATATATACCGGTATAAGGGGTAGGGATAGTAGCAACTGATTTATAATAATTAATATATACCGGTATTAGGGGTAGGGATATAGTAGCAACTGATTTATAATAATTAATATATACCGGTATAAGGGGTAGGGATAGTAGCAACTGATTTATAATAATTAATATATACCGGTATAAGGGGTAGGGATATAGTAGCAACTGATTTATAATAATTAATATATACCGATATAAGGGGTAGGGATAGTAGCAACTGATTTATAATAATTAATATATACCGGTATAAGGGGTAGGGATAGTAGCAACTGATTAATAATAATTAATATATACCGGTATAAGGGGTAGGGATATAGCAACTGTATAATAATTAATATATACCGGTATAAGGGGTAGGGATAGTAGCAACTGTGTAATAATTAATATATATACCGGTATAAGGGGTAGGGATATAGTAGCAACTGATTTATAATAATTAATATATACCGGTATAAGGGGTAGGGATAGTAGCAACTGTATAATAATTAATATATACCGGTATAAGGGGTAGGGATAGTAGCAACTGATTTATAATAATTAATATATAGCGGTATAAGGGGTAGGGATATAGTAGCAACTGATTTATAATAATTAATATATACCGGTATAAAGGGTAGGGATAGTAGCCACTGTATAATAATTAATATATACCGGTATAAGGGGTAGGTATAGTAGCAACTGATTTATAATAATTAATATATACCGGTATAAGGGGTAGGTATAGTAGCAACTGATTTATAATAATTAATATATACCGGTATAAGGGGTAGGGATATAGTAGCAACTGATTTATAATAATTAATATATACCGGTATAAGGGGTAGGGATAGTAGCAACTGTATAATAATTAATATATACCGGTATAAGGGGTAGGGATAGTAGCAACTGATTTATAATAATTAATATATACCGGTATAAGGGGTAGGGATATAGTAGCAACTGATTTATAATAATTAATATATACCGGTATAAGGGGTAGGGATATAGTAGCAACTGATTTATAATAATTAATATATACCGGTATAAGGGGTAGGGATATAGTAGCAACTGATTTATAATAATTAATATATACCGGTATAAGGGGTAGGGATAGTAGCAACTGATTTATAATAATTCATATAAACCGGTATAAGGGGTAGGGATATGGTAGCAACTGATTTATAATAATTAATATATACCGGTATAAGGGGTAGGGATATAGTAGCAACTGATTTATAATAATTAATATATACCGGTATAAGGGGTAGGGATATAGTAGCAACTGATTTATAATAATTAATATATACCGGTATAAGGGGTAGGGATAGTAGCAACTGATTTATAATAATTAATATATACCGGTATAAGGGGTAGGGATATAGTAGCAACTGATTTATAATAATTAATATACACCGGTATAAGGGGTAGGGATAGTAGCAATTGATTTATAATAATTCATATAAACCGGTATTAGTCTGGACTAGACGAGGTTGGCGGGAGGTTCTAACCCCGACATGGGCGAAAATGTGGACCAATTTTCAATCTTGATCTGATTTGAGGCCCTTTACCCAACAGAACGGCCCTGTGCCAATGCATTCTCTTATATATGCGAGTCGACCATAGGTCGCCTCGCATATATAAGAGAATGCATTGGCTTAACACATATTAAAAATGATAAAATTGTCAAAGAATGTAAGAAAAAATGGTAAAAAGTGTTAAAAAAGATTTTTTTAGGCCAATGCATGCTCTTATATATGCGAGGCGACCTATGGTCGACTCGCATATATAAGAGAATGCATTGGCACAGGGCATAACTGTAACCATCACAATGTGGTCAATGAGCCGGTTCCAATGATATCCATATTTGTATGGTGTTATTGAGACAGACCGAAGACATTTTAGGCTGTTGAAGCTTTATTTTGGCGTTTTTGGCCGTTTTGTTGGGTAAAGGGTTAAGCAATGCACACTCAACTCATATATAAATATGGATATAAAATGACTTACTTTAACGGTAACATTAGAATACTATCAGTCCAGTGTTACTATCCTCGTCGAAAATAAAACATAATTTCGTAACTATGGTAAAAAAAAAACTATGAGTTATAATGAACGATTGTTTCAGTTCAACATTATACGGTATTTCCACAGTATACTCTTCAAATTGTCGTCCAATTGCCCATAATCTGGCTGAGTGCATTTGTGTACGTCTGGTGTGCTGTGTAATATGATCTAATGCCAAATATTGTATCTTATACGTCGAGAATTGTTCTGATTTATTGGTGCGAAGAGATCGAGTCATAGGACTCGATACACACAATATTAAAACGATCTCCAATTAAATGTTTATATTTTGTTAGCGGCCAGACATTAAATCGGGTTTATCTAGAAGCCAGACTGTATGTGTCCTGGAAACCATGCAGGCGGGTGCCAAGGCCAGGTTATAAACTTACAACCGAGAAACAGTACAAGTCATTGTTTACTTTTGACCTCATACAGCTGCAAACATTCATGTGTAATTGTAGATCATGCCATGAATCTCTACTATGGCTATATAACGCCCGTAGAGATCATATTCCACCAGTACAAAACCTGGGAACGTTTTGACAGGGAACATTATAAATTCGAAAACATAACGCGGGGAATATATATCTTGGTTGTTATCTTTTCCTTAATAATGTACTTCACTGTAGGTGAATGTCCCAACTCAAAATTGCATGCTTTTCTCTGACTTTTGTGAGCCGATATCGCAATAAACATCAAATTAATTACCCAGGAAAAATGCCATAATTGTATGCGATGCGACGCAAAATCGCTCACAAATTCACTTAAATCGTGAAATTTCGAATTGGGACCTTCACCAAGAGTGAAATACATAGATAATAACTAAGAAATATATTCCCCGCCTTATTTGTTCGATTTTATAAGGTTCCCTGTCAAAACTTCAAAAAGTCCCAAGGTTTTATACTGGTGGAATATGATCTCTACGGGCGTTATCCATAGTAGAAATTCGTGGCAAATCTAGTGTAATTGTAACCATCATTAGGTGTCGTCAAGTCAACCTGAGAGTCCTGTATGGTGACATGACGGCCAATGTGCCATGAACTTTCTCTTACCTTCACAATCTTCAACCACGTGTCCCGAAACATATTTGACCCTATACCAAAAAGACATAATCCTATCTCACAACAAAAATAAAATCAACACCCAATACAGGCCCACAAACATTTACCCACCACCCAATAACACATAATCATATACCACCCAATAACACATAATCATATACCACCCAATAACACATAATCATATACCACCCAATAACACATAATCATATACCACCCAGTAACACATAATCATATACCACCCAATAACACATAATCATATACCACCCAATAACACATAATCATATACCACCCAATAACACATAATCATATACCACCCAATAACACATAATCATATACCACCCAATAACACATAATCATATACCACCCAATAACACATAATCATATACCACCCAATAACACATAATCATATACCACCCAATAACACATAATCATATACCACCCAATAACACATAATCATATACCACCCAATAACACATAATCATATCCCACCCAATAACACATAATCATATCCCACCCAATAACACATAATCATATACCACCCAATAACACATAATCATATCCCACCCAATAACACATAATCATATACCACCCAATAACACATAATCATATACCACCCAATAACACATAATCATATCCCACCCAATAACACATAATCATATACCACCCAATAACACATAATCATATACCACCCAATAACACATAATCATATACCACCCAATAACACATAATCATATCCCACCCAATAACACATAATCATATCCCACCCAATAACACATAATCATATCCCCAAAATCAACGAATCTCTCAATGTCATCAAAATACATGGTCAATTTTCTGACGAAGGCCTGCTTTTTCAGCCACCACCATGCAGTCGGAAAAGAAAGTAAAGTTGTTCATTTGTGTTTTAATGATAATCACAACAATGTGATCACAACCATCACAGGAGTTCTAGGATGTAGCTACTATTGTGAACATTGTGGAGTGATCGCCCATTTCCATACAGCTTTATGCGTTTCGAGAGCCAGATATGTCCTATTGAACAAATATATTGTGTAAAATGTAAAATGACTAGCAGAAGTCAAAGCTGCTTCGACAGTCATTTGAAAGTTTCACCGGAAGAAAACGAGAGGCCGATCACGATCGGCAGATGTTTAACCCATCCCTTGGTGATAATGAGTAGCTATGATCGAAATCATAATCTAGAGTTTTGATGTTCAATTATAGAGTATACTGAACTCTATGTATACTAAAGAAGTGCATATATAAACAAATATACATATATTAACCCTTTACCCCAACAAAACGGCCAAAAACGCCCAAATAAAGCTTCAACAGCCTAAAATATCTTCGCTCTGTCTCAATAACACCATACAAATATGGATATCATTGGAACCGGTTCATTGACCACATTGTGATGGTTACAGTTATGCCCTGTGCCAATGCATTCTCTTATATATGCGAGTCGGCCATAGGTCGCCTCGCATATATAAAGAGAATGCATTGGCCTAAAAAAATTCTTTTTTTTACCATTTTTTCTTACATTCTTTAACAATTTTATAATATTTTCTTACATTTTTTAACTATTTTTATAATATTTTTCTACATTGATCATTTTTAATATGTGTGAAGCCAATGCATTCTCTTATATATGCGAGGCGACCTATGGTCGACTCGCATATATAAGAGAATGCATTGGCACATGGCCGTTCTGTTGGGTAAAGGGTTAACAAAAAGTAACCCTCAATAAAATAGTTTCGCACACTACAATGTTTTTTTCACAAGTAGCTTGAACCCTAAACTTATTTTTTTTTAAACATTTAATGTTAATCTTCTAAGCGGTCTGTGGCCCATAAAATTCATTCAAGTATACCATATGAACAAATACAAAATACAATACAGTAGGTCTAAATTATAGCATACATGTGTCTATTAATATAAATAAATTGAAATAATAGAATGTATTAGAAGCATTGTATTACTCTATATACCAGTAGGTGGTGGAGGCTGTCAGACTAATTATCTTGGCAGTAACATGATATTGTGTAAACAATGATGGGGTCTCCAAATGGTGCCTTAAGATACATATATTTAAGTTGATATTTATGTGTTTACAGGGTGGGTGCCGAACTAAGAGTTAATATCTGAATACCTAGGCCCCTTCATACCACGTCAGAATAATCAGTATGGTGGTTCCTGAGAAGATGATTAAAGGAGTATCAGTAATTTCATTGAAGAAATTTATTTTTTTAATTTATTTTTTAAAATTAATAATAAAAACAATTTTAAATAAATAGAGATTTTTTTTGTTCAAATGAGCAAGGAATTTAATATAAAAAAAAAATTAAAAAATTAATTTCATTTTTCAATTGTTTTGGAAAAAGGGCAATAATTCCGTAAAAAACAAATTGGATCAAACCCATATTTGACCTGGAGCTGTATTTTGGGCTGAGAAACTCATATATAAGATTTGGTTCCGATCGGATAGAAAATGTTTGAGTTACGCATTATGTGTAAAGTGTCTATGGATGGACAGACAGATCACAGATGTCAAACGAACAAATGGTGAGTGGTCAATCCGGACATTGACAGTAACATGTATGTGTACTATACTATGGTAAGGCCCGGGTACACATAACAAAACTGTTTGTGACTTGACACATTTGTGTGAAAAATATGGGATGGAAATCATCAAAGCAAAAGAGAAATATTTGCACGGGAAAGATGTGTAAATACGGCCAGTGCAAGAAAATTGTCGAACCAGATCACAGATGTCACATTCAGCAATATGAAAAGAAAGAATCGCAGAAAGAAGTGAAGGGTACCATTCAATTTTTTTTTATTTTGAATGTCAGGTTTTTATGTTTACCCATACCATAGTAAACATAGTGTCAACGTCCAGATTGACCACTAGTCATTCGTCCGTCTGTCCGTAGACGCTTTACGCATAATGCGATCACTGAAACATTTTCTATCTGATCGGAACCAAGTTTGGTATGTGAGTTTCTCAGCCCAAAATACAGATCAGTTCGAATATGGGTTTGATCCGATTTATTTTAAAGGAGTTATGACCCTTTTTATTTTTTTAAATTCGAAACAAAAAATAATTTAGATTTTTGTTAGATTGAACTCCTTGCTTAATTTAAAGAAAAAATTATTCAAACTATGAGAACAATTCTAACCTATTTTTGATGTGAACATCTAATTTACAACCAATGTTGTATCAGGCATGAAATTTTCAACTGTTTAAATTTTGATCAAAGTAGGGGGTCAAAACTCCACCACTCTACACTCCTTCCCCATTGCCTCAAACATTGCCCCAACCCAGGCTGCCTAGAAATCATATTATTATACCAGTAACAAACAGGATAGAGGAGAGTTGAAGCTCTTATCTCTGCCCCTATTAGAACAAATGTGAATCCCCATCAATGAGATCCATTAATCTAGTAATATCAATATACCCCCCAATATCCAATAGGGTATGATTTCACCTGGATAAGTGGTGGTTAAGAAATAATATTGGAACAGCCAAGTTTGTATTTAGTGTGTCTGACCTTTGCAGAATGAGGTGGAATAGCATCAACGAAATTCACCCTCTGGGGACCTCATTTCCTAAAAATGACCCCATTTGAACAAATCTGAACCTGGTCACCCAAGCCCCATCCATATCAAATATAAGCTAATATAGGCTCAATGGTTCTTGAGAAGAAATTATTTTAATATTTACTATGGCGGGAAAGAGTTATGGCCCTAGCTTCGCACCTATTTGATTTGATGAACTTATTTGAACAAATCTGATTGTGAGTCACCTAGGGAACATGCACACTGAAATATATAAACATATTTGGTCTTTAATATGGAGAAGAAAACAATTGTTGATAGACGGATGGATTGACATCCCAACAGACAGACGGGTGGAAGGACCGCCTGACAGACAGAAGACAAATTCAATCCAATATACCCCCCAATTTTTCTTTGAAAAATCAGGGTATTGAATCCACCTGGATAAGAGGTGGTTAAGAAAATAATATGCCAGCCAAATCTGAATATAGTGTGTCTGACATTTTCAGAATAAGGTCCCCAACAGCCATGGGAAACCTAGGAACAGATTGAAGTTCTACAGTTGAAGTTTGTAATGCACACCCATTGAGCACCTCAATTATGCATTTTATCTTCTGCAAATTAGGGCGACATAGAAACTGAACAGAAGGGAAAAAGTCAGAAAGTAACTAAAACAAAATTTCAATTTGATACTTAAGATACTTCCCAGAAGATGATGCCTAAGCAGAATTAGGTCCCTGGAGGGTGTATTTGGTGATGCTAGCCTGCTGTACGGGGTAGCAACACTAAATTACCCTCTGGGGACCTCATTCGGCAAATGTCAGACACACTAAATTCAGGCAGTTTGTTTTAATTTGCTCGCAGTGTTGTTTACACAAAGCTGCCAGATGACATATATTATTCCAATTTAGATTAATGACCTATGTCTCTCTGCAGAGATATATCTGCTTCTGGATAGAACATGTTTTAAAGTAGTTCTGAGTATGGTTTTAATCAGAACTGGTATTAAAGTTGGATGTTGGAGATGATATCAGTTGGAAGGGATGTTGGTTGGGTGCAGGTCTGGGCCATGTGGGAGGGGGGATGGGTAATGGAATGTTTCCGTAATTTCATTAAAGATTAAAGTTTCATAACTCTGCAGATGTTATAGTGGTGTCACTTTTTTCTAATTTTATAACATGTTTAAAAAAATTGTGTTAAATTGAGCTAGGTGAAAATTCCAAAAATCTGAATTTAACAAATTTTTTTTTTTTAGTTATGTCACTGGCTCCGCCCACATTCGACCCAGTGACCTCATTTGAAAAAATCTGAATCACAGACCCCCCCCAAGGACTCTTTGTACCAAATATGAACCCATTCAGCACAATGCAATTTGAGAAGAAGTCGTTCTAAGAATTACTATGGGGCCCTAGCTTCGCAACTATTTGACCGGTGGCCTCATTTGAACAAATCTGAATGTGATTCACCTAGGGAACATCCACACCAAATATGAACCCATTCCGTCTTACGGTTCTGGAGGAGAAGATGATTCTTGATGGACGGACGGACGAGGAGTAATGACTATAGCTCCACCGGAGACTTCGTCTCATGTGAGCTAATAAAGAGTAAACCATTTATAGGACTGTGACATCACATAATCAATGTTGTCAAGTGAAACATAACTTCTTAGGCAACACAACTTGATCACTTGTAGTCATTGCTATGCTCAATATTTAATATTCTGATAATTTCATTGTGTTGCGTCTTGTTAAATGTATTTTTTCAGCAATAAAACATGATGCAATGAAGACATGTAAATGATGTAGCCGTATGCTGTGTCAGCTAACTTCATTCTCAGAGGGTCAGAATAATGACAATTAATGAACGATTAAAGGTACTCAATCCGATCAGAGGGTCCCCATCTCAACAGATTCCAACAACAACAATCCGATCAGAGGGTCCTATATTACTATTTCGTTGGCTTTGGGGGGTAAAAAATATTTGATTCGAGTCGAGGAACCCATCAAACAAAGCTCAGAGTTATTAGATATTGATTTTTGAAATTTGTTATTTTCTCGAGATGAGTACTAATAATTGCCTTCAACTTCGTAATATGCTCGAGATGTGTACACCAAAACACTATTCAAACAGACAAGGATGGATAACACTAAAATGAAGTGGTAATAATAACGCAATTTTGACTGTGATCTGGGCCAGAAAGTATTCCCGATAATGAAAAATAATAGATTTCTAAAATCGATATCTAAAATATCTGAGCTTTGATGGGTGGCTTCCTCGACTCGAATCAAATATTTTTGACCCCCAAAGTCATTGAAATAGTAATTGAGAGGAGTTTTATCTGATTGAGTACCTTTAATTATTTATTGATTAATTATTTATTGCCGGACTGAAAAGAACTGCCTCTTATATGAGGACTTTCAAATCAACTTCAAATCAAAATAATCAGACGTCTTGCTTCAATCAGAGTCAGAACAATTGTGACAAGAAAGGGCGTGTTATTTTACCGCGAATTTGACAGCTAAATTATCAACCAATGAAAAGCGATGTAAACATTAATGACGTAGTGAACAGCTGTCTGACCTACCTCTGAGTATCAGGTTATTTGTAAACAAATAATACCGATGCTGCCTCTGATAGTAAATAGCTGTTATGATTATTAAAAACTGTCAAGATGTATTGTGATAAATAACAGAAAATATTGCAAAATAATGTATGACGAGGCTTTTAAAAAGAAAATTCCAGCGACGAGGGATGTACCCAAGAACATAGTATTTTTCTTTTTCTGATGAGGCTCTCTTTTTAGTGATGAGGAGAACACAGTATTTTTATTTTTCTGATTGAGTACCTTTAATTATTTATTGATTAATTATTTATTGCCGGACTGAAAAGAACTGCCTCTTATATGAGGACTTTCAAATCAACTTCAAATCAAAATAATCAGACGTCTTGCTTCAATCAGAGTCAGAACAATTGTGACAAGAAAGGGCGTGTTATTTTACCGCGAATTTGACAGCTAAATTATCAACCAATGAAAAGCGATGTAAACATTAATGACGTAGTGAACAGCTGTCTGACCTACCTCTGAGTATCAGGTTATTTGTAAACAAATAATACCGATGCTGCCTCTGATAGTAAATAGCTGTTATGATTATTAAAAACTGTCAAGATGTATTGTGATAAAATAACAGAAAATATTGCAAAATAATGTATGACGAGGCTTTTAAAAAGAAAATTCCAGCGACGAGGGATGTACCCAAGAACATAGTATTTTTTCTTTTTCTGATGAGGCTCTCTTTTTAGTGATGAGGAGAACACAGTATTTTTTATTTTTTCTGATGAAACCCTCTTTTTAGTGATGAGGGGGGTGACTGAGAACACAGTATTTTTATTTTTCTGATGAGGCCCTCTTTTTAGTGATGAGCGGAGGTGCCTGAGAACAGTATTTTTATTTATTTATGAGGCTCTCTTTTTAGTGATGAGGGAGGTGACTGAGAACACAGTATTTATATTTATTTAATGAGGCCTTCTTTTGGGTGATGAGGGAGGTGCCTGAGAACACAGTATTTTTTATTTATTTAATGAGGCCCTCTTTTGGGCGATGAGGGAGGTGCCTCTGAGTGATGAGTGAGGTGCCTGAGTGATGAGGGAGGTGCCTGATTGATGAGGGAGGTGCCTGGGTGATGAGGGAGGTGCCTGAGTGATGAGGGAGGGGCATGAGTGAGTGATATGAGAGGTGCCTGAGTGATGAGCCTGAGTGATGGGGAGGAGCCTGGGTGATGAGGGAGGTGCCTGAGTGATGAGGGAGGGGCATGAGTGAGTGATATGGGAGGTGCCTGAGTGATGAGGGAGGAGCCTGAGTGATGAGGGAGGAGCCCGAGAACACAGTATTTTTTATTTATTTGGCCTACGAGAAACAATACACAAAGTAATATAGATAATTTATTTTCCTAGTCAAAAATAAAATTTCATTAATATTAGGTATATTAACATAATTTAAATCAAGACATAAAATAATTGATATCGATGAAAGTAGCACTAAAATTATCAGAGTATTAAAGGTGAATACTGGGTTTGAAACCATTATTATCAGAAGGTGATTACTGGGTTCAAACCATTATTACCAGAAGGTTAATATTGGGTTCAAAAACTTCAAACCATTATTATCAGAAGGTGAATGCTGGGTTCAAAACCATTATGAGGGCAATAATCACAATTGTTTCATATTGATGAACCCTTTCTGTACTAAATACTCATTGACGAGTAGTTACCTCATTAACCCTTTCTATACTTAATATACTCATTGATGAGTAGTTTCCTTGGGAATATTCAGATAATAAGTTCAACAAACAACCATAGGTCATTTGATGAACTTATTATCTAACATTTCCCATCATTGAATATGAAACATTTTGCTCTTATATTATCTGTTTTTCCATCTGCCGTCTGCTTGTATAACCTGAACAGCCCTCCAAATAAATAATAGATCATTCCAATGTGTTGTTCTATAGTCCTGTTGTTGATATTTGATATCAATTGAGTCATATATGCGTAGCTTCTAAAGCTCACCGACTGATGAGGAAATTGGAAATGACCTTAGGGTGATAGATACAGCACTTTTTCCACACTCACACATTCATTCATGACCAACTCAATGCATTTATACATTTAGCAGCATTTTCTCTTTTTATCATGATAGAGTTTTCTACCATTTTCTGAGATTCAGGTCATATAGATTAAGAAATAGCATTTGTTCAACCACATACACACACACACATACACACAGACACGTGATATACTGGCATACTAGTGTCACGTCACAGATCTAGATATAGCAATCTCCCAAGAACAAACAGGGGCATGACTGAACTCACTGTATACACACATACAAACAGGCGTGCAATCGAACTCACAGTGCACACACACAAACAGGCGCATGACAGAACTCACAGTGCACACACACAAACAAGCATATGACCGAATTGTATATACACATACAAACAAGTGTGCAACCGAACTCAGTGCACACACAAACAGGTACATGTCCGAACTCACTGTATACACATACAAACAGGTGTGCGACCGAACTCAGACACATGACTATATTCTGAGATTATAGGGTCACATCACAGATTTAGATATAGCAATCTCCCAAGAACAAACAGGGGCGTGACCGAAGTCACTGTATACACATACAAACAGGTGTGCAACCGAACTCAGACACATGACTTTATTCTGAGATTATAGGGTCACGTCACAGATTTAGATATAGCAATCTCCCAAGAACAAACAGGGGCGTGACCGAAGTCACTGTATACACATACAAACAGGTACATGTCCGTACTCACTGTATACACAAAAACAGGCACATGTCCGAACTCACTGTATACACATACAAACAGGTAGAGATGGGCGGTATTGAAATTTTAAGCTCGGTATCGGTATCGGTAAATTTCCGTCGATTTACTGCGGTATCGGTACGGTAATCGGTATTGCTATTAAATTACAAAACCAGAGCAGAAATTCCAGGTAAATTGCGGTAACTCAAGTTTTAACTGAACAATGTACATGAAAATATGCCCACTGATTAACTACATTCGCGACAACAGCTAAATGAGGCAACACAATGACCTACACAATTATTCAATTAGGTGATATTCAGACATCTCTTTGATCATTTACACGCAGGCCGTCGCACCGCTTTTGAAAAGAATAAGAGATTGCATCATTGCATGGCTACAATAGCTATACGTGTCAATTTTGTCACATTTTCGCGAGTGAATAGAATTGTGAGTAGTAATCAGTGATCACAATTCACAAATCCTAATCAATAGCCGCAACGCCGAAATAAATCTTAGAATTTAATCAATTGATGGATCTGTTCTATTTTTAGAAAGTGAAAGTAGATTTTGATTCACTGTATAAATGAAATCGGACCTTATTTCTGTTTATGCCGCTTGCATTGTCGATGTCTTTGAAGTCGCCAAAGCCACGTGTTATACGGACTGCCACCACCTGAGTCAGTGTGGCATTGACGACGTTACAATGTAGCAATAAGTTACAGCACGGCTTCTTTGATACACTGTGTAGTGTGTATCTATTCTAACAACTGCATTGATTGTTAGGCCCGTAACTAGGTCAGCCATCTGTGAGTGTTTATTCCTTTTGCTCGCTCAAGGCCTGTCAAACTGATAAAAGGTCACGGTCTTTGTGATGGTCTGATGGATTTGTATAATTCTGAGATTAATTTTAATTAAAGTACCGAATCAAAACTGTTTACTGAGAAACTTTACTCAATACGAAGACACACAAGTTGGCAACACATGAATAATTTCAGTACCGAAAAGTCGGTATTTTTAGTTTTGATTTGGTACGGTAAATCGGTATTACGCCGATACCGATACCGCATGGTAAATACCGATTACCGCCCATCTCTACAAACAGGCACATGTCCGAACTCACTGTATACACATACAAACAGGTACATGTCCGAACTCACTGTATACATATACAAACAGGCACATGTCCGAACTCACTGTATACACATACAAACAGGCGTATGTCCGAACGCACTGCATACATACAAACAGGTGCGTGACTGAACTTACTGTATAGTCACATACAAACAGGTACATGTCCGAACTCACTGTATACACATACAAACAGGTGTGCGACCGAACTCAGACACATGACTATATTCTGAGATTATAGGGTCACGTCACAGATCTAGAAATAGCAATCTCCCAAGCACAAACAGGGGTATGACTTAACTCACTGTATACACATACAAACAGGCGCATATCCGAACTCACTGCATACACACAAACAGGGGCGTGACCGAACTCACTGTATACACATACAAAAAGATGTGCGACAGAATTCAGACACATGACTATATTCTGAGATTATAGGGTCATGTCACAGATCTAGATATAGCAATCTCCCAAGCACAAACAGGGGCATGACTGCACTCACTGTATACACATACAAACAGGCGCATGTCCGAACTCGCTGCATACACACACTAGCAGATAATACTAGATCTCTTTTGATGAAGTTTGATGTTTCATCTATCTTCTGACATTAGGGTCACAGACTCCAAACACACACTGGATACAGGATTCACAGACTCCAAACATGCACAGGATTTAGAACTCACGGACTCATTTAGAATTTAGAATTTGTCTTCTAACATTTTGGTTATAACTGCATAACCTTAACCCTTTACCCAACAAACCGGCCAAAACCGGCCAAATAAAGCTTCAACAGCCTAACATATCTTCGGTCTGTCTCAATAGAACCATACAAATATGGATATCATTAGAACCGGCTCCTTGACCACATTGTGATAGTTACAGTTATGCCCTGTGCCAATGCAATCTTATATATGCGAGTCGACCATAGGTCGCCTCGCATATATAAGAGAATGCATTGGCCTAAAAAAAACACTTTTTACCATTTTTTCTTACATTCTTTAACAATTTTATAATTTTTAATGTGTTAAGCCAATGCATTCTCTATATATGCGAGGCGACCTATGGTCGACTCGCATATATAAGAGAATGCATTGGCACAGGGCCCTTCTGTTGGGTAAAGGGTTAATCGAGTTATTTCTTAACCCTTCCATTACTGGAGCTCCTAAAATATTGTGAAAACCCTGTGCCAATGCATTCTCCGAAATATGCGAGTCTCCCATAGAAACCATGTACCAATGCATTCTCTTAAATATGCGAGTCTCCCATAGAAACCATGTACCAATGCATTCTCCTAAATATGCGATTCTCCCATAGAAACCATGTACCAATGCATTCTCCTAAATATGCGAGTCTCCCATAGAAACCATGTACCAATGCATTCTCCTAAATATGCGAGTCTCCCATAGAAACCATGTACCAATGCATTCTCCTAAATATGCGAGTCTCCCATAGAAACCATGTACCAATGCATTCTCCTAAATATGCGAGTCTACCATAGAAACCATGTACCAATGCATTCTCCTAAATATGCGAGTCTCCCATAGAAACCATGTACCAATGCATTCTCCTAAATATGCGAGTCTCCCATAGAAACCATGTACCAATGCATTCTCCTAAATATGCGAGTCTCCCATAGAAACCATGTACCAATGCATTCTCCTAAATATGCGAGTCTACCATAGAAACCATGTACCAATGCATTCTCCTAAATATGCGAGTCTCCCATAGAAACCATGTACCAATGCATTCTCCTAAATATGCGAGTCTACCATAGAAACCATGTACCAATGCATTCTCCTAAATATGCGAGTCTCCCATAGAAACCATGTACCAATGCATTCTCCTAAATATGCGAGTCTATCATAGAAACCATGTACCAATGCATTCTCCTAAATATGCGAGTCTCCCATAGAAACCATGTACCAATGCATTCTCCTAAATATGCGAGTCTCCCATAGAAACCATGTACCAATGCATTCTCCTAAATATGCGAGTCTCCCATAGAAACCATGTACCAATGCATTCTCCTAAATATGCGAGTCTCCCATAGAAACCATGTACCAATGCATTCTCCTAAATATGCGAGTCTCCCATAGAAACCATGTACCAATGCATTCTCCTAAATATGCGAGTCTACCATAGAAACCATGTACCAATGCATTCTCCTAAATATGCGAGTCTCCCATAGAAACCATGTACCAATGCATTCTCCTAAATATGCGAGTCTACCATAGAAACCATGTACCAATGCATTCTCCTAAATATGCGAGTCTCCCATAGAAACCATGTACCAATGCATTCTCCTAAATATGCGAGTCTACCATAGAAACCATGTACCAATGCATTCTCCTAAATATGCGAGTCTCCCATAGACTCGGCATAGAGAGCCTTGCATATATAAGAGAACACATTAGCCTATCAATATTTACTTTGACATTGTAAGCCAGTACATTATCTTATATATGTGAGGCTCCCCAAGGCAGACTTGCATATATAATAGAATGTACTGCACCAGCGCAGCTCCCTTCATGAAAGGGTTAAATATACAGCATTCTTTCAGCCACACAAACACAGACACATGACCAAATCACTGTATATACAGCATTCTTCCAACCTTAAAGGTACTCAATCCGATTCGATGGTCTCCATATCATCTCATTCCAACAACAACCACATTTTTTGAAATGCCGCTTCAGTTATCAGAATCTAATAATTGCTCGAACAACTATTTTTAACCCCCGAAGCCAAGGAAATAGTAATTTGCGAGCGTTATTCGTATTGAGTACCTTTAATCGAAACAAAGAGTTATTTCTTAAACCCTTCCATTCAAGACTTGAAATAGTGTGTCTGTCATTTGCAGAATGAGGTTACACCTCAGCATAATGAGGTTCCCAGAGGGTGAATTTGGTGATGCTAGCCCGCTATGCGGGGTAGCATCACTAAATTCACCCTCTGGGGACCTCATTCTGAAAATGACAGACACACTATTTCAAGGCTTGCTTCCATTACTGGAGCTCCTGAAATTTTACGAAAAAACTGTACCAATGCATTCTCCTAAATATGCAAGTCTCCCATAGAGAGCCTTGCACATATAATAGAATAAATTGGCCTTACATCATTTACTTTGACATAATAAGCCAGTGCATTATCTAATATATGCGAGGCTTCCCATGACAGAGAAAGCACTGCACCAGCGCAGCTCCCGCCATTAAAAGGTTAAATATACAGCATTCTTGCAGCCACACACACATACACCTGACCAAATCACTATATATACATACTACAGCCACACACACAGACACATGGCCAAATCACTGTACAGTAATGCCCTAAGTAATCAACCCCTTAACCACAGCAGAATTATGGGTAACTTTTCAGGATTTAGTCTTTAGAGCTTTCTGATGAATGGCAACAAGCCATATTTCCGACTAAATCCTGAAAAGTTACCCATAATTCTGCTGTGGTTAAGGGGTCCATTATTTAGGGGATTACTGTATGTACAGACTAGCAGCAAACACAATATCCCTTTTTATCATATTAGACGTTTCTTCCATCTTTTGGAACAGGACTGGATCTCCGATGAGTCGAGCAGCATTCTTGACATCGCGTAGAACCTCGTTTAATCGCTGTATCGTTCTTACGACAATGCCTTCTTGAACATCAGTGAGTTCCGTTATTTTGGCGAAAGGCTGCAAACAACACAAATAAGGTTAAAAAGTAGTCTATGTTTAGTTTTATGTTCTAACACGCTTTGCTCGAACAAACATAAATTATTTACTGAATAACAACTACAAATGAGATTTTATATAGGCTGGCCTAGATCATAGTATATATGAATATGTATGGACACTTCATAATGAGATTTTATATAGGCTGACCTAGATCATAGTATATAAGAATATGTATGGACACTTCATAATGAGATTTTATATAGGCTGACCTAGATCATAGTATATATGAATATGTATGGACACTTCATAATGAGATTTTATATAGGCTGGCCTAGATCATAGTATATATGAATATGTATGGACACTTCATAATGAGATTTTATATAGGCTGGCCTAGATCATAGTATATATGAATATGTATGGACACTTCATAATGAGATTTTATATAGGCTGGCCTAGATCATAGTATATATGAATATGTATGGACACTTCATAATGCAATGCACAAATAACAAATGAAACAATGTTAATGTTCATCCGATGGTGAAATGAATAATTCCTAGTAAATTAACCCGCAAGAAAATAGGGTGGGGGGTAAACCTGAGTGTAGCTTGGCTCTAACATAGCCAATCTTGACCCAAGTCAATTCGGGTAAATGATTGTGCACACGATGATTTGATTGCTGAGTTAATGCTCATGATCACTGACCAATTATGTCCAGACAGACATTTACAAACCCTTAACCTACCAAATTTCACTCCAGGTTGAACCTCAATAAATATATTAGGCAATTTCCTGGGGTTTTAGTCCAACAAATCTATACCTTAGGCAAATTATTACCTGGATGTCGAAAAAGAGACATCCAGGTCCATGTTCCCCATGATGTTGCCGGAAATAACAATTTGTGACCCGCCATATCAAATCCAGTCGTAAGTCGGGATATTTTTTTACCCTGTGCCAATGCATTCTCTTATATATGCGAGACAACCATAGGTCGCCTCGCATATATAAGAGAATGCATTGGCCTAACAATTTTTTATCATTTTTTTTAAATAAATGTTTCTTACAATTTTTAGGACATAAAATAAAATACATCCATTACCCTGCAGGGACCCCCACACATATGTAGAAGCATATAGAAGAGTGTCGTCTGCTCATGTTTGTCTGGGGCTCTGTATGGGTGGAATTATAAAATTGTTAAAGAATACAAGAAAAAATTATTAAAATTGTAAAAAATTGTTAGGCCAATGCAATCTCTTATATATGCGAGGCGACCTACGGTCGACACGCATGTATAAGAGAATGCATTGGCACAGGGTTAAAAAAAATCCCGACTTACGACTGGATTTGATATGGCGGGTCACATATAGCCATGCTGCCTTAATTATGAGTGCTTTTCAGATTAATTCACACAAATAAGAATAATTCAGTAGTATTTAGTATATTTAGTAACCCTGTGCCAATGCATTCTCTTATATATGCGAGTCGACCATAGGTCGCCTCGCATATATAAGAGAATGCATTGGCCTTACAATTTTAATAATTTGTTCTTGTATTCTTTAACAATTTTATAATTTCACCCATACAGAGCCCCATACAAACATGAGCAGACGACACTCTTCTACATATGTGTGGGGCTCCCTGCAGGGTAATGGATGTTTTTTATTTTATGTCCTAAAAATTGTAAGAAAAATGATAAAAATTGTTAGGCCAATGCATGCTCTTATATATGCGAGGCGACACTCACATATATAAAAGAATGCATTGGCACAGGGTAAAAAAATCCCGACTTACGACTGGATTTGATATGGCGGGTCACATATGGTAAATTTAATCTATTTCCATATGGCAGGGTTGTTCTGCATGCTATGCATATTATCATAATATATATTTTACATAAATTTTGTCAGACACATACCAGTCCTCGACTCCATTCGAATACGACTTCCATGAGGCCGTACTGGAATGATTCTTTATACTCCTGTACTGGGACGTCCATACCACACTCTCGCTGGACCTTCCCTATCCTCTCTGCTACCTCTAATATCTTCTCTTTACCCTGGAGACAGAGTTAAGCCTATCATTGATGAACAAGCTTTTATACGACTTAGAACAAGAGTTGGGCTGTCGCCCGGTGCTTGCCACCATGGGGCATACCGCCTAAAACTATAACTCATGGCTGAGATATTGAGGCAGATGGAAAACAACACAAAATAACTCGAACAGAAATCTCGATCAAAAAGATTGAATACTCCATTGAAAATCCTCATAGTAGTGAACAACCCCTACCAAATTTCATTGAGATCTGACAAACGGTGGAGATATCTGCTCGGACGGACTGGGGACCCCATTCTGCAAATGTTGCGTTTTAGCATTTCTATGAAATTTTGTTATTTTTGGTTGGATTGATATTTGATGGATTGATAATTGCTCAAATTATTTAACCCTTTATGGAACCCCAGACAGAGAGAACAATGCACTGATTAATGTCGTCTGCTTGGGTCTGTGTGGGGCTCCATACAGGAGTGTTATAATTTCACAAAATTTCAGAAAGCTCCACTTAATTTTCGAATCACCAGATCACATTATATACAACATATTCCATATTATATACCATATGAAAGAGGAAGCTCCAAAACAAGGTATTATCAACTGATCTGGTTGGATAAACTGTGAACATGCCTACTAGAATATGACAATGCTTGCCATTGTTGCCTAGTCCCTGGTATGATAGCCATTGATATGACTGATCCGGTTGGATAAACTGTGAACATGTTGTTATTCTCAATGGAAGGGGAATAACTCTATCTCTTGGTTGTGAATTATGATGCATTTTGTGGTAAATAATGGGGGTGGAGTCTTGGGATGTATCTGAGAATCTGTACAGAAAAACACCATAGGTATTCTTTTTATAATATGCGCTACGTTAAAAAATTCCCCAAAACCACTAGTTTTGTTCAACAGTTCACTGCATGTTTGCAAAATGCTTTCTCCAAATGTCCACCTGTTATTGATACATGTTGAAACTTAATATGATTCGCCGCTAAATTCTATTGTGTTATCCGTCGCCTTGGTCAGTGTTATCCATCGCCTCGGTCCAGGCAATTGATTTAACGTTCTATGCAATAGAAATTTCCCACTATTTAATGGGGAAGCATATAATAATCAGCTTCATCCATTCATTAGTGCTGGACAAAAACTAAAACAAAAACCGCGATTTAACTACTTCATTAGTGCTGGACAATGTTAACTAAAACAAAAACCGCGATTTAACTACAGCTTCATCCATTCATTAGTGCTGGACAATGTTAACTAAAACAAAAACCGCGATTTAACTACAGCTTCATCCATTCATTAGTGCTGGACAATGTTAACTAAAACAAAAACCGCGATTTAACTACAGCTTCATCCATTCATTAGTGCTGGACAATGTTAACTAAAACAAAAACCGCGATTTAACTACAGCTTCGTCCATTCATTAGTGCTGGACAATGTTAACTAAAACAAAAACCGCGATTTAACTACAGCTTCATCCATTCATTAGTGCTGGACAATGTTAACTAAAACAAAAACCGCGATTTAACTACAGCTTCATCCATTCATTAGTGCTGGACAATGTTAACTAAAACAAAAATATAATATTTATAAATAATATTACTTTTTCCTTAAGGGAAGCCCGAAACTGAACTATATGGATTACGTCTCCGGCCTTGTGTCAATCAGGCGGGTTAAAATTTTATTGCTGTGCCGACCCCACTCACACCTGTGTCCAGATTAGTCTCGCATGAATACACCCGCATTCTATCTATTGTCTAGTCAGTTTTTTATTTCCGACTTAATCATGAGATTTGCGAGTCGCGGGGTTGGGAATGGCACCACCATGGGAGGGATCTATGATAGTTCAGTTTCGGGCTTCCCTTAAGGAAAAAGTAATATTATTTATAAATATTATATTTTTCCGCCAAGGAGAAGCCCTCAACTGAACTATATGGATTAGAATGCAAGCCCAGGAGGAGGCACGAGCAATAAAGTTAATTAATATCCAAATTCGATGGGAATGTACTCTTCCGAAACAGGATTCATGTAAATGTGATTTAGTCATGAATCAGATATGATTATGTTACGTGAAAGAGCTCCCAATTCAGATTACGACATTGCTCAAATGTGTACCGCCCCCCCCCCCCCCTTGTTTTTTGGAATAAACATCCCAGGTAGTGCCATATAATTCATGCTAGCGAGACAACCGAGCAAGTATAACTTTGCTTCATCCTATTCTCTTTGTTATCTTCTTCACTCTCGACAGTTCACATTATGAACTGATGTCACATGCAGCCATTGTGTATGCCATAAGATATCAGAATGCTTATGATACACCAGGGAGCAAATTAACTGGAATCGCATCGCGATTTGCTACTGAAATGTGGATCAAGGTAATAGCGAGGAATTTTTTATACATGTATGATGTTATAAAAATGCTATCTAATCATGTCAATGTGAGATTATTTGCTAATCAAATATCGAAAGTAAATTGCTCCCTGTGATACACAAACCAGATATAAAAATGATATGCTGCAGATATCATAGCGAGGTATGAGGTTTCATTATATCATGCCACACATCTGTACTCCAGCCTCGTATAATGTAGAGAGCAGGGAACGCCATCATGATCCAAGGTATCATTGCATACCAGTATATATGGGATTAGAGAACACCACTGAGGACTTGATGAACAAGCATAGAAGCATCAGTGATCTATGATGGCGCACATAACGAGTGTCGGGTACATTTAGAAATGATCAAATTTAGCAGAATGATCAAAATTGCAAAATGACCGGTGAAGGAGTGGCCTGGAGGTATCCCGAAGGTATTACGATTCCAGGAGATTGGACCCCATCGTGTGGAGATGTGGGCCACTGCACCGTGGGGAAGAGATAGAAGGCTGGTTGGTGCAGCTCTTGGAGGCACACAACAAGTCTTCCCCACCCAGAACATTCAGCCTTTCTTTCCTACCGGTGAAGGAGTGGCCTGGAGGTATCCCTAAGGTATTACGATTCCAGGGGATTGGACCCCATCTTGTGGAGATGTGGGCCACTGCACCATGGGGAAGAGTTAGAAGGCTGGTTGGTGCAGCACTTGGAGGCACGCAACAACAAGTCTTCCCCACCCAGAACATTCAGCCTTTCTTTCCTACCGGTGGAGGAGTGGCCTAGAGGTATCCCGAAGGTGTACCAATCCAGGGGAGTGACTGGACCCCATCTGTGGAGATGTGGGCCACTGCACCGTGGGGAAGAGGCAGAAGGCTGGAGCAGCTCTTGGAGGCACGCAACAACAAGTCTTCACTTCCCCACCCAGAACATCCTCCAAAGGCTACAGTGCTAGATCTTTCCTGACTGAGATAAATACTTGTACTTATCGCAAATTGTTGAATTAAATGAAGCAATATAAGATATCAACCTGTATCCTCATCCTGTACAAAATCACTTACCAGCGGAACATCAGAATCCTCGTCCGACAGTGTGCCTGGTGACCCACTGTCGACCCGCGATTCTTGCTCATCGTCGTCAAACCTGCCGACGCCACGCGATGCAGAGAAGCATGTCAAGATCGACGCCAGCCAACAGAATTGGCTGCATCAGGTTGGGATACCAGACTGTGGAAGAGGCCTACTCTGAAATGGTTCGACGCAAGACAAATGTAGCTATGTCCTGTCCAAGGTCACCCCCTCAAAGTCTGGGGCACGAACAATGGCTAATGTATAATAAGCTGTGCCCCCAAGGCCAGAGGGAATTAGTTCTGATGAGCCATTTGATCAGAGGAAGCCCCTTCCATGGAATCCCCCAAATGCAGTTGGTCCTGACCAAACTGGAATAAATGTCGATGACATACCACTATGATCACATGACGGCGGAGGAGCAGGCCCGGATGTATCCCGAAGGTATTACGATTCCAGGGGATCGACTGGACCTCATCTTGTAATGATGTGGGCCACTGCACCATGAGGAAGAGTCAGAAGGCCATTTGGCTGGTGCGCTATGTCTATGAGAGCAAGAGCGTCACGTGACAACGAGTCTTCCCCACCCAGAACAGCCGCCAAAGGCTACTCCCAGGTGCCCAATAATTGTGATGACCTATAAACAGATCTTCGTGGCATGAATCCAGTCCGAAATCAAAATACTGATAGAAATTTCACTCTATGTGGAATAATAGTAGATCGATGTGAATTTTCTCGAAATTTAATAATCGTATTGCCACTACCATTAGGCACCTGAGAGAAAGGTGCTGGAGCAATCGCCCGAGAAGATTGGTTTCCCGAATCAACCACTTGCAGCACCCGCCTACCATTGGTTCACACTGCCGTAGCAGGACCGGGTGGGGCCTGAACTGGTCCTGCCCGAGGTAAAGACTGGTACGGTTGCTCAAAGTAGGTAATCATTGACTAATATGCCCTCACCCAACTATAACAAGTAATACACCCGTGAATGAGCAACCCGCACTGTGTGGCCAGCAAATTCGAATCACGTTCGACTGCAAGACATGCTGTTAGTTATAACAAAGCAAGGTTAATAGACATAATACAATACAATCTGTAGGTTATTGAGTTGAAAGTAAGGTTAATATAATTACGTTATACCCCTGGCCACGTGATCTTACCTGCTATGACAGGTAAGATACTGTCTTTTCTCGTATATGAGGACGATGAGTTCCGAATGCACATAGGCAAGAACTAGGCGGTTTCCGTTAGGAAAGTGCGCTTACAGCGGACGTGAAGATACGAATGCCTTCATTTTCGTCATGATTGTATCGAATCGTTTTGTCACATAATCAGTGGATATGTGACAATAGACGAAGAGCCATGTCTTGGCCGCTTCGGAAATATATTGGCAGTAGATGTGCGCAATATAAACGCTGCGCATGTAAGCTCGCTTTAGACATGTAACAATACAAATGCAGTCCTTTCTGATATTCTGCGCAATATAAATGTGTTGCATGTAACTGCGCATCATACACGAGTGAAAGCTATTTGGCAGAATATCGTTTTGATATATGTGGAAATAGAAGTTAGTGAGCCAAGTGATGGTCTCTACTGGAAAGACTATTGGCAGTGAATCTGGAGCACGTGACAATATGTATTCTTTCTATTTCGCTGTTTGCCGTTATCATTCACTGATGAAACTGCAAAGTATGTCAGTATTGGGATGAAAACTGTTCACCATATGTAAGCATACTAGTAGTCAGTTCTGACAGCATACATGAGGCCCTGATACCATATGATTGTCATGTACAATGTATGGAACTATTACGGCGTGCAATACATTATTGCAAGCTCGCCAATGCCGAGGCATATTAGATCCTACGGTAAGATGGCATTGAGGCACTTAAAGTCTTAAACCATAATATGTCAATGGGACCGAGAAATTGAATGTATCGACAAACACTAATGTCTGAGGATAAGAGGTCAGATGTGTCAAGTTGGTGACATCTGCTGATCACAGTCGTTACATCACAAAGATTGTCAATTCTAAGTGCCAACCCATGTGTGGCGTAAATCTTAAATCATCTGGCGGATGTTATGAAGGAGAAACATCAATCGAATTAAAATTCAGTGAGATGCTGGCAAGCCAATAAATCGTTGCAACACCCTGACCATGTTGTGAACAAGGTGTGCCATATTGAAGACGAAGCTTTCCCTTATTGGCCAAGTTCCCATTGGAGATGGTTACTTGCCACAGGTAGGCCAGTGGTCTCACTTCAAGTCGAACATCCAAGATGGCTCCAAAATGTTCTTACCATGGGTAGAATCACCATTGTTTAAGTAAAGTGAGCCAAGTGTAGCTGGAGTGTCAGGCTACAAAGTTTTCACTTCATTGCAGTTGGTGATCAATATTTCGTAGTAACCCAAACTGTACATACATGGATGTAAAGAATGCAACACAATATTTAGATCGTCAGACAACACATCAATTTGAAGTGTGGTTATATATGTGATAACGAATACCATCCCCCTGTTACGGAGTGTTAGTAACTATTGTACTGATGATACAATGAGTTATATGATATTTAATCGTGATAGACAAGGCAGAATTTTCTAAATACCTTGAAGTCGCTGTAATGTTTTATTACATTTGCCATGTGTCTAACAAGACCACACGCTCATACATACTGGCGGGCGTAGATTCGCAGGTATTGATCGTTAAAACAATGTTACAGATCGCTCAGTCGAAAGAAATGTGAATTGTCATCTGATAACAAGTACTATCTTTCGTATTTATTCATGTAAATTATTACAAAGGAGGATATGGCTGTCCTGTGCAACTTTCTGCGAATTAACAGAGCAGTGCCATGTATGATTTGGCAGTATACATTATGATACAAAGCAACGGAACTTACGAAATAACCGAAGCGAGTCGACGGAAACTTATGTAAAGTGAAACACGTGTAGCACGAAATTAGGAGATATCGCATACCGTACTACATTGCGTCCTCAATTGTAAGTCATGATAGTCATCACGCCGTATGTGTGGCACAATATGCACTATGTGGTTTTGCCACAAGTAAGCTATGTGCTTCTTTAGTCATTGTCAAGAGGGCCATCTTAATTCCAATTGTTGAAAGATAAAGCCGTCTTGAGGAAAACAAAAAACACGGAAACAAATTACGGATACAGTGAAACGAAAAAAGTTCCCGTTTCGGATGTGAGAAATATTAATTAACTATCGGGTACAATAAATTGCAAGTTTGTAATATCAACAATACATATTGAGTCGATAAACTCGCAACACAGAAAGATACAACCTTGAGAAAATAGAAACGATCCTGTCCTGGCGAGGAGGAATTAAAAACTGGCTAGACAATAGATAGAATGCGGGTGTATTCATGCAAGACTAATCTGGACACGGGTGTGAGTGGGGTCGGCACAGCAATAAAATTTTAACCCTCCTGATTGACACAAGGCCGGAGACGTAATCCATATAGTTCAGTTGAGGGCTTCTCCTTGGCGGAAAAACCGCGATTTAACTACAGCTTCATCCATTCATTAGTGCTGGACAATGTCAACTAAAACAAAAACCGCGATTTAACTACAGCTTCATCCATTCATTAGTGCTGGACAATGTTAACTAAAACAAAAACCGCGATTTAACTACAGCTTCATCCATTCATTAGTGCTGGACAATGTTAACTAAAACAAAAACCGCGATTTAACTACTTCATCCATTCATTAGTGCTGGACAACGTTAACTAAAACAAAAACCGCGATTTAACTACTTCATCCATTCATTAGTGCTGGACAATGTTAACTAAAACAAAAACCGCGATTTAACTACTTCATCCATTCATTAGTGCTGGACAATGTTAACTAAAACAAAAACCGCGATTTAACTACTTCATCCATTCATTAGTGCTGGACAATGTTAACTAAAACAAAAAACGCGATTTAACTACAGCTTCATCCATTCATTAGTGCTGGACAATGTTAACTAAAACAAAAACCGCGATTTAACTACAGCTTCATCCATTCATTAGTGCTGGACAATGTTAACTAAAACAAAAACCGCGATTTAACTACAGCTTCATCCATTCATTAGTGCTGGACAATGTTAACTAAAACAAAAACCGCGATTTAACTACAGCTTCATCCATTCATTAGTGCTGGACAATGTCAACTAAAACAAAAACCGCGATTTAACTACAGCTTCATCCATTCATTAGTGCTGGACAATGTTAACTAAAACAAAAACCGCGATTTAACTACAGCTTCGTCCATTCATTAGTGCTGGACAATGTTAACTAAAACAAAAACCGCGATTTAACTACAGCTTCATCCATTCATTAGTGCTGGACAATGTTAACTAAAACAAAAAACGCGATTTAACTACAGCTTCATCCATTCATTAGTGCTGGACAATGTCAACTAAAACAAAAACCGCGATTTAACTACAGCTTCATCCATTCATTAGTGCTGGACAATGTTAACTAAAACAAAAACCGCGATTTAACTACAGCTTCATCAATTCATTAGTGCTGGACAACGTTAACTAAAACATAGGCCCCAGCGAATCGGATTTTTTCTATCGTATCGAATACCGAATCGAATCAGGTAAATGGTATTCGATTTCGAATCGAATCAGACATTGTGTTGACATGTGAGGAGTTCATAAACAAAAATAAATACTAATGAGAGGATTCATCGTACACACCGGCATTAATCCCTTGTGTGGGTTGTGGGATTGTCAACCGGAACTGATTCATTTTATCCACGGAAACAGCCGAATATGGACGATGTAATACGGAAATAAGTTGGGTTTACTCAAAATCGGGAATGACACATCAGAACGAGTCATTTGCACCGCTGGTGGTGGTTGTTGTAGCTATTTATATCTATGTTATAATTGATATCACAACTTTTGTGTCCGACTAAAAGGTTCAAGGAACAGTCATGCTGTGAGCATAAGATTATAATCAAATGGCGATATCAATTCAATTCTTGATAGTGGGAAGCATATTTTATAGCTCAGACTAGTATGCCGATCTGTGGGGCAGAAAATAAATTGATTCAACAATACCATCGTTATCTAAAGGTGCTCAGAGTCATCACCTTGTTTTTAGCATTATAGACCCCATGTGACGGCACAATAGTGTTATTCTGTCACCGGGCGAGCCGACGAATCGTGTGTGTGCGACAGGAAACTGGTAAAAACGCTGACCGTAAACGACATCATTTGACTCAACCATTGGTGAGAATGCCGCGAGATATTCGATTCGAAAACAACGTCGACAAGATTCGAAATAAAATTTAATCGAATCGCAGGAACGATTCGAAATTTCGAATCAAATTCGAATATTCACAGGGCCCTACTAAAACAAAAACCGCGATTTAACTACTTGTAAAATAATCGCAGTTAATGAAATTATCAGGCTTTATTAGTGACGTTATCCGGCACATAGAGCAAGTATAAACCAAAATTCACCCTCTGGGAATCTCATTCTGCTTAGGCTTCATCTTCTGGGAAGTATCTATAGGCTCAAATTAACATTGTTTTTAGTTACTTTTTCTCTTCTGTTCAGTTTCTATATCCCATAATTTGCAGAAGATAAATTGCATAATCAAGGTGACCAATGGGTGAACATCACTAACTTCAACTGGGGAACTTCAATCTGATCCTAGGTCTCTCATAGAAGTTGAGGCCTAAGCATAATGAGGTTCCCAGAGGGTGATTTGGTGACGATAGCCTACTGTGTGGGATAGCGTAACTAAATTAACCCTCTGGGGACCTCATTCTGCACTATTTCCAGGCTTGGGTGGATTACTAATATAGTACCTTGACTAAAGTGTCGATGAGTTTTGGCTCACTACAGTTTTTCTGCTCGAAAACAAACACAGACAAAATAGCAGCAATTTCCGAGGGATGAAGGTCACTCAATGCGTTCTCGAATATCAACTCAGTGATCATCAACTCATGGTTACTCATGGAACAAGCTACACGCCCCTTCAGCTGAACCGCCTTCATCTCGTCAATATAGCCCAGCTGATTCAGTACCTGTAATGAAGAATTAACTTTTAGTATACGACTTCATCTCGTCAATATAGCCCAGCTGATTCAGTACCTGTAATGAGGAATTAACTTTTAGTATACGACTTCATCTCGTCAATATAGCCCAGCTGATTCAGTACCTGTAATGAGGAATTAACTTATATTATACGCCTTCATCTCGTCAATATAGCCCAGCTGATTCAGTACCTGTAATGAGGAATTAACTTATATTATACGCCTTCATCTCGTCAATATAGCCCAGCTGATTCAGTACCTGTAATGAGGAATTAACTTATAGTATACGACTTCATCTCGTCAATATAGCCCAGCTGATTCAGTACCTGTAATGAGGAATTAACTTTTAGTATACGTTATAACCTATCCGTTATAACCTATAACGTTATTTCGAAACAAGAGTAATTTTGTATAATTTTATCTGTCATTTCAGAGGAGAACCACTATAAGTAGAAGCAGAAATAAAACAAGCGAAAAACTTTCCAATGAAAATCACACGCGAGTAAAGTTGAAACAGACACTCTTGACATCTAATTATCAAATGATCAAATGTCGTCAGCGTTTAGTAACTGACCCAGTAACTGGGGTTATTATGCATTTAGAACTTTGAATATATAAGAGAATGCATTGGCTTAACACATTAAAAATTATAAAATTGTTAAAGAATGAAAGTAAAAATGGTAAAAAGTGTTAAAAAAAGATTTTTTTTAGGCCAATGCATTCTCTTATATATGCGAGGCGACCTATGGTCGACTCGCATATATAAGAGAATGCATTGGCACAGGGCATAACTGTAACTATCACAATGTGGTCAAGGAGCCGGTTCCAATGATATCCATATTTGTATGGTTCTATTGAGACAGACCGAAGATATTTTAGGCTGTTGAAGCTTTATTTGGACGGTTTTGGCCGCTTTGTTGGGTAAAGGGAAAAATGCTTGTAGCTGCCAAAATACTATGTAATATATATTATTACCGTTTTCCTTGTTTCCGGTCACTTTTGCGAGCGCCTCGGCCATTTTGAATGCGTGATACTCATCAACTCGAAACCATGTGATTCCCCGCCGTGTTAAGATTTAAAGTTTTATGGATGAAGACTCTCTTCATGCCTGAGAATAGGGTGCCTGTCATTTGCAAAATGAGATCCCCAGAGTGTGAATCTTGTAAAGCTATACCGCATTGCTATGAATCACTAAATACCTTTATGTATTGCATTGAGTTACTAAATACCTTCATGCGTTGCTGGTACTCGGGCAGTAATGACAAACTGTCGTCCGATAACAAAAACTTCAGTCTCTTGTACTCTTTTTTCAGCTTCATGTTGTCGGCAAATTCTCGGAACTGAAAATATATAGATACAAACCAGATAAACAAAGATGAATAACTCGAGAACGGAAAACCTGAATAAAACGATTGAGCACTCCTCTGAATATCCTCATCAGATCAAATCTCATACAAAAACAAAACAACATTTCCAGATAAACAAAGATGAATAACTCTAGAATGTAAAACCCGAACAAAATGAATGAATATCCTCATAGTAGTGAACATCCAGACCAAATCTCATTGAAATCCGACGACTGGTGGCTGAGATATCTGCTCAGAGACAAAAACAAAACAACATTTCCAGATAAACAAAGATGAATAACTCTATAATGTAAAACCCGAACAAAACGAATGAATATCCTCATAGTAGTGAACATCCAGACCAAATTTCATTGAGATACGACAACTGGTTGCTGAACTACCTGCCTGGATAGACAAACAAAAACAACATTTCCAGATAAACAAAGATGAATAACTCTAGAATGTAAAGCCCGAACAAAACAAATGAATATCCTCATAGTAGTGAACATCCAGACCAAATCTCATTGAAATCCGACAACTGGTGGCTGAGATATCTGCCTGGACAGACAAAAACAAAACAACATTTCCAGGTAAACAAAGATGAATAACTCTAGAATGTAAAGCCCGAAGAAAACGAATGAATATCCTCATAGTAGTGAACATCCAGACCAAATTTCATAGACTGACGGACAGAGGATCGGATGCATGTAATCCAGTATACTCACCTTTCCTTCGGTCACAGAGGCATAATTATAAGAATACCATTTGAAAAAGGAAGCTCCAAAACATTGTATTATCAACTTATCCGGTGTAAGAAACTGTTAACATATTGTTTTTGTTAAGGTACCAATGTGTTTTCTTTGCTTAAGTTTCATCTGGACTGTACTCCAAAGTATATTATTATCAATGCAATGAGAATAATTCTATATCTTAGTTTGAATTATGTTGCATTCTGCAAGCGAAATAGGGGAAATGTTTCTATGATTTCAGCTATTTTCTATTACTCTATCGGCACCTTCTGAGACACAGACGTTCCAAATGGTCATGACTTATAGTATTTTAATCATATTTTATGTCATAGATTGTTATTAAAACCATATATCAAGGCACTATAAAAAAAAAAAAATCAGTGACCCAAAAATTAAAATGGGCGTTTAAGATACAACATACTGCAGTAGCTTAATCCAAAAATAATTTAAAGAACTAAGACAAAGTTAATTTCCTGTGTGAGAAGCATGCAAGTTTTTAATTTATTGTTTTCTTTTTGGGGGACACATCATCATAGCATTCCACACATGGATCGGCTAGCTCTGAGTTTAATTTAAGATACCCGTAGACATTATTATCCAAACAAATTCTATGTGATATATTTATTAAAAAATCACCCCATAAATAGATAGAACGACACAAGTATATAATATGTGAACTAGTTTTTATTTTTTTTTATTTTTTATTTGAATAAACATACATCAATGAAGGAATGAAAATATAAACAGAGGTACACATAATTATATATCAACTGACATTCTTCCAGTATGTGAACTAGTTGACGTTATGCCGTGATGTAAAACTTGAACCAGAAACTGTGTTGTTCTATGTTTATTGCACACTATACCCCATAATTTAGTGAAGACATTTCTGTTAAAGTTGTTGACATAATTGTTGATGTTCAAGAATAATGCACACTTTTTTATTGAACGCTTTGAAAACTTCTGTATTTCACACAAATAAGCCATTGGGTGTACAATAAAGTATCAATGATACATTATTTACTGAGCTTACCGACATAATTCATCATAAGGGTCGTGCATGAACAATAAATTTGAATTCAGAATCGGGAATGTTCTATCTCAGTTCAGAGCAAGTTTGTAAAGTAACGTACCACAATTATTTCATAACGATTATGATTTTTTCCAACATGTCAAACACAAATAAACAGGTTGCTTGGGGGTTTCAGGACCATGCGTATGGGCCTGAAAAACCAGGAAATTGACTTCATGCAATCACCTTCTTTTATTAACTGAATTATGACTACGATAATAAATAACCAATTTGTGATGTTAAGAAAACAGTTTGAAACTAAAAGTCAATAGTCAAGTTCAGAACAAATTATACTGATATTGATATTTTATGCATTCTATAGTCCGAATCATTCGAATATCGTTCAAATTACCCCACAGTATGATGTGACCATACACATTTCTCATTAAAATTGATTGGTTGGCTGACACTGATGTTTTTCCAAATCCAAATTGAGTTTGAACTCTTGCTGGTTTCGTAATTCGTTTCCATGTCATTATTGTCAGCATTACACACACCAACGACAGCCCTCAGCATTACACACACCAACGACAGCCTTCAGCATTACACACACCAACGACAGCCTTCAGCATTACACACACCAACGACAGCCCTCAGCATTACACACACCGACAACATCCCTCAGCATTACACACACCAACGACAGCCCTCAGCATTACACACACCAACGACAGCCTTCAGCATTACACACACCAACGACAGCCTTCAGCATTACACACACCAACGACAGCCCTCAGCATTACACACACCAACGACAGCCCTCAGCATTACACACACCGACGACAGCCCTCAGCATTACACACACCAACGACAGCCTTCAGCATTACACACACCAACGACAGCCTTCAGCATTACACACACCAACGACAGCCCTCAGCATTACACACACCAACGACAGCCTTCAGCATTACACACACCAACGACAGCCCTCAGCATTACACACACCGACAACATCCCTCAGCATTACACACACCAACGACAGCCCTCAGCATTACAATGATTACACACACCGACAACAGCCCTCAGCATTACACACACCAACGACAGCCCTCAGCATTACACACACCGACGACATCCCTCAGCATTACACACACCAACGACAGCCCTCAGCATTACACACAACGACGACAGCCCTCAGCATTACACACACCGACGACATCCCTCAGCATTACACACACCAACGACAGCCCTCAGCATTACACACACCGACGACAGCCCTCAGCATTACACACACCGACAACATCCCTCAGCATTACACACACCGACGACATCCCTCAGCATTACACACACCGACGACATCCCTCAGCATTACACACACCGACGACAGCCCTCAGCATTACACACACCAACGACAGCCCTCAGCATTACACACACCGACGACATCCCTCAGCATTACACACACCGACGACAGCCCTCAGCATTACACACACCAACGACAGCCCTCAGCATTACACACACCGACGACAGCCCTCAGCATTACACACACCGACAACATCCCTCAGCATTACACACACCGACGACATCCCTCAGCATTACACACACCGACAACATCCCTCAGCATTACACACACCGACGACATCCCTCAGCATTACACACACCGACGACATCCCTCAGCATTACACACACCGACAACATCCCTCAGCATTACACACACCGACGACATCCCTCAGCATTACACACACCAACGACAGCCCTCAGCATTACACACACCAACGACAGCCCTCAGCATTACACACACCAACGACAGCCCTCAGCATTACACACACCGACGACAGCCCTCAGCATTACACACACCAACGACAGCCCTCAGCATTACACACACCAACGACAGCCCTCAGCATTACACACACCAACGACAGCCCTCAGCATTACACACACCGACGACATCCCTCAGCATTACACACACCAACGACAGCCCTCAGCATTACACACACCAACGACAGCCCTCAGCATTACACACACCGACAACATCCCTCAGCATTACACACACCAACGACAGCCCTCAGCATTACACACACCAACGACAGCCCTCAGCATTACACACACCAACGACAGCCCTCAGTATTACACACACCGACGACAGCCCTCAGCATTACACACACCGACGACATCCCTCAGCATTACACACACCGACGACAGCCCTCAGCATTACACACACCAACGACAGCCCTCAGCATTACAATGATTACACACACCGACGACAGCCCTCAGCATTACACACACCGACAACATCCCTCAGCATTACACACACCGACGACAGCCCTCAGCATTACACACACCAACGACAGCCCTCAGCATTACAATGATTACACACACCGACAACATCCCTCAGCATTACACACACCAACGACAGCCCTCAGCATTACACACACCAACGACAGCCCTCAGCATTACACACACCAACGACAGCCCTCAGCATTACAATGATTACACACACCGACAACATCCCTCAGCATTACACACACCAACGACATCCCTCAGCATTACACACACCGACAACATCCCTCAGCATTACACACACCGACGACAGCCCTCAGCATTACACACACCAACGACAGCCCTCAGCATTACAATGATTACACACACCGACAACATCCCTCAGCATTACACACACCAACGACATCCCTCAGCATTACACACACCAACGACATCCCTCAGCATTACACACACCAACGACAGCCCTCAGCATTACACACACCAACGACAGCCCTCAGCATTACAATGATTACACACACCGACGACAGCCCTCAGCATTACAATGATTACACACACCGACAACATCCCTCAGCATTACACACACCAACGACAGCCCTCAGCATTACACACACCAACGACAGCCCTCAGCATTACACACACCAACGACATCCCTCAGCATTACAATGATTACACACACCGACAACATCCCTCAGCATTACACACACCGACGACAGCCCTCAGCATTACACACACCGACAACATCCCTCAGCATTACACACACCAACGACAGCCCTCAGCATTACACACACCAACGACAGCCGTAAGCATTACACACACCGACGACAGCCCTCAGCATTACACACACCAACGACAGCCCTCAGCATTACAATGATTACACACACCGACAACATCCCTCAGCATTACACACACCAACGACAGCCCTCAGCATTACACACACCAACGACAGCCCTCAGCATTACACACACCAACGACAGCCCTCAGCATTACACACACCGACGACAGCCCTCAGCATTACACACACCAACGACATCCCTCAGCATTACACACACCAACGACAGCCGTAAGCATTACACACACCGACGACAGCCCTCAGCATTACACACACCGACGACAGCCCTCAGCATTACACACACCAACGACAGCCCTCAGCATTACACACACCGACGACAGCCCTCAGCATTACACACACCAACGACAGCCCTCAGCATTACACACACCGACGACATCCCTCAGCATTACACACACCGACAACATCCCTCAGCATTACACACACCAACGACAGCCCTCAGCATTACACACACCGACGACAGCCGTAAGCATTACACACACCGACGACATCCCTCAGCATTACACACACCAACGACAGCCCTCAGCATTACACACACCAACGACAGCCCTCAGCATTACAATGATTACACACACCGACAACATCCCTCAGCATTACACACACCGACGACAGCCCTCAGCATTACACACACCGACGACATCCCTCAGCATTACACACACCAACGACAGCCGTAAGCATTACACACACCGACGACAGCCCTCAGCATTACAATGATTACACACACCGACAACATCCCTCAGCATTACACACACCGACGACAGCCCTCAGCATTACACACACCGACGACAGCCGTAAGCATTACACACACCGACGACAGCCCTCAGCATTACAATGATTACACACACCGACAACATCCCTCAGCATTACACACACCGACGACAGCCCTCAGCATTACACACACCGACAACATCCCTCAGCATTACACACACCAACGACAGCCCTCAGCATTACAATGATTACACACACCAACGACAGCCCTCAGCATTACAATGATTACACACACTGACAACATCCCTCAGCATTACACACACCGACGACAGCCCTCAGCATTACACACACCGACGACAGCCCTCAGCATTACACACACCGACGACATCCCTCAGCATTACACACACCAACGACAGCCCTCAGCATTACACACACCGACAACACCCCTCAGCATTACAATGATTACACACACCGACGACATCCCTCAGCATTACACACACCGACGACAGCCCTCAGCATTACACACACCAACGACAGCCCTCAGCATTACAATGATTACACACACCGACGACAGCCTTCAGCATTACACACACCAACGACAGCCGTAAGCATTACACACACCGACGACAGCCTTCAGCATTACAATGATTACACACACCGACAACATCCCTCAGCATTACACACACCGACGACAGCCCTCAGCATTACACACACCGACAACATCCCTCAGCATTACACACACCGACGACAGCCCTCAGCATTACAATGATTACACACACCGACAACATCCCTCAGCATTACACACACCGACGACAGCCCTCAGCATTACACACACCGACAACATCCCTCAGCATTACACACACCGACGACAGCCCTCAGCATTACACACACCAACGACAGCCGTAAGCATTACACACACCAACGACAGCCCTCAGCATTACAATGATTACACACACCGACAACATCCCTCAGCATTACACACACCGACGACAGCCCTCAGCATTACACACACCAACGACAGCCCTCAGCATTACACACACCAACGACAGCCCTCAGCATTACACACACCAACGACAGCCCTCAGCATTACACACACCAACGACAGCCCTCAGCATTACAATGATTACACACACCGACGACAGCCCTCAGCATTACAATGATTACACACACCGACGACAGCCCTCAGCATTACACACACCAACGCCAGCCCTCAGCATTACACACACCGACGACAGCCCTCAGCATTACACACACCAACGACAGCCCTCAGCATTACACACACCGACAACATCCCTCAGCATTACACACACCGACGACATCCCTCAGCATTACACACACCAACGACAGCCGTAAGCATTACACACACCGACGACAGCCCTCAGCATTACAATGATTACACACACCGACAACATCCCTCAGCATTACACACACCGACGACAGCCCTCAGCATTACACACACCGACGACATCCCTCAGCATTACAATGATTACACACACCGACAACATCCCTCAGCATTACACACACCAACGACAGCCCTCAGCAATACACACACCGACAACAGCCCTCAGCATTACACACACCAACAACAGCCCTCAGCATTACACACACCGACAACATCCCTCAGCATTACACACACCAACGACAGCCCTCAGCATTACACACACCGACGACAGCCCTCAGCATTACACACACCGACGACAGCCCTCAGCATTACACACACCGACGACAGCCTTCAGCATTACACACACCAACGACAGCCTTCAGCATTACACACACCAACGACAGCCTTCAGCATTACACACACCAACGACAGCCCTCAGCATTACACACACCAACGACAGCCCTCAGCATTACACACACCAACGACAGCCTTCAGCATTACACACACCAACGACAGCCGTAAGCATTACACACACCAACGACAGCCCTCAGCATTACAATGATTACACACACCGACAACATCCCTCAGCATTACACACACCAACGACATCCCTCAGCATTACACACACCAACGACAGCCCTCAGCATTACAATGATTACACACACCGACGACAGCCCTCAGCATTACACACACCAACGACAGCCCTCAGCATTACACACACCGACGACATCCCTCAGCATTACACACACCAACGACAGCCCTCAGCATTACACACACCGACGACAGCCCTCAGCATTACACACACCAACGACATCCCTCAGCATTACACACACCAACGACAGCCCTCAGCATTACACACACCAACGACAGCCCTCAGCATTACACACACCAACGACAGCCCTCAGCATTACACACACCGACGACAGCCCTCAGCATTACACACACCGACGACAGCCCTCAGCATTACACACACCGACGACAGCCCTCAGCATTACACACACCAACGACAGCCCTCAGCATTACACACACCGACGACAGCCCTCAGCATTACACACACCGACGACAGCCCTCAGCATTACACACGCCGACGACAGCCCTCAGCATTACACACACCGACGACAGCCCTCAGCATTACACACACCAACGACAGCCCACAGCATTACACACACCGACGACAGCCCTCAGCATTACACACACCAACGACAGCCCTCAGCATTACACACACCGACGACATCCCTCAGCATTACACACACCGACAACAGCCGTAAGCATTACACACACCGACGACAGCCCTCAGCATTACAATGATTACACACACCGACAACATCCCTCAGCATTACACACACCGACGACAGCCCTCAGCATTACACACACCGACAACATCCCTCAGCATTACACACACCAACGACAGCCCTCAGCATTCCAATGATTACACACACCAACGACAGCCCTCAGCATTACAATGATTACACACACCGACAACATCCCTCAGCATTACACACACCGACGACAGCCCTCAGCATTACACACACCGACGACATCCCTCAGCATTACACACACCAACGACAGCCCTCAGCATTACACACACCGACAACATCCCTCAGCATTACACACACCAACGACAGCCCTCAGCATTACAATGATTACACACACCGACGACAGCCTTCAGCATTACACACACCAACAACAGCCGTAAGCATTACACACACCGACGACAGCCCTCAGCATTACAATGATTACACACACCGACAACATCCCTCAGCATTACACACACCGACGACAGCCCTCAGCATTACACACACCGACAACATCCCTCAGCATTACACACACCGACGACAGCCCTCAGCATTACAATGATTACACACACCGACAACATCCCTCAGCATTACACACACCGACGACAGCCCTCAGCATTACACACACCGACAACATCCCTCAGCATTACACACACCGACGACAGCCCTCAGCATTACACACACCAACGACAGCCGTAAGCATTACACACACCAACGACAGCCCTCAGCATTACAATGATTACACACACCGACGACATCCCTCAGCATTACACACACCAACGACAGCCCTCAGCATTACACACACCGACGACAGCCCTCAGCATTACACACACCAACGACAGCCCTCAGCATTACACACACCGACGACAGCACTCAGCATTTCACACACCAACGACAGCCCTCAGCATTACACACACCAACGACAGCCCTCAGCATTACACACACCGACGACATCCCTCAGCATTACACACACCAACGACAGCCCTCAGCATTACACACACCGACGACAGCCCTCAGCATTTCACACACCAACGACAGCCCTCAGCATTTCACACACCAACGACAGCCCTCAGCATTACACACACCAACGACAGCCCTCAGCATTACACACACCAACGACAGCCCTCAGCATTACACACACCAACGAAAGCCCTCAGCATTACACACACCAACGACAGCCCTCAGCATTACACACACCGACAACATCCCTCAGCATTACACACACCGATGACAGCCCTCAGCATTACAATGATTACACACACCGACAACATCCCTCAGCATTACACACACCGACGACAGCCCTCAGCATTACACACACCAACGACAGCCGTAAGCATTACACACACCAACGACAGCCCTCAGCATTACAATGATTACACACACCGACGACAGCCCTCAGCATTACACACACCAACGACAGCCCTCAGCATTACACACACCGACGACAGCCCTCAGCATTACACACACCAACGACAGCCCTCAGCATTACACACACCGACGACATCCCTCAGCATTACACACACCAACGACAGCCGTAAGCATTACACACACCGACGACAGCCCTCAGCATTACAATGATTACACACACCGACGACAGCCCTCAGCATTACACACACCAACGACAGCTGTAAGCATTACACACACCAACGACAGCCCTCAGCATTACAATGATTACACACACCGACGACAGCCCTCAGCATTACACACACCGACGACAGCCCTCAGCATTACACACACCGACGACAGCCCTCAGCATTACACACACCGACGACATCCCTCAGCATTACACACACCAACGACAGCCCTCAGCATTACACACACCGACGACAGCCCTCAGCATTTCACACACCAACGACAGCCCTCAGCATTTCACACACCAACGACAGCCCTCAGCATTTCACACACCGACGACAGCCCTCAGCATTACACACACCGACGACAGCCCTCAGCATTACACACACCAACGACAGCCCTCAGCATTACACACACCGACAACAGCCCTCAGCATTACACACACCGACAACATCCCTCAGCATTACACACACCAACGACAGCCCTCAGCATTACACACACCGACGACAGCCCTCAGCATTACACACACCAACGAGAGCCCTCAGCATTACACACACCGACGACAGCCCTCAGCATTACACACACCAACGACAGCCCTCAGCATTACACACACCGACAACAGCCCTCAGCATTACAATGATTACACACACCGACAACATCCCTCAGCATTACACACACCGACGACAGCCCTCAGCATTACAATGATTACACACACCGACAACATCCCTCAGCATTACACACACCGACGACAACCCTCAGCATTACACACACCAACGACAGCCCTCAGCATTACACACACCGACGACAGCCCTCAGCATTACAATGATTACACACACCGACAACATCCCTCAGCATTACACACACCAACGACAGCCCTCAGCATTACACACACCGACGACATCCCTCAGCATTACACACACCGACGACAGCCCTCAGCATTACACACACCAACGACAGCCCTCAGCATTACACACACCGACGACAGCCCTCAGCATTACAATGATTACACACACCGACAACATCCCTCAGCATTACACACACCAACGACAGCCCTCAGCATTACACACACCAACGACAGCCCTCAGCATTACACACACCAACGACAGCCCTCAGCATTACACACACCGACGACAGCCCTCAGCATTACACACACCGACGACATCCCTCAGCATTACACACACCGACGACAGCCCTCAGCATTACAATGATTACACACACCGACAACATCCCTCAGCATTACACACACCGACGACAGCCCTCAGCATTACACACACCGACGACAGCCGTAAGCATTACACACACCGACGACAGCCCTCAGCATTACAATGATTACACACACCGACAACATCCCTCAGCATTACACACACCGACGACAGCCCTCAGCATTACACACACCGACGACAGCCGTAAGCATTACACACACCAACGACAGCCCTCAGCATTACACACACCAACGACAGCCCTCAGCATTACACACACCGACGACATCCCTCAGCATTACACACACCGACAACATCCCTCAGCATTACACACACCAACGACAGCCCTCAGCATTACACACACCAACGACAGCCCTCAGCATTACACACACCAACGACAGCCCTCAGCATTACACACACCAACGACAGCCCTCAGCATTACACACACCGACGACAGCCCTCAGCATTACACACACCGACGACAGCCGTAAGCATTACACACACCGACGACAGCCCTCAGCATTACAATGATTACACACACCGACAACATCCCTCAGCATTACACACACCGACGACAGCCCTCAGCATTACACACACCGACGACAGCCGTAAGCATTACACACACCGACGACAGCCCTCAGCATTACAATGATTACACACACCGACAACATCCCTCAGCATTACACACACCGACGACAGCCCTCAGCATTACACACACCGACAACATCCCTCAGCATTACACACACCAACGACAGCCCTCAGCATTACAATGATTACACACACCAACGACAGCCCTCAGCATTACAATGATTACACACACCAACAACATCCCTCAGCATTACACACACCGACGACAGCCCTCAGCATTACACACACCGACGACAGCCCTCAGCATTACACACACCGACGACAGCCCTCAGCATTACACACACCAACGACAGCCGTAAGCATTACACACACCAACGACAGCCCTCAGCATTACAATGATTACACACACCGACGACAGCCTTCAGCATTACACACACCAATGACAGCCGTAAGCATTACACACACCGACGACAGCCCTCAGCATTACAATGATTACACACACCGACAACATCCCTCAGCATTACACACACCGACGACAGCCCTCAGCATTACACACACCGACAACATCCCTCAGCATTACACACACCGACGACAGCCCTCAGCATTACAATGATTACACACACCGACAACATCCCTCAGCATTACACACACCGACGACAGCCCTCAGCATTACACACACCGACAACATCCCTCAGCATTACACACACCGACAACAGCCCTCAGCATTACACACACCAACGACATCCCTCAGCATTACAATGATTACACACACCGACAACATCCCTCAGCATTACACACACCGACGACAGCCCTCAGCATTACACACACCGACGACAGCCCTCAGCATTACACACACCAACGACAGCCGTAAGCATTACACACACCAACGACAGCCCTCAGCATTACAATGATTACACACACCGACGACAGCCCTCAGCATTACACACACCGACGACAGCCCTCAGCATTACAATGATTACACACACCGACAACATCCCTCAGCATTACACACACCGACGACAGCCCTCAGCATTACACACACCGACGACAGCCCTCAGCATTACACACACCAACGACAGCCGTAAGCATTACACACACCAACGACAGCCCTCAGCATTACAATGATTACACACACCGACGACAGCCCTCAGCATTACACACACCAACGACAGCCCTCAGCATTACAATGATTACACACACCGACAACATCCCTCAGCATTACACACACCGACGACAGCCCTCAGCATTACACACACCGACGACATCCCTCAGCATTACAATGATTACACACACCGACAACATCCCTCAGCATTACACACACCGACGACAGCCCTCAGCATTACACACACCAACGACAGCCCTCAGCATTACACACACCGACGACATCCCTCAGCATTACACACACCGACGACAGCCCTCAGCATTACAATGATTACACACACCGACAACATCCCTCAGCATTACACACACCGACGACAGCCCTCAGCATTACACACACCGACGACAGCCGTAAGCATTACACACACCAACGACAGCCCTCAGCATTACACACACCAACGACAGCCCTCAGCATTACACACACCGACGACATCCCTCAGCATTACACACACCGACAACATCCCTCAGCATTACACACACCAACGACAGCCCTCAGCATTACACACACCAACGACAGCCCTCAGCATTACACACACCAACGACAGCCCTCAGCATTACACACACCAACGACAGCCCTCAGCATTACACACACCGACGACAGCCCTCAGCATTACACACACCGACGACAGCCGTAAGCATTACACACACCGACGACAGCCCTCAGCATTACAATGATTACACACACCGACAACATCCCTCAGCATTACACACACCGACGACAGCCCTCAGCATTACACACACCGACGACAGCCGTAAGCATTACACACACCGACGACAGCCCTCAGCATTACAATGATTACACACACCGACAACATCCCTCAGCATTACACACACCGACGACAGCCCTCAGCATTACACACACCGACAACATCCCTCAGCATTACACACACCAACGACAGCCCTCAGCATTACAATGATTACACACACCAACGACAGCCCTCAGCATTACAATGATTACACACACCAACAACATCCCTCAGCATTACACACACCGACGACAGCCCTCAGCATTACACACACCGACGACAGCCCTCAGCATTACACACACCGACGACAGCCCTCAGCATTACACACACCAACGACAGCCGTAAGCATTACACACACCAACGACAGCCCTCAGCATTACAATGATTACACACACCGACGACAGCCTTCAGCATTACACACACCAATGACAGCCGTAAGCATTACACACACCGACGACAGCCCTCAGCATTACAATGATTACACACACCGACAACATCCCTCAGCATTACACACACCGACGACAGCCCTCAGCATTACACACACCGACAACATCCCTCAGCATTACACACACCGACGACAGCCCTCAGCATTACAATGATTACACACACCGACAACATCCCTCAGCATTACACACACCGACGACAGCCCTCAGCATTACACACACCGACAACATCCCTCAGCATTACACACACCGACAACAGCCCTCAGCATTACACACACCAACGACATCCCTCAGCATTACAATGATTACACACACCGACAACATCCCTCAGCATTACACACACCGACGACAGCCCTCAGCATTACACACACCGACGACAGCCCTCAGCATTACACACACCAACGACAGCCGTAAGCATTACACACACCAACGACAGCCCTCAGCATTACAATGATTACACACACCGACGACAGCCCTCAGCATTACACACACCGACGACAGCCCTCAGCATTACAATGATTACACACACCGACAACATCCCTCAGCATTACACACACCGACGACAGCCCTCAGCATTACACACACCGACGACAGCCCTCAGCATTACACACACCAACGACAGCCGTAAGCATTACACACACCAACGACAGCCCTCAGCATTACAATGATTACACACACCGACGACAGCCCTCAGCATTACACACACCAACGACAGCCCTCAGCATTACAATGATTACACACACCGACAACATCCCTCAGCATTACACACACCGACGACAGCCCTCAGCATTACACACACCGACGACATCCCTCAGCATTACAATGATTACACACACCGACAACATCCCTCAGCATTACACACACCGACGACAGCCCTCAGCATTACACACACCAACGACAGCCCTCAGCATTACACACACCGACGACATCCCTCAGCATTACACACACCGACGACAGCCCTCAGCATTACAATGATTACACACACCGACAACATCCCTCAGCATTACACACACCGACGACAGCCCTCAGCATTACACACACCGACGACAGCCCTCAGCATTACACACACCAACGACAGCCGTAAGCATTACACACACCAACGACAGCCCTCAGCATTACACACACCAACGACAGCCGTAAGCATTACACACACCAACGACAGCCCTCAGCATTACAATGATTACACACACCGACGACAGCCCTCAGCATTACACACACCGACGACAGCCCTCAGCATTACAATGATTACACACACCGACAACATCCCTCAGCATTACACACACCGACGACAGCCCTCAGCATTACACACACCGACGACAGCCCTCAGCATTACACACACCAACGACAGCCGTAAGCATTACACACACCAACGACAGCCCTCAGCATTACAATGATTACACACACCGACGACAGCCCTCAGCATTACACACACCAACGACAGCCCTCAGCATTACAATGATTACACACACCGACAACATCCCTCAGCATTACACACACCGACGACAGCCCTCAGCATTACACACACCGACGACATCCCTCAGCATTACAATGATTACACACACCGACAACATCCCTCAGCATTACACACACCGACGACAGCCCTCAGCATTACACACACCAACGACAGCCCTCAGCATTACACACACCGACGACATCCCTCAGCATTACACACACCAACGACAGCCGTAAGCATTACACACACCGACGACAGCCCTCAGCATTACAATGATTACACACACCGACAACATCCCTCAGCATTACACACACCGACGACAGCCCTCAGCATTACACACACCGACGACATCCCTCAGCATTACAATGATTACACACACCGACAACATCCCTCAGCATTACACACACCAACGACAGCCCTCAGCATTACACACACCGACAACATCCCTCAGCATTACACACACCAACGACAGCCCTCAGCATTACACACACAATTATGGGGTATAGTGTGCAATAAACATAGAACAACACAGTTTCTGGTTCAAGTTTTACATCACGGCATAACGTCAACTAGTTCACATACTGGAAGAATGTCAGTTGATATATAATTATGTGTACCTCTGTTTATATTTTCATTCCTTCATTGATGTATGTTTATTCAAATAAAAAATAAAAAAAAATAAAAACTAGTTCACATATTATATACTTGTGTCGTTCTATCTATTTATGGGGTGATTTTTTAATAAATATATCACATAGAATTTGTTTGGATAATAATGTCTACGGGTATCTTAAATTAAACTCAGAGCTAGCCGATCCATGTGTGGAATGCTATGATGATGTGTCCCCCAAAAAGAAAACAATAAATTAAAAACTTGCATGCTTCTCACACAGGAAATTAACTTTGTCTTAGTTCTTTAAATTATTTTTGGATTAAGCTACTGCAGTATGTTGTATCTTAAACGCCCATTTTAATTTTTGGGTCACTGATTTTTTTTTTTTTATAGTGCCTTGATATATGGTTTTAATAACAATCTATGACATAAAATATGATTAAAATACTATAAGTCATGACCATTTGGAACGTCTGTGTCTCAGAAGGTGCCGATAGAGTAATAGAAAATAGCTGAAATCATAGAAACATTTCCCCTATTTCGCTTGCAGAATGCAACATAATTCAAACTAAGATATAGAATTATTCTCATTGCATTGATAATAATATACTTTGGAGTACAGTCCAGATGAAACTTAAGCAAAGAAAACACATTGGTACCTTAACAAAAACAATATGTTAACAGTTTCTTACACCGGATAAGTTGATAATACAATGTTTTGAAGCTTCCTTTTTCAAATGGTATTCTTATAATTATGCCTCTGTGACCGAAGGAAAGGTGAGTATACTGGATTACATGCATCCGATCCTCTGTCTGTCAGTCTATGAAATTTGGTCTGGATGTTCACTACTATGAGGATATTCATTCGTTTTCTTCGGGCTTTACATTCTAGAGTTATTCATCTTTGTTTACCTGGAAATGTTGTTTTGTTTTTGTCTGTCCAGGCAGATATCTCAGCCACCAGTTGTCGGATTTCAATGAGATTTGGTCTGGATGTTCACTACTATGAGGATATTCATTTGTTTTGTTCGGGCTTTACATTCTAGAGTTATTCATCTTTGTTTATCTGGAAATGTTGTTTTTGTTTGTCTATCCAGGCAGGTAGTTCAGCAACCAGTTGTCGTATCTCAATGAAATTTGGTCTGGATGTTCACTACTATGAGGATATTCATTCGTTTTGTTCGGGTTTTACATTATAGAGTTATTCATCTTTGTTTATCTGGAAATGTTGTTTTGTATTTGTGTAATGCTGAGGGCTGTCGTCGGTATGTGTAATGCTGAGGGATGTTGTCGGTGTGTGTAATCATTGTAATGCTGAGGGCTGTCGTCGGTGTGTGTAATGCTTACGGCTGTCGTCGGTGTGTGTAATGCTGAGGGCTGTCGTCGGTGTGTGTAATGCTGAGGGATGTTGTCGGTGTGTGTAATCATTGTAATGCTGAGGGCTGTCGTCGGTGTGTGTAATGCTTACGGCTGTCGTCGGTGTGTGTAATGCTGAGGGCTGTCGTCGGTGTGTGTAATGCTGAGGGCTGTCGTTGGTGTGTGTAATGCTGAGGGCTGTCGTTGGTGTGTGTAATGCTGAGGGCTGTCGTTGGTGTGTGTAATGCTGAGGGCTGTCGTTGGTGTGTGTAATGCTGAGGGCTGTCGTTGGTGTGTGTAATGCTGAGGGCTGTCGTTGGTGTGTGTAATGCTGAGGGATGTTGTCGGTGTGTGTAATGCTGAGGGATGTCGTCGGTGTGTGTAATGCTGAGGGCTGTCGTTGGTGTGTGTAATGCTGAGGGCTGTCGTTGGTGTGTGTAATGCTTACGGCTGTCGTCGGTGTGTGTAATGCTGAGGGCTGTCGTCGGTGTGTGTAATGCTGAGGGATGTTGTCGGTGTGTGTAATCATTGTAATGCTGAGGGCTGTCGTCGGTGTGTGTAATGCTTACGGCTGTCGTCGGTGTGTGTAATGCTGAGGGCTGTCGTCGGTGTGTGTAATGCTGAGGGATGTTGTCGGTGTATGTAATCATTGTAATGCTGAGGGCTGTCGTCGGTGTGTGTAATGCTGAGGGATGTCGTCGGTGTGTGTAATGCTGAGGGCTGTCGTCGGTGTGTGTAATGCTGAGGGCTGTCGTTGGTGTGTGTAATGCTGAGGGCTGTCGTTGGTGTGTGTAATGCTGAGGGCTGTCGTTGGTGTGTGTAATGCTGAGGGATGTTGTCGGTGTGTGTAATCATTGTAATGCTGAGGGCTGTCGTCGGTGTGTGTAATGCTGAGGGCTGTCGTTGGTGTGTGTAATGCTGAGGGATGTTGTCGGTGTGTGTAATCATTGTAATGCTGAGGGCTGTCGTCGGTGTGTGTAATGCTGAGGACACACCGACGACAGCCCTCAGCATTACACACACCGACGACAGCCCTCAGCATTACACACACCAACGACAGCCTTCAGCATTACACACACCAACGACAGCCGTAAGCATTACACACACCAACGACAGCCTTCAGCATTACACACACCAACGACAGCCTTCAGCATTACACACACCAACGACAGCCCTCAGCATTACACACACCAACGACAGCCTTCAGCATTACACACACCAACGACAGCCTTCAGCATTACACACACCAACGACAGCCCTCAGCATTACACACACCAACGACAGCCTTCAGCATTACACACACCAACGACAGCCCTCAGCATTACACACACCGACAACATCCCTCAGCATTACACACACCAACGACAGCCCTCAGCATTACAATGATTACACACACCGACAACAGCCCTCAGCATTACACACACCAACGACAGCCCTCAGCATTACACACACCGACGACATCCCTCAGCATTACACACACCAACGACAGCCCTCAGCATTACACACACCGACGACAGCCCTCAGCATTACACACACCGACGACATCCCTCAGCATTACACACACCAACGACAGCCCTCAGCATTACACACACCGACGACAGCCCTCAGCATTACACACACCGACAACATCCCTCAGCATTACACACACCGACGACATCCCTCAGCATTACAATGATTACACACACCGACGACAGCCCTCAGCATTACACACACCAACGACAGCCCTCAGCATTACACACACCGACGACATCCCTCAGCATTACACACACCGACGACAGCCCTCAGCATTACACACACCAACGACAGCCCTCAGCATTACACACACCGACGACATCCCTCAGCATTACACACACCGACGACAGCCCTCAGCATTACACACACCAACGACAGCCCTCAGCATTACACACACCGACGACAGCCCTCAGCATTACACACACCGACAACATCCCTCAGCATTACACACACCGACGACATCCCTCAGCATTACACACACCGACAACATCCCTCAGCATTACACACACCGACGACATCCCTCAGCATTACACACACCAACGACAGCCCTCAGCATTACACACACCAACGACAGCCCTCAGCATTACACACACCAACGACAGCCCTCAGCATTACACACACCGACGACAGCCCTCAGCATTACACACACCAACGACAGCCCTCAGCATTACACACACCAACGACAGCCCTCAGCATTACACACACCAACGACAGCCCTCAGCATTACACACACCGACGACATCCCTCAGCATTACACACACCGACGACAGCCCTCAGCATTACACACACCAACGACAGCCCTCAGCATTACACACACCGACGACAGCCCTCAGCATTACACACACCGACGACATCCCTCAGCATTACACACACCGACGACAGCCCTCAGCATTACACACACCAACGACAGCCCTCAGCATTACAATGATTACACACACCGACGACAGCCCTCAGCATTACACACACCGACAACATCCCTCATCATTACACACACCGACGACAGCCCTCAGCATTACACACACCAACGACAGCCCTCAGCATTACAATGATTACACACACCGACAACATCCCTCAGCATTACACACACCAACGACAGCCCTCAGCATTACACACACCAACGACAGCCCTCAGCATTACACACACCAACGACAGCCCTCAGCATTACAATGATTACACACACCGACAACATCCCTCAGCATTACACACACCAACGACATCCCTCAGCATTACACACACCGACAACATCCCTCAGCATTACACACACCGACGACAGCCCTCAGCATTACACACACCAACGACAGCCCTCAGCATTACAATGATTACACACACCGACAACATCCCTCAGCATTACACACACCAACGACATCCCTCAGCATTACACACACCAACGACATCCCTCAGCATTACACACACCAACGACAGCCCTCAGCATTACACACACCAACGACAGCCCTCAGCATTACAATGATTACACACACCGACGACAGCCCTCAGCATTACAATGATTACACACACCGACAACATCCCTCAGCATTACACACACCAACGACAGCCCTCAGCATTACACACACCAACAACAGCCCTCAGCATTACAATGATTACACACACCGACAACATCCCTCAGCATTACACACACCGACGACAGCCCTCAGCATTACACACACCGACAACATCCCTCAGCATTACACACACCAACGACAGCCCTCAGCATTACACACACCAACGACAGCCGTAAGCATTACACACACCGACGACAGCCCTCAGCATTACACACACCAACGACAGCCCTCAGCATTACAATGATTACACACACCGACAACATCCCTCAGCATTACACACACCAACGACAGCCCTCAGCATTACACACACCAACGACAGCCCTCAGCATTACACACACCAACGACAGCCCTCAGCATTACACACACCGACGACAGCCCTCAGCATTACACACACCAACGACATCCCTCAGCATTACACACACCAACGTCAGCCGTAAGCATTACACACACCGACGACAGCCCTCAGCATTACACACACCGACGACAGCCCTCAGCATTACACACACCAACGACAGCCCTCAGCATTACACACACCGACGACAGCCCTCAGCATTACACACACCAACGACAGCCCTCAGCATTACACACACCGACGACATCCCTCAGCATTACACACACCGACAACATCCCTCAGCATTACACACACCAACGACAGCCCTCAGCATTACACACACCGACGACAGCCGTAAGCATTACACACACCGACGACATCCCTCAGCATTACACACACCAACGACAGCCCTCAGCATTACACACACCAACGACAGCCCTCAGCATTACAATGATTACACACACCGACAACATCCCTCAGCATTACACACACCGACGACAGCCCTCAGCATTACACACACCGACGACATCCCTCAGCATTACACACACCAACGACAGCCGTAAGCATTACACACACCGACGACAGCCCTCAGCATTACAATGATTACACACACCGACAACATCCCTCAGCATTACACACACCGACGACAGCCCTCAGCATTACACACACCGACGACAGCCGTAAGCATTACACACACCAACGACAGCCCTCAGCATTACAATGATTACACACACCGACAACATCCCTCAGCATTACACACACCGACGACAGCCCTCAGCATTACACACACCGACAACATCCCTCAGCATTACACACACCAACGACAGCCCTCAGCATTACAATGATTACACACACCAACGACAGCCCTCAGCATTACAATGATTACACACACCGACAACATCCCTCAGCATTACACACACCGACGACAGCCCTCAGCATTACACACACCGACGACAGCCCTCAGCATTACACACACCAACGACAGCCGTAAGCATTACACACACCAACGACAGCCCTCAGCATTACAATGATTACACACACCGACGACAGCCCTCAGCATTACACACACCAACGACAGCCCTCAGCATTACAATGATTACACACACCGACAACATCCCTCAGCATTACACACACCGACGACAGCCCTCAGCATTACACACACCGACGACATCCCTCAGCATTACAATGATTACACACACCGACAACATCCCTCAGCATTACACACACCGACGACAGCCCTCAGCATTACACACACCAACGACAGCCCTCAGCATTACACACACCGACGACATCCCTCAGCATTACACACACCGACGACAGCCCTCAGCATTACAATGATTACACACACCGACAACATCCCTCAGCATTACACACACCGACGACAGCCCTCAGCATTACACACACCGACGACAGCCCTCAGCATTACACACACCAACGACAGCCGTAAGCATTACACACACCAACGACAGCCCTCAGCATTACACACACCAACGACAGCCGTAAGCATTACACACACCAACGACAGCCCTCAGCATTACAATGATTACACACACCGACGACAGCCCTCAGCATTACACACACCGACGACAGCCCTCAGCATTACAATGATTACACACACCGACAACATCCCTCAGCATTACACACACCGACGACAGCCCTCAGCATTACACACACCGACGACAGCCCTCAGCATTACACACACCAACGACAGCCGTAAGCATTACACACACCAACGACAGCCCTCAGCATTACAATGATTACACACACCGACGACAGCCCTCAGCATTACACACACCAACGACAGCCCTCAGCATTACAATGATTACACACACCGACAACATCCCTCAGCATTACACACACCGACGACAGCCCTCAGCATTACACACACCGACGACATCCCTCAGCATTACAATGATTACACACACCGACAACATCCCTCAGCATTACACACACCGACGACAGCCCTCAGCATTACACACACCAACGACAGCCCTCAGCATTACACACACCGACGACATCCCTCAGCATTACACACACCAACGACAGCCGTAAGCATTACACACACCGACGACAGCCCTCAGCATTACAATGATTACACACACCGACAACATCCCTCAGCATTACACACACCGACGACAGCCCTCAGCATTACACACACCGACGACATCCCTCAGCATTACAATGATTACACACACCGACAACATCCCTCAGCATTACACACACCAACGACAGCCCTCAGCATTACACACACCGACAACATCCCTCAGCATTACACACACCAACGACAGCCCTCAGCATTACACACACAATTATGGGGTATAGTGTGCAATAAACATAGAACAACACAGTTTCTGGTTCAAGTTTTACATCACGGCATAACGTCAACTAGTTCACATACTGGAAGAATGTCAGTTGATATATAATTATGTGTACCTCTGTTTATATTTTCATTCCTTCATTGATGTATGTTTATTCAAATAAAAAATAAAAAAAAATAAAAACTAGTTCACATATTATATACTTGTGTCGTTCTATCTATTTATGGGGTGATTTTTTAATAAATATATCACATAGAATTTGTTTGGATAATAATGTCTACGGGTATCTTAAATTAAACTCAGAGCTAGCCGATCCATGTGTGGAATGCTATGATGATGTGTCCCCCAAAAAGAAAACAATAAATTAAAAACTTGCATGCTTCTCACACAGGAAATTAACTTTGTCTTAGTTCTTTAAATTATTTTTGGATTAAGCTACTGCAGTATGTTGTATCTTAAACGCCCATTTTAATTTTTGGGTCACTGATTTTTTTTTTTTTATAGTGCCTTGATATATGGTTTTAATAACAATCTATGACATAAAATATGATTAAAATACTATAAGTCATGACCATTTGGAACGTCTGTGTCTCAGAAGGTGCCGATAGAGTAATAGAAAATAGCTGAAATCATAGAAACATTTCCCCTATTTCGCTTGCAGAATGCAACATAATTCAAACTAAGATATAGAATTATTCTCATTGCATTGATAATAATATACTTTGGAGTACAGTCCAGATGAAACTTAAGCAAAGAAAACACATTGGTACCTTAACAAAAACAATATGTTAACAGTTTCTTACACCGGATAAGTTGATAATACAATGTTTTGAAGCTTCCTTTTTCAAATGGTATTCTTATAATTATGCCTCTGTGACCGAAGGAAAGGTGAGTATACTGGATTACATGCATCCGATCCTCTGTCTGTCAGTCTATGAAATTTGGTCTGGATGTTCACTACTATGAGGATATTCATTCGTTTTCTTCGGGCTTTACATTCTAGAGTTATTCATCTTTGTTTACCTGGAAATGTTGTTTTGTTTTTGTCTGTCCAGGCAGATATCTCAGCCACCAGTTGTCGGATTTCAATGAGATTTGGTCTGGATGTTCACTACTATGAGGATATTCATTTGTTTTGTTCGGGCTTTACATTCTAGAGTTATTCATCTTTGTTTATCTGGAAATGTTGTTTTTGTTTGTCTATCCAGGCAGGTAGTTCAGCAACCAGTTGTCGTATCTCAATGAAATTTGGTCTGGATGTTCACTACTATGAGGATATTCATTCGTTTTGTTCGGGTTTTACATTATAGAGTTATTCATCTTTGTTTATCTGGAAATGTTGTTTTGTATTTGTGTAATGCTGAGGGCTGTCGTCGGTATGTGTAATGCTGAGGGATGTTGTCGGTGTGTGTAATCATTGTAATGCTGAGGGCTGTCGTCGGTGTGTGTAATGCTTACGGCTGTCGTCGGTGTGTGTAATGCTGAGGGCTGTCGTCGGTGTGTGTAATGCTGAGGGATGTTGTCGGTGTGTGTAATCATTGTAATGCTGAGGGCTGTCGTCGGTGTGTGTAATGCTTACGGCTGTCGTCGGTGTGTGTAATGCTGAGGGCTGTCGTCGGTGTGTGTAATGCTGAGGGCTGTCGTTGGTGTGTGTAATGCTGAGGGCTGTCGTTGGTGTGTGTAATGCTGAGGGCTGTCGTTGGTGTGTGTAATGCTGAGGGCTGTCGTTGGTGTGTGTAATGCTGAGGGCTGTCGTTGGTGTGTGTAATGCTGAGGGCTGTCGTTGGTGTGTGTAATGCTGAGGGATGTTGTCGGTGTGTGTAATGCTGAGGGATGTCGTCGGTGTGTGTAATGCTGAGGGCTGTCGTTGGTGTGTGTAATGCTGAGGGCTGTCGTTGGTGTGTGTAATGCTTACGGCTGTCGTCGGTGTGTGTAATGCTGAGGGCTGTCGTCGGTGTGTGTAATGCTGAGGGATGTTGTCGGTGTGTGTAATCATTGTAATGCTGAGGGCTGTCGTCGGTGTGTGTAATGCTTACGGCTGTCGTCGGTGTGTGTAATGCTGAGGGCTGTCGTCGGTGTGTGTAATGCTGAGGGATGTTGTCGGTGTATGTAATCATTGTAATGCTGAGGGCTGTCGTCGGTGTGTGTAATGCTGAGGGATGTCGTCGGTGTGTGTAATGCTGAGGGCTGTCGTCGGTGTGTGTAATGCTGAGGGCTGTCGTTGGTGTGTGTAATGCTGAGGGCTGTCGTTGGTGTGTGTAATGCTGAGGGCTGTCGTTGGTGTGTGTAATGCTGAGGGATGTTGTCGGTGTGTGTAATCATTGTAATGCTGAGGGCTGTCGTCGGTGTGTGTAATGCTGAGGGCTGTCGTTGGTGTGTGTAATGCTGAGGGATGTTGTCGGTGTGTGTAATCATTGTAATGCTGAGGGCTGTCGTCGGTGTGTGTAATGCTGAGGACACACCGACGACAGCCCTCAGCATTACACACACCGACGACAGCCCTCAGCATTACACACACCAACGACAGCCTTCAGCATTACACACACCAACGACAGCCGTAAGCATTACACACACCAACGACAGCCTTCAGCATTACACACACCAACGACAGCCTTCAGCATTACACACACCAACGACAGCCCTCAGCATTACACACACCAACGACAGCCTTCAGCATTACACACACCAACGACAGCCTTCAGCATTACACACACCAACGACAGCCCTCAGCATTACACACACCAACGACAGCCTTCAGCATTACACACACCAACGACAGCCCTCAGCATTACACACACCGACAACATCCCTCAGCATTACACACACCAACGACAGCCCTCAGCATTACAATGATTACACACACCGACAACAGCCCTCAGCATTACACACACCAACGACAGCCCTCAGCATTACACACACCGACGACATCCCTCAGCATTACACACACCAACGACAGCCCTCAGCATTACACACACCGACGACAGCCCTCAGCATTACACACACCGACGACATCCCTCAGCATTACACACACCAACGACAGCCCTCAGCATTACACACACCGACGACAGCCCTCAGCATTACACACACCGACAACATCCCTCAGCATTACACACACCGACGACATCCCTCAGCATTACAATGATTACACACACCGACGACAGCCCTCAGCATTACACACACCAACGACAGCCCTCAGCATTACACACACCGACGACATCCCTCAGCATTACACACACCGACGACAGCCCTCAGCATTACACACACCAACGACAGCCCTCAGCATTACACACACCGACGACATCCCTCAGCATTACACACACCGACGACAGCCCTCAGCATTACACACACCAACGACAGCCCTCAGCATTACACACACCGACGACAGCCCTCAGCATTACACACACCGACAACATCCCTCAGCATTACACACACCGACGACATCCCTCAGCATTACACACACCGACAACATCCCTCAGCATTACACACACCGACGACATCCCTCAGCATTACACACACCAACGACAGCCCTCAGCATTACACACACCAACGACAGCCCTCAGCATTACACACACCAACGACAGCCCTCAGCATTACACACACCGACGACAGCCCTCAGCATTACACACACCAACGACAGCCCTCAGCATTACACACACCAACGACAGCCCTCAGCATTACACACACCAACGACAGCCCTCAGCATTACACACACCGACGACATCCCTCAGCATTACACACACCGACGACAGCCCTCAGCATTACACACACCAACGACAGCCCTCAGCATTACACACACCGACGACAGCCCTCAGCATTACACACACCGACGACATCCCTCAGCATTACACACACCGACGACAGCCCTCAGCATTACACACACCAACGACAGCCCTCAGCATTACAATGATTACACACACCGACGACAGCCCTCAGCATTACACACACCGACAACATCCCTCATCATTACACACACCGACGACAGCCCTCAGCATTACACACACCAACGACAGCCCTCAGCATTACAATGATTACACACACCGACAACATCCCTCAGCATTACACACACCAACGACAGCCCTCAGCATTACACACACCAACGACAGCCCTCAGCATTACACACACCAACGACAGCCCTCAGCATTACAATGATTACACACACCGACAACATCCCTCAGCATTACACACACCAACGACATCCCTCAGCATTACACACACCGACAACATCCCTCAGCATTACACACACCGACGACAGCCCTCAGCATTACACACACCAACGACAGCCCTCAGCATTACAATGATTACACACACCGACAACATCCCTCAGCATTACACACACCAACGACATCCCTCAGCATTACACACACCAACGACATCCCTCAGCATTACACACACCAACGACAGCCCTCAGCATTACACACACCAACGACAGCCCTCAGCATTACAATGATTACACACACCGACGACAGCCCTCAGCATTACAATGATTACACACACCGACAACATCCCTCAGCATTACACACACCAACGACAGCCCTCAGCATTACACACACCAACAACAGCCCTCAGCATTACAATGATTACACACACCGACAACATCCCTCAGCATTACACACACCGACGACAGCCCTCAGCATTACACACACCGACAACATCCCTCAGCATTACACACACCAACGACAGCCCTCAGCATTACACACACCAACGACAGCCGTAAGCATTACACACACCGACGACAGCCCTCAGCATTACACACACCAACGACAGCCCTCAGCATTACAATGATTACACACACCGACAACATCCCTCAGCATTACACACACCAACGACAGCCCTCAGCATTACACACACCAACGACAGCCCTCAGCATTACACACACCAACGACAGCCCTCAGCATTACACACACCGACGACAGCCCTCAGCATTACACACACCAACGACATCCCTCAGCATTACACACACCAACGTCAGCCGTAAGCATTACACACACCGACGACAGCCCTCAGCATTACACACACCGACGACAGCCCTCAGCATTACACACACCAACGACAGCCCTCAGCATTACACACACCGACGACAGCCCTCAGCATTACACACACCAACGACAGCCCTCAGCATTACACACACCGACGACATCCCTCAGCATTACACACACCGACAACATCCCTCAGCATTACACACACCAACGACAGCCCTCAGCATTACACACACCGACGACAGCCGTAAGCATTACACACACCGACGACATCCCTCAGCATTACACACACCAACGACAGCCCTCAGCATTACACACACCAACGACAGCCCTCAGCATTACAATGATTACACACACCGACAACATCCCTCAGCATTACACACACCGACGACAGCCCTCAGCATTACACACACCGACGACATCCCTCAGCATTACACACACCAACGACAGCCGTAAGCATTACACACACCGACGACAGCCCTCAGCATTACAATGATTACACACACCGACAACATCCCTCAGCATTACACACACCGACGACAGCCCTCAGCATTACACACACCGACGACAGCCGTAAGCATTACACACACCAACGACAGCCCTCAGCATTACAATGATTACACACACCGACAACATCCCTCAGCATTACACACACCGACGACAGCCCTCAGCATTACACACACCGACAACATCCCTCAGCATTACACACACCAACGACAGCCCTCAGCATTACAATGATTACACACACCAACGACAGCCCTCAGCATTACAATGATTACACACACCGACAACATCCCTCAGCATTACACACACCGACGACAGCCCTCAGCATTACACACACCGACGACAGCCCTCAGCATTACACACACCGACGACATCCCTCAGCATTACACACACCAACGACAGCCCTCAGCATTACACACACCGACAACACCCCTCAGCATTACAATGATTACACACACCGACGACATCCCTCAGCATTACACACACCGACGACAGCCCTCAGCATTACACACACCAACGACAGCCCTCAGCATTACAATGATTACACACACCGACGGCAGCCTTCAGCATTACACACACCAACGACAGCCGTAAGCATTACACACACCGACGACAGCCTTCAGCATTACAATGATTACACACACCGACAACATCCCTCAGCATTACACACACCGACGACAGCCCTCAGCATTACACACACCAACGACAGCCCTCAGCATTACACACACCAACGACAGCCCTCAGCATTACACACACCAACGACAGCCCTCAGCATTACACACACCGACGACAGCCCTCAGCATTACACACACCAACGACATCCCTCAGCATTACACACACCAACGACAGCCGTAAGCATTACACACACCGACGACAGCCCTCAGCATTACACACACCGACGACAGCCCTCAGCATTACACACACCAACGACAGCCCTCAGCATTACACACACCGACGACAGCCCTCAGCATTACACACACCAACGACAGCCCTCAGCATTACACACACCGACGACATCCCTCAGCATTACACACACCGACAACATCCCTCAGCATTACACACACCAACGACAGCCCTCAGCATTACACACACCGACGACAGCCGTAAGCATTACACACACCGACGACATCCCTCAGCATTACACACACCAACGACAGCCCTCAGCATTACACACACCAACGACAGCCCTCAGCATTACAATGATTACACACACCGACAACATCCCTCAGCATTACACACACCGACGACAGCCCTCAGCATTACACACACCGACGACATCCCTCAGCATTACACACACCAACGACAGCCGTAAGCATTACACACACCGACGACAGCCCTCAGCATTACAATGATTACACACACCGACAACATCCCTCAGCATTACACACACCGACGACAGCCCTCAGCATTACACACACCGACGACAGCCGTAAGCATTACACACACCAACGACAGCCCTCAGCATTACAATGATTACACACACCGACAACATCCCTCAGCATTACACACACCAACGACATCCCTCAGCATTACACACACCAACGACAGCCCTCAGCATTACACACACCAACGACAGCCCTCAGCATTACAATGATTACACACACCGACGACAGCCCTCAGCATTACAATGATTACACACACCGACAACATCCCTCAGCATTACACACACCAACGACAGCCCTCAGCATTACACACACCAACAACAGCCCTCAGCATTACAATGATTACACACACCGACAACATCCCTCAGCATTACACACACCGACGACAGCCCTCAGCATTACACACACCGACAACATCCCTCAGCATTACACACACCAACGACACCCTCAGCATTACACACACCAACGACAGCCGTAAGCATTACACACACCGACGACAGCCCTCAGCATTACACACACCAACGACAGCCCTCAGCATTACAATGATTACACACACCGACAACATCCCTCAGCATTACACACACCAACGACAGCCCTCAGCATTACACACACCAACGACAGCCCTCAGCATTACACACACCAACGACAGCCCTCAGCATTACACACACCGACGACAGCCCTCAGCATTACACACACCAACGACATCCCTCAGCATTACACACACCAACGTCAGCCGTAAGCATTACACACACCGACGACAGCCCTCAGCATTACACACACCGACGACAGCCCTCAGCATTACACACACCAACGACAGCCCTCAGCATTACACACACCGACGACAGCCCTCAGCATTACACACACCAACGACAGCCCTCAGCATTACACACACCGACGACATCCCTCAGCATTACACACACCGACAACATCCCTCAGCATTACACACACCAACGACAGCCCTCAGCATTACACACACCGACGACAGCCGTAAGCATTACACACACCGACGACATCCCTCAGCATTACACACACCAACGACAGCCCTCAGCATTACACACACCAACGACAGCCCTCAGCATTACAATGATTACACACACCGACAACATCCCTCAGCATTACACACACCGACGACAGCCCTCAGCATTACACACACCGACGACATCCCTCAGCATTACACACACCAACGACAGCCGTAAGCATTACACACACCGACGACAGCCCTCAGCATTACAATGATTACACACACCGACAACATCCCTCAGCATTACACACACCGACGACAGCCCTCAGCATTACACACACCGACGACAGCCGTAAGCATTACACACACCAACGACAGCCCTCAGCATTACAATGATTACACACACCGACAACATCCCTCAGCATTACACACACCGACGACAGCCCTCAGCATTACACACACCGACAACATCCCTCAGCATTACACACACCAACGACAGCCCTCAGCATTACAATGATTACACACACCAACGACAGCCCTCAGCATTACAATGATTACACACACCGACAACATCCCTCAGCATTACACACACCGACGACAGCCCTCAGCATTACACACACCGACGACAGCCCTCAGCATTACACACACCGACGACATCCATCAGCATTACACACACCAACGACAGCCCTCAGCATTACACACACCGACAACACCCCTCAGCATTACAATGATTACACACACCGACGACATCCCTCAGCATTACACACACCGACGACAGCCCTCAGCATTACACACACCAACGACAGCCCTCAGCATTACAATGATTACACACACCGACGGCAGCCTTCAGCATTACACACACCAACGACAGCCGTAAGCATTACACACACCGACGACAGCCTTCAGCATTACAATGATTACACACACCGACAACATCCCTCAGCATTACACACACCGACGACAGCCCTCAGCATTACACACACCAACGACAGCCCTCAGCATTACACACACCAACGACAGCCCTCAGCATTACACACACCAACGACAGCCCTCAGCATTACACACACCGACGACAGCCCTCAGCATTACACACACCAACGACATCCCTCAGCATTACACACACCAACGACATCCGTAAGCATTACACACACCGACGACAGCCCTCAGCATTACACACACCGACGACAGCCCTCAGCATTACACACACCAACGACAGCCCTCAGCATTACACACACCGACGACAGCCCTCAGCATTACACACACCAACGACAGCCCTCAGCATTACACACACCGACGACATCCCTCAGCATTACACACACCGACAACATCCCTCAGCATTACACACACCAACGACAGCCCTCAGCATTACACACACCGACGACAGCCGTAAGCATTACACACACCGACGACATCCCTCAGCATTACACACACCAACGACAGCCCTCAGCATTACACACACCAACGACAGCCCTCAGCATTACAATGATTACACACACCGACAACATCCCTCAGCATTACACACACCGACGACAGCCCTCAGCATTACACACACCGACGACATCCCTCAGCATTACACACACCAACGACAGCCGTAAGCATTACACACACCGACGACAGCCCTCAGCATTACAATGATTACACACACCGACAACATCCCTCAGCATTACACACACCGACGACAGCCCTCAGCATTACACACACCGACGACAGCCGTAAGCATTACACACACCAACGACAGCCCTCAGCATTACAATGATTACACACACCGACAACATCCCTCAGCATTACACACACCGACGACAGCCCTCAGCATTACACACACCGACAACATCCCTCAGCATTACACACACCAACGACAGCCCTCAGCATTACAATGATTACACACCAACGACAGCCCTCAGCATTACAATGATTACACACACCGACAACATCCCTCAGCATTACACACACCGACGACAGCCCTCAGCATTACACACACCGACGACAGCCCTCAGCATTACACACACCGACGACATCCCTCAGCATTACACACACCAACGACAGCCCTCAGCATTACACACACCGACAACACCCCTCAGCATTACAATGATTACACACACCGACGACATCCCTCAGCATTACACACACCGACGACAGCCCTCAGCATTACACACACCAACGACAGCCCTCAGCATTACAATGATTACACACACCGACGACAGCCTTCAGCATTACACACACCAACGACAGCCGTAAGCATTACACACACCGACGACAGCCTTCAGCATTACAATGATTACACACACCGACAACATCCCTCAGCATTACACACACCGACGACAGCCCTCAGCATTACACACACCGACAACATCCCTCAGCATTACACACACCGACGACAGCCCTCAGCATTACAATGATTACACACACCGACAACATCCCTCAGCATTACACACACCGACGACAGCCCTCAGCATTACACACACCGACAACATCCCTCAGCATTACACACACCGACGACAGCCCTCATCATTACACACACCAACGACAGCCGTAAGCATTACACACACCAACGACAGCCCTCAGCATTACAATGATTACACACACCGACAACATCCCTCAGCATTACACACACCGACGACAGCCCTCAGCATTACACACACCAACGACAGCCCTCAGCATTACACACACCAACGACAGCCCTCAGCATTACACACACCAACGACAGCCCTCAGCATTACACACACCAACGACAGCCCTCAGCATTACAATGATTACACACACCGACGACAGCCCTCAGCATTACAATGATTACACACACCGACGACAGCCCTCAGCATTACACACACCAACGACAGCCCTCAGCATTACCGACAGCCCTCAGCATTACACACACCAACGACAGCCCTCAGCATTACACACACCGACAACATCCCTCAGCATTACACACACCGACGACATCCCTCAGCATTACACACACCAACGACAGCCGTAAGCATTACACACACCGACGACAGCCCTCAGCATTACAATGATTACACACACCGACAACATCCCTCAGCATTACACACACCGACGACATCCCTCAGCATTACACACACCGACGACATCCCTCAGCATTAAAATGATTACACACACCGACAACATCCCTCAGCATTACACACACCAACGACAGCCCTCAGCATTACACACACCGACAACAGCCCTCAGCATTACACACACCAACAACAGCCCTCAGCATTACACACACCGACAACATCCCTCAGCATTACACACACCAACGACAGCCCTCAGCATTACACACACCGACGACAGCCCTCAGCATTACACACACCGACGACAGCCCTCAGCATTACACACACCGACGACAGCCCTCAGCATTACACACACCAACGACAGCCTTCAGCATTACACACACCAACGACAGCCGTAAGCATTACACACACCAACGACAGCCCTCAGCATTACACACACCAACGACAGCCCTCAGCATTACACACACCAACGACAGCCTTCAGCATTACACACACCAACGACAGCCGTAAGCATTACACACACCAACGACAGCCCTCAGCATTACAATGATTACACACACCGACAACATCCCTCAGCATTACACACACCAACGACATCCCTCAGCATTACACACACCAACGACAGCCCTCAGCATTACAATGATTACACACACCGACGACAGCCCTCAGCATTACACACACCAACGACAGCCCTCAGCATTACACACACCGACGACATCCCTCAGCATTACACACACCAACGACAGCCCTCAGCATTACACACACCGACGACAGCCCTCAGCATTACAATGATTACACACACCGACGACAGCCCTCAGCATTACACACACCAACGACATCCCTCAGCATTACACACACCAACGACAGCCCTCAGCATTACACACACCAACGACAGCCCTCAGCATTACACACACCGACGACAGCCCTCAGCATTACACACACCGACGACAGCCCTCAGCATTACACACACCAACGACAGCCTTCAGCATTACACACACCAACGACAGCCGTAAGCATTACACACACCAACGACAGCCCTCAGCATTACACACACCGACGACATCCCTCAGCATTACACACACCAACGACAGCCCTCAGCATTACACACACCGACGACAGCCCTCAGCATTACAATGATTACACACACCGACGACAGCCCTCAGCATTACACACACCAACGACATCCCTCAGCATTACACACACCAACGACAGCCCTCAGCATTACACACACCAACGACAGCCCTCAGCATTACACACACCGACGACAGCCCTCAGCATTACACACACCGACGACAGCCCTCAGCATTACACACACCAACGACAGCCTTCAGCATTACACACACCAACGACAGCCGTAAGCATTACACACACCAACGACAGCCCTCAGCATTACACACACCAACGACAGCCCTCAGCATTACACACACCAACGACAGCCTTCAGCATTACACACACCAACGACAGCCGTAAGCATTACACACACCAACGACAGCCCTCAGCATTACAATGATTACACACACCGACAACATCCCTCAGCATTACACACACCAACGACATCCCTCAGCATTACACACACCAACGACAGCCCTCAGCATTACAATGATTACACACACCGACGACAGCCCTCAGCATTACACACACCAACGACAGCCCTCAGCATTACACACACCGACGACATCCCTCAGCATTACACACACCAACGACAGCCCTCAGCATTACACACACCGACGACAGCCCTCAGCATTACAATGATTACACACACCGACGACAGCCCTCAGCATTACACACACCAACGACATCCCTCAGCATTACACACACCAACGACAGCCCTCAGCATTACACACACCAACGACAGCCCTCAGCATTACACACACCGACGACAGCCCTCAGCATTACACACACCGACGACAGCCCTCAGCATTACACACACCGACGACAGCCCTCAGCATTACACACACCAACGACAGCCCTCAGCATTACACACACCGACGACAGCCCTCAGCATTACACACACCGGCGACAGCCCTCAGCATTACATACACCGACGACAGCCCTCAGCATTACACACACCGACGACAGCCCTCAGCATTACACACACCAACGACAGCCCACAGCATTACACACACCGACGACAGCCCTCAGCATTACACACACCAACGACAGCCCTCAGCATTACAATGATTACACACACCGACGACAGCCCTCAGCATTACACACACCAACGACAGCCCTCAGCATTACACACACCGACGACATCCCTCAGCATTACACACACCAACGACAGCCCTCAGCATTACACACACCGACGACAGCCCTCAGCATTACAATGATTACACACACCGACGACAGCCCTCAGCATTACACACACCAACGACATCCCTCAGCATTACACACACCAACGACAGCCCTCAGCATTACACACACCAACGACAGCCCTCAGCATTACACACACCGACGACAGCCCTCAGCATTACACACACCGACGACAGCCCTCAGCATTACACACACCGACGACAGCCCTCAGCATTACACACACCAACGACAGCCCTCAGCATTACACACACCGACGACAGCCCTCAGCATTACACACACCGACGACAGCCCTCAGCATTACATACATCGACGACAGCCCTCAGCATTACACACACCGACGACAGCCCTCAGCATTACACACACCAACGACAGCCTTCAGCATTACACACACCAACGACAGCCCTCAGCATTACACACACCGACAACATCCCTCAGCATTACACACACCAACGACAGCCCTCAGCATTACAATGATTACACACACCGACAACAGCCCTCAGCATTACACACACCAACGACAGCCCTCAGCATTACACACACCGACGACATCCCTCAGCATTACACACACCAACGACAGCCCTCAGCATTACACACACCGACGACAGCCCTCAGCATTACACACACCGACGACATCCCTCAGCATTACACACACCAACGACAGCCCTCAGCATTACACACACCGACGACAGCCCTCAGCATTACACACACCGACAACATCCCTCAGCATTACACACACCGACGACATCCCTCAGCATTACAATGATTACACACACCGACGACAGCCCTCAGCATTACACACACCAACGACAGCCCTCAGCATTACACACACCGACGACATCCCTCAGCATTACACACACCGACGACAGCCCTCAGCATTACACACACCAACGACAGCCCTCAGCATTACACACACCGACGACATCCCTCAGCATTACACACACCGACGACAGCCCTCAGCATTACACACACCAACGACAGCCCTCAGCATTACACACACCGACGACAGCCCTCAGCATTACACACACCGACAACATCCCTCAGCATTACACACACCGACGACATCCCTCAGCATTACACACACCGACAACATCCCTCAGCATTACACACACCGACGACATCCCTCAGCATTACACACACCAACGACAGCCCTCAGCATTACACACACCAACGACAGCCCTCAGCATTACACACACCAACGACAGCCCTCAGCATTACACACACCGACGACAGCCCTCAGCATTACACACACCAACGACAGCCCTCAGCATTACACACACCAACGACAGCCCTCAGCATTACACACACCAACGACAGCCCTCAGCATTACACACACCGACGACATCCCTCAGCATTACACACACCGACGACAGCCCTCAGCATTACACACACCAACGACAGCCCTCAGCATTACACACACCGACGACAGCCCTCAGCATTACACACACCGACGACATCCCTCAGCATTACACACACCGACGACAGCCCTCAGCATTACACACACCAACGACAGCCCTCAGCATTACAATGATTACACACACCGACGACAGCCCTCAGCATTACACACACCGACAACATCCCTCATCATTACACACACCGACGACAGCCCTCAGCATTACACACACCAACGACAGCCCTCAGCATTACAATGATTACACACACCGACAACATCCCTCAGCATTACACACACCAACGACAGCCCTCAGCATTACACACACCAACGACAGCCCTCAGCATTACACACACCAACGACAGCCCTCAGCATTACAATGATTACACACACCGACAACATCCCTCAGCATTACACACACCAACGACATCCCTCAGCATTACACACACCGACAACATCCCTCAGCATTACACACACCGACGACAGCCCTCAGCATTACAAACACCAACGACAGCCCTCAGCATTACAATGATTACACACACCGACAACATCCCTCAGCATTACACACACCAACGACATCCCTCAGCATTACACACACCAACGACATCCCTCAGCATTACACACACCAACGACAGCCCTCAGCATTACACACACCAACGACAGCCCTCAGCATTACAATGATTACACACACCGACGACAGCCCTCAGCATTACAATGATTACACACACCGACAACATCCCTCAGCATTACACACACCAACGACAGCCCTCAGCATTACACACACCAACAACAGCCCTCAGCATTACAATGATTACACACACCGACAACATCCCTCAGCATTACACACACCGACGACAGCCCTCAGCATTACACACACCGACAACATCCCTCAGCATTACACACACCAACGACAGCCCTCAGCATTACACACACCAACGACAGCCGTAAGCATTACACACACCGACGACAGCCCTCAGCATTACACACACCAACGACAGCCCTCAGCATTACAATGATTACACACACCGACAACATCCCTCAGCATTACACACACCAACGACAGCCCTCAGCATTACACACACCAACGACAGCCCTCAGCATTACACACACCAACGACAGCCCTCAGCATTACACACACCGACGACAGCCCTCAGCATTACACACACCAACGACATCCCTCAGCATTACACACACCAACGTCAGCCGTAAGCATTACACACACCGACGACAGCCCTCAGCATTACACACACCGACGACAGCCCTCAGCATTACACACACCAACGACAGCCCTCAGCATTACACACACCGACGACAGCCCTCAGCATTACACACACCAACGACAGCCCTCAGCATTACACACACCGACGACATCCCTCAGCATTACACACACCGACAACATCCCTCAGCATTACACACACCAACGACAGCCCTCAGCATTACACACACCGACGACAGCCGTAAGCATTACACACACCGACGACATCCCTCAGCATTACACACACCAACGACAGCCCTCAGCATTACACACACCAACGACAGCCCTCAGCATTACAATGATTACACACACCGACAACATCCCTCAGCATTACACACACCGACGACAGCCCTCAGCATTACACACACCGACGACATCCCTCAGCATTACACACACCAACGACAGCCGTAAGCATTACACACACCGACGACAGCCCTCAGCATTACAATGATTACACACACCGACAACATCCCTCAGCATTACACACACCGACGACAGCCCTCAGCATTACACACACCGACGACAGCCGTAAGCATTACACACACCAACGACAGCCCTCAGCATTACAATGATTACACACACCGACAACATCCCTCAGCATTACACACACCGACGACAGCCCTCAGCATTACACACACCGACAACATCCCTCAGCATTACACACACCAACGACAGCCCTCAGCATTACAATGATTACACACACCAACGACAGCCCTCAGCATTACAATGATTACACACACCGACAACATCCCTCAGCATTACACACACCGACGACAGCCCTCAGCATTACACACACCGACGACAGCCCTCAGCATTACACACACCGACGACATCCCTCAGCATTACACACACCAACGACAGCCCTCAGCATTACACACACCGACAACACCCCTCAGCATTACAATGATTACACACACCGACGACATCCCTCAGCATTACACACACCGACGACAGCCCTCAGCATTACACACACCAACGACAGCCCTCAGCATTACAATGATTACACACACCGACGGCAGCCTTCAGCATTACACACACCAACGACAGCCGTAAGCATTACACACACCGACGACAGCCTTCAGCATTACAATGATTACACACACCGACAACATCCCTCAGCATTACACACACCGACGACAGCCCTCAGCATTACACACACCAACGACAGCCCTCAGCATTACACACACCAACGACAGCCCTCAGCATTACACACACCAACGACAGCCCTCAGCATTACACACACCGACGACAGCCCTCAGCATTACACACACCAACGACATCCCTCAGCATTACACACACCAACGACAGCCGTAAGCATTACACACACCGACGACAGCCCTCAGCATTACACACACCGACGACAGCCCTCAGCATTACACACACCAACGACAGCCCTCAGCATTACACACACCGACGACAGCCCTCAGCATTACACACACCAACGACAGCCCTCAGCATTACACACACCGACGACATCCCTCAGCATTACACACACCGACAACATCCCTCAGCATTACACACACCAACGACAGCCCTCAGCATTACACACACCGACGACAGCCGTAAGCATTACACACACCGACGACATCCCTCAGCATTACACACACCAACGACAGCCCTCAGCATTACACACACCAACGACAGCCCTCAGCATTACAATGATTACACACACCGACAACATCCCTCAGCATTACACACACCGACGACAGCCCTCAGCATTACACACACCGACGACATCCCTCAGCATTACACACACCAACGACAGCCGTAAGCATTACACACACCGACGACAGCCCTCAGCATTACAATGATTACACACACCGACAACATCCCTCAGCATTACACACACCGACGACAGCCCTCAGCATTACACACACCGACGACAGCCGTAAGCATTACACACACCAACGACAGCCCTCAGCATTACAATGATTACACACACCGACAACATCCCTCAGCATTACACACACCGACGACAGCCCTCAGCATTACACACACCGACAACATCCCTCAGCATTACACACACCAACGACAGCCCTCAGCATTACAATGATTACACACACCAACGACAGCCCTCAGCATTACAATGATTACACACACCGACAACATCCCTCAGCATTACACACACCGACGACAGCCCTCAGCATTACACACACCGACGACAGCCCTCAGCATTACACACACCGACGACATCCCTCAGCATTACACACACCAACGACAGCCCTCAGCATTACACACACCGACAACACCCCTCAGCATTACAATGATTACACACACCGACGACATCCCTCAGCATTACACACACCGACGACAGCCCTCAGCATTACACACACCAACGACAGCCCTCAGCATTACAATGATTACACACACCGACGACAGCCTTCAGCATTACACACACCAACGACAGCCGTAAGCATTACACACACCGACGACAGCCTTCAGCATTACAATGATTACACACACCGACAACATCCCTCAGCATTACACACACCGACGACAGCCCTCAGCATTACACACACCGACAACATCCCTCAGCATTACACACACCGACGACAGCCCTCAGCATTACAATGATTACACACACCGACAACATCCCTCAGCATTACACACACCGACGACAGCCCTCAGCATTACACACACCGACAACATCCCTCAGCATTACACACACCGACGACAGCCCTCATCATTACACACACCAACGACAGCCGTAAGCATTACACACACCAACGACAGCCCTCAGCATTACAATGATTACACACACCGACAACATCCCTCAGCATTACACACACCGACGACAGCCCTCAGCATTACACACACCAACGACAGCCCTCAGCATTACACACACCAACGACAGCCCTCAGCATTACACACACCAACGACAGCCCTCAGCATTACACACACCAACGACAGCCCTCAGCATTACAATGATTACACACACCGACGACAGCCCTCAGCATTACAATGATTACACACACCGACGACAGCCCTCAGCATTACACACACCAACGACAGCCCTCAGCATTACACACACCGACGACAGCCCTCAGCATTACACACACCAACGACAGCCCTCAGCATTACACACACCGACAACATCCCTCAGCATTACACACACCGACGACATCCCTCAGCATTACACACACCAACGACAGCCGTAAGCATTACACACACCGACGACAGCCCTCAGCATTACAATGATTACACACACCGACAACATCCCTCAGCATTACACACACCGACGACAGCCCTCAGCATTACACACACCGACGACATCCCTCAGCATTACAATGATTACACACACCGACAACATCCCTCAGCATTACACACACCAACGACAGCCCTCAGCATTACACACACCGACAACAGCCCTCAGCATTACACACACCAACAACAGCCCTCAGCATTACACACACCGACAACATCCCTCAGCATTACACACACCAACGACAGCCCTCAGCATTACACACACCGACGACAGCCCTCAGCATTACACACACCGACGACAGCCCTCAGCATTACACACACCGACGACAGCCCTCAGCATTACACACACCAACGACAGCCTTCAGCATTACACACACCAACGACAGCCGTAAGCATTACACACACCAACGACAGCCCTCAGCATTACACACACCAACGACAGCCCTCAGCATTACACACACCAACGACAGCCTTCAGCATTACACACACCAACGACAGCCGTAAGCATTACACACACCAACGACAGCCCTCAGCATTACAATGATTACACACACCGACAACATCCCTCAGCATTACACACACCAACGACATCCCTCAGCATTACACACACCAACGACAGCCCTCAGCATTACAATGATTACACACACCGACGACAGCCCTCAGCATTACACACACCAACGACAGCCCTCAGCATTACACACACCGACGACATCCCTCAGCATTACACACACCAACGACAGCCCTCAGCATTACACACACCGACGACAGCCCTCAGCATTACAATGATTACACACACCGACGACAGCCCTCAGCATTACACACACCAACGACATCCCTCAGCATTACACACACCAACGACAGCCCTCAGCATTACACACACCAACGACAGCCCTCAGCATTACACACACCGACGACAGCCCTCAGCATTACACACACCGACGACAGCCCTCAGCATTACACACACCGACGACAGCCCTCAGCATTACACACACCAACGACAGCCCTCAGCATTACACACACCGACGACAGCCCTCAGCATTACACACACCGACGACAGCCCTCAGCATTACATACACCGACGACAGCCCTCAGCATTACACACACCGACGACAGCCCTCAGCATTACACACACCAACGACAGCCCACAGCATTACACACACCGACGACAGCCCTCAGCATTACACACACCAACGACAGCCCTCAGCATTACACACACCGACGACATCCCTCAGCATTACACACACCGACAACAGCCGTAAGCATTACACACACCGACGACAGCCCTCAGCATTACAATGATTACACACACCGACAACATCCCTCAGCATTACACACACCGACGACAGCCCTCAGCATTACACACACCAACAACATCCCTCAGCATTACACACACCAACGACAGCCCTCAGCATTACAATGATTACACACACCAACGACAGCCCTCAGCATTACAATGATTACACACACCGACAACATCCCTCAGCATTACACACACCGACGACAGCCCTCAGCATTACACACACCGACGACATCCCTCAGCATTACACACACCAACGACAGCCCTCAGCATTACACACACCGACAACATCCCTCAGCATTACACACACCAACGACAGCCCTCAGCATTACAATGATTACACACACCGACGACAGCCTTCAGCATTACACACACCAACAACAGCCGTAAGCATTACACACACCGACGACAGCCCTCAGCATTACAATGATTACACACACCGACAACATCCCTCAGCATTACACACACCGACGACAGCCCTCAGCATTACACACACCGACAACATCCCTCAGCATTACACACACCGACGACAGCCCTCAGCATTACAATGATTACACACACCGACAACATCCCTCAGCATTACACACACCGACGACAGCCCTCAGCATTACACACACCGACAACATCCCTCAGCATTACACACACCGACGACAGCCCTCAGCATTACACACACCAACGACAGCCGTAAGCATTACACACACCAACGACAGCCCTCAGCATTACAATGATTACACACACCGACGACAGCCCTCAGCATTACACACACCAACGACAGCCCTCAGCATTACACACACCGACGACATCCCTCAGCATTACACACACCGACAACATCCCTCAGCATTACACACACCGACGACATCCCTCAGCATTACACACACCAACGACAGCCCTCAGCATTACACACACCGACGACATCCCTCAGCATTACACACACCAACGACAGCCGTAAGCATTACACACACCGACGACAGCCCTCAGCATTACAATGATTACACACACCGACAACATCCCTCAGCATTACACACACCGACGACAGCCCTCAGCATTACACACACCGACGACATCCCTCAGCATTACAATGATTACACACACCGACAACATCCCTCAGCATTACACACACCAACGACAGCCCTCAGCATTACACACACCGACAACATCCCTCAGCATTACACACACCAACGACAGCCCTCAGCATTACACACACCGACGACAGCCCTCAGCATTACACACACCAACGACAGCCCTCAGCATTACACACACCGACGACAGCCCTCAGCATTTCACACACCAACGACAGCCCTCAGCATTACACACACCAACGACAGCCCTCAGCATTACACACACCGACGACATCCCTCAGCATTACACACACCAACGACAGCCCTCAGCATTACACACACCGACGACAGCCCTCAGCATTTCACACACCAACGACAGCCCTCAGCATTTCACACACCAACGACAGCCCTCAGCATTACACACACCAACGACAGCCCTCAGCATTACACACACCAACGACAGCCCTCAGCATTACACACACCAACGAAAGCCCTCAGCATTACACACACCAACGACAGCCCTCAGCATTACACACACCGACAACATCCCTCAGCATTACACACACCGACGACAGCCCTCAGCATTACAATGATTACACACACCGACAACATCCCTCAGCATTACACACACCGACGACAGCCCTCAGCATTACACACACCGACAACATCCCTCAGCATTACACACACCGACGACAGCCCTCAGCATTACACACACCAACGACAGCCGTAAGCATTACACACACCAACGACAGCCCTCAGCATTACAATGATTACACACACCGACGACAGCCCTCAGCATTACACACACCAACGACAGCCCTCAGCATTACACACACCGACGACAGCCCTCAGCATTACACACACCAACGACAGCCCTCAGCATTACACACACCGACGACATCCCTCAGCATTACACACACCAACGACAGCCGTAAGCATTACACACACCGACGACAGCCCTCAGCATTACAATGATTACACACACCGACAACATCCCTCAGCATTACACACACCGACGACAGCCCTCAGCATTACACACACCGACGACATCCCTCAGCATTACAATGATTACACACACCGACAACATCCCTCAGCATTACACACACCAACGACATCCCTCAGCATTACACACACCGACAACATCCCTCAGCATTACACACACCAACGACAGCCCTCAGCATTACACACACCGACGACAGCCCTCAGCATTACACACACCAACGACAGCCCTCAGCATTTCACACACCAACGACAGCCCTCAGCATTACACACACCAACGACAGCCCTCAGCATTACACACACCGACGACATCCCTCAGCATTACACACACCAACGACAGCCCTCAGCATTACACACACCGACGACAGCCCTCAGCATTTCACACACCAACGACAGCCCTCAGCATTTCACACACCGACGACAGCCCTCAGCATTACACACACCGACGACAGCCCTCAGCATTACACACACCAACGACAGCCCTCAGCATTACACACACCGACAACAGCCCTCAGCATTACACACACCGACAACATCCCTCAGCATAACACACACCAACGACAGCCCTCAGCATTACACACACCGACGACAGCCCTCAGCATTACACACACCAACGAGAGCCCTCAGCATTACACACACCGACGACAGCCCTCAGCATTACACACACCAACGACAGCCCTCAGCATTACACACACCGACAACAGCCATCAGCATTACAATGATTACACACACCGACAACATCCCTCAGCATTACACACACCGACGACAGCCCTCAGCATTACAATGATTACACACACCGACAACATCCCTCAGCATTACACACACCGACGACAGCCCTCAGCATTACACACACCAACGACAGCCCTCAGCATTACACACACCGACGACAGCCCTCAGCATTACAATGATTACACACACCGACAACATCCCTCAGCATTACACACACCAACGACAGCCCTCAGCATTACACACACCGACGACATCCCTCAGCATTACACACACCGACGACAGCCCTCAGCATTACACACACCAACGACAGCCCTCAGCATTACACACACCGACGACAGCCCTCAGCATTACAATGATTACACACACCGACAACATCCCTCAGCATTACACACACCAACGACAGCCCTCAGCATTACACACACCAACGACAGCCCTCAGCATTACACACACCAACGACAGCCCTCAGCATTACACACACCGACGACAGCCCTCAGCATTACACACACCGACGACATCCCTCAGCATTACACACACCGACGACAGCCCTCAGCATTACAATGATTACACACACCGACAACATCCCTCAGCATTACACACACCGACGACAGCCCTCAGCATTACACACACCGACGACAGCCGTAAGCATTACACACACCGACGACAGCCCTCAGCATTACAATGATTACACACACCGACAACATCCCTCAGCATTACACACACCGACGACAGCCCTCAGCATTACACACACCGACGACAGCCGTAAGCATTACACACACCAACGACAGCCCTCAGCATTACACACACCAACGACAGCCCTCAGCATTACACACACCGACGACATCCCTCAGCATTACACACACCGACAACATCCCTCAGCATTACACACACCAACGACAGCCCTCAGCATTACACACACCAACGACAGCCCTCAGCATTACACACACCAACGACAGCCCTCAGCATTACACACACCAACGACAGCCCTCAGCATTACACACACCGACGACAGCCCTCAGCATTACACACACCGACGACAGCCGTAAGCATTACACACACCAACGACAGCCCTCAGCATTACAATGATTACACACACCGACAACATCCCTCAGCATTACACACACCGACGACAGCCCTCAGCATTACACACACCGACAACATCCCTCAGCATTACACACACCAACGACAGCCCTCAGCATTACAATGATTACACACACCAACGACAGCCCTCAGCATTACAATGATTACACACACCGACAACATCCCTCAGCATTACACACACCGACGACAGCCCTCAGCATTACACACACCGACGACAGCCCTCAGCATTACACACACCGACGACATCCCTCAGCATTACACACACCAACGACAGCCCTCAGCATTACACACACCGACAACACCCCTCAGCATTACAATGATTACACACACCGACGACATCCCTCAGCATTACACACACCGACGACAGCCCTCAGCATTACACACACCAACGACAGCCCTCAGCATTACAATGATTACACACACCGACGGCAGCCTTCAGCATTACACACACCAACGACAGCCGTAAGCATTACACACACCGACGACAGCCTTCAGCATTACAATGATTACACACACCGACAACATCCCTCAGCATTACACACACCGACGACAGCCCTCAGCATTACACACACCAACGACAGCCCTCAGCATTACACACACCAACGACAGCCCTCAGCATTACACACACCAACGACAGCCCTCAGCATTACACACACCGACGACAGCCCTCAGCATTACACACACCAACGACATCCCTCAGCATTACACACACCAACGACAGCCGTAAGCATTACACACACCGACGACAGCCCTCAGCATTACACACACCGACGACAGCCCTCAGCATTACACACACCAACGACAGCCCTCAGCATTACACACACCGACGACAGCCCTCAGCATTACACACACCAACGACAGCCCTCAGCATTACACACACCGACGACATCCCTCAGCATTACACACACCGACAACATCCCTCAGCATTACACACACCAACGACAGCCCTCAGCATTACACACACCGACGACAGCCGTAAGCATTACACACACCGACGACATCCCTCAGCATTACACACACCAACGACAGCCCTCAGCATTACACACACCAACGACAGCCCTCAGCATTACAATGATTACACACACCGACAACATCCCTCAGCATTACACACACCGACGACAGCCCTCAGCATTACACACACCGACGACATCCCTCAGCATTACACACACCAACGACAGCCGTAAGCATTACACACACCGACGACAGCCCTCAGCATTACAATGATTACACACACCGACAACATCCCTCAGCATTACACACACCGACGACAGCCCTCAGCATTACACACACCGACGACAGCCGTAAGCATTACACACACCAACGACAGCCCTCAGCATTACAATGATTACACACACCGACAACATCCCTCAGCATTACACACACCGACGACAGCCCTCAGCATTACACACACCGACAACATCCCTCAGCATTACACACACCAACGACAGCCCTCAGCATTACAATGATTACACACACCAACGACAGCCCTCAGCATTACAATGATTACACACACCGACAACATCCCTCAGCATTACACACACCGACGACAGCCCTCAGCATTACACACACCGACGACAGCCCTCAGCATTACACACACCGACGACATCCCTCAGCATTACACACACCAACGACAGCCCTCAGCATTACACACACCGACAACACCCCTCAGCATTACAATGATTACACACACCGACGACATCCCTCAGCATTACACACACCGACGACAGCCCTCAGCATTACACACACCAACGACAGCCCTCAGCATTACAATGATTACACACACCGACGACAGCCTTCAGCATTACACACACCAACGACAGCCGTAAGCATTACACACACCGACGACAGCCTTCAGCATTACAATGATTACACACACCGACAACATCCCTCAGCATTACACACACCGACGACAGCCCTCAGCATTACACACACCGACAACATCCCTCAGCATTACACACACCGACGACAGCCCTCAGCATTACAATGATTACACACACCGACAACATCCCTCAGCATTACACACACCGACGACAGCCCTCAGCATTACACACACCGACAACATCCCTCAGCATTACACACACCGACGACAGCCCTCATCATTACACACACCAACGACAGCCGTAAGCATTACACACACCAACGACAGCCCTCAGCATTACAATGATTACACACACCGACAACATCCCTCAGCATTACACACACCGACGACAGCCCTCAGCATTACACACACCAACGACAGCCCTCAGCATTACACACACCAACGACAGCCCTCAGCATTACACACACCAACGACAGCCCTCAGCATTACACACACCAACGACAGCCCTCAGCATTACAATGATTACACACACCGACGACAGCCCTCAGCATTACAATGATTACACACACCGACGACAGCCCTCAGCATTACACACACCAACGACAGCCCTCAGCATTACACACACCGACGACAGCCCTCAGCATTACACACACCAACGACAGCCCTCAGCATTACACACACCGACAACATCCCTCAGCATTACACACACCGACGACATCCCTCAGCATTACACACACCAACGACAGCCGTAAGCATTACACACACCGACGACAGCCCTCAGCATTACAATGATTACACACACCGACAACATCCCTCAGCATTACACACACCGACGACAGCCCTCAGCATTACACACACCGACGACATCCCTCAGCATTACAATGATTACACACACCGACAACATCCCTCAGCATTACACACACCAACGACAGCCCTCAGCATTACACACACCGACAACAGCCCTCAGCATTACACACACCAACAACAGCCCTCAGCATTACACACACCGACAACATCCCTCAGCATTACACACACCAACGACAGCCCTCAGCATTACACACACCGACGACAGCCCTCAGCATTACACACACCGACGACAGCCCTCAGCATTACACACACCGACGACAGCCCTCAGCATTACACACACCAACGACAGCCTTCAGCATTACACACACCAACGACAGCCGTAAGCATTACACACACCAACGACAGCCCTCAGCATTACACACACCAACGACAGCCCTCAGCATTACACACACCAACGACAGCCTTCAGCATTACACACACCAACGACAGCCGTAAGCATTACACACACCAACGACAGCCCTCAGCATTACAATGATTACACACACCGACAACATCCCTCAGCATTACACACACCAACGACATCCCTCAGCATTACACACACCAACGACAGCCCTCAGCATTACAATGATTACACACACCGACGACAGCCCTCAGCATTACACACACCAACGACAGCCCTCAGCATTACACACACCGACGACATCCCTCAGCATTACACACACCAACGACAGCCCTCAGCATTACACACACCGACGACAGCCCTCAGCATTACAATGATTACACACACCGACGACAGCCCTCAGCATTACACACACCAACGACATCCCTCAGCATTACACACACCAACGACAGCCCTCAGCATTACACACACCAACGACAGCCCTCAGCATTACACACACCGACGACAGCCCTCAGCATTACACACACCGACGACAGCCCTCAGCATTACACACACCGACGACAGCCCTCAGCATTACACACACCAACGACAGCCCTCAGCATTACACACACCGACGACAGCCCTCAGCATTACACACACCGACGACAGCCCTCAGCATTACATACACCGACGACAGCCCTCAGCATTACACACACCGACGACAGCCCTCAGCATTACACACACCAACGACAGCCCACAGCATTACACACACCGACGACAGCCCTCAGCATTACACACACCAACGACAGCCCTCAGCATTACACACACCGACGACATCCCTCAGCATTACACACACCGACAACAGCCGTAAGCATTACACACACCGACGACAGCCCTCAGCATTACAATGATTACACACACCGACAACATCCCTCAGCATTACACACACCGACGACAGCCCTCAGCATTACACACACCAACAACATCCCTCAGCATTACACACACCAACGACAGCCCTCAGCATTACAATGATTACACACACCAACGACAGCCCTCAGCATTACAATGATTACACACACCGACAACATCCCTCAGCATTACACACACCGACGACAGCCCTCAGCATTACACACACCGACGACATCCCTCAGCATTACACACACCAACGACAGCCCTCAGCATTACACACACCGACAACATCCCTCAGCATTACACACACCAACGACAGCCCTCAGCATTACAATGATTACACACACCGACGACAGCCTTCAGCATTACACACACCAACAACAGCCGTAAGCATTACACACACCGACGACAGCCCTCAGCATTACAATGATTACACACACCGACAACATCCCTCAGCATTACACACACCGACGACAGCCCTCAGCATTACACACACCGACAACATCCCTCAGCATTACACACACCGACGACAGCCCTCAGCATTACAATGATTACACACACCGACAACATCCCTCAGCATTACACACACCGACGACAGCCCTCAGCATTACACACACCGACAACATCCCTCAGCATTACACACACCGACGACAGCCCTCAGCATTACACACACCAACGACAGCCGTAAGCATTACACACACCAACGACAGCCCTCAGCATTACAATGATTACACACACCGACGACAGCCCTCAGCATTACACACACCAACGACAGCCCTCAGCATTACACACACCGACGACATCCCTCAGCATTACACACACCGACAACATCCCTCAGCATTACACACACCGACGACATCCCTCAGCATTACACACACCAACGACAGCCCTCAGCATTACACACACCGACGACATCCCTCAGCATTACACACACCAACGACAGCCGTAAGCATTACACACACCGACGACAGCCCTCAGCATTACAATGATTACACACACCGACAACATCCCTCAGCATTACACACACCGACGACAGCCCTCAGCATTACACACACCGACGACATCCCTCAGCATTACAATGATTACACACACCGACAACATCCCTCAGCATTACACACACCAACGACAGCCCTCAGCATTACACACACCGACAACATCCCTCAGCATTACACACACCAACGACAGCCCTCAGCATTACACACACCGACGACAGCCCTCAGCATTACACACACCAACGACAGCCCTCAGCATTACACACACCGACGACAGCCCTCAGCATTTCACACACCAACGACAGCCCTCAGCATTACACACACCAACGACAGCCCTCAGCATTACACACACCGACGACATCCCTCAGCATTACACACACCAACGACAGCCCTCAGCATTACACACACCGACGACAGCCCTCAGCATTTCACACACCAACGACAGCCCTCAGCATTTCACACACCAACGACAGCCCTCAGCATTACACACACCAACGACAGCCCTCAGCATTACACACACCAACGACAGCCCTCAGCATTACACACACCAACGAAAGCCCTCAGCATTACACACACCAACGACAGCCCTCAGCATTACACACACCGACAACATCCCTCAGCATTACACACACCGACGACAGCCCTCAGCATTACAATGATTACACACACCGACAACATCCCTCAGCATTACACACACCGACGACAGCCCTCAGCATTACACACACCGACAACATCCCTCAGCATTACACACACCGACGACAGCCCTCAGCATTACACACACCAACGACAGCCGTAAGCATTACACACACCAACGACAGCCCTCAGCATTACAATGATTACACACACCGACGACAGCCCTCAGCATTACACACACCAACGACAGCCCTCAGCATTACACACACCGACGACAGCCCTCAGCATTACACACACCAACGACAGCCCTCAGCATTACACACACCGACGACATCCCTCAGCATTACACACACCAACGACAGCCGTAAGCATTACACACACCGACGACAGCCCTCAGCATTACAATGATTACACACACCGACAACATCCCTCAGCATTACACACACCGACGACAGCCCTCAGCATTACACACACCGACGACATCCCTCAGCATTACAATGATTACACACACCGACAACATCCCTCAGCATTACACACACCAACGACAGCCCTCAGCATTACACACACCGACAACATCCCTCAGCATTACACACACCAACGACAGCCCTCAGCATTACACACACCGACGACAGCCCTCAGCATTACACACACCAACGACAGCCCTCAGCATTTCACACACCAACGACAGCCCTCAGCATTACACACACCAACGACAGCCCTCAGCATTACACACACCGACGACATCCCTCAGCATTACACACACCAACGACAGCCCTCAGCATTACACACACCGACGACAGCCCTCAGCATTTCACACACCAACGACAGCCCTCAGCATTTCACACACCGACGACAGCCCTCAGCATTACACACACCGACGACAGCCCTCAGCATTACACACACCAACGACAGCCCTCAGCATTACACACACCGACAACAGCCCTCAGCATTACACACACCGACAACATCCCTCAGCATTACACACACCAACGACAGCCCTCAGCATTACACACACCGACGACAGCCCTCAGCATTACACACACCAACGAGAGCCCTCAGCATTACACACACCGACGACAGCCCTCAGCATTACACACACCAACGACAGCCCTCAGCATTACACACACCGACAACAGCCATCAGCATTACAATGATTACACACACCGACAACATCCCTCAGCATTACACACACCGACGACAGCCCTCAGCATTACAATGATTACACACACCGACAACATCCCTCAGCATTACACACACCGACGACAGCCCTCAGCATTACACACACCAACGACAGCCCTCAGCATTACACACACCGACGACAGCCCTCAGCATTACAATGATTACACACACCGACAACATCCCTCAGCATTACACACACCAACGACAGCCCTCAGCATTACACACACCGACGACATCCCTCAGCATTACACACACCGACGACAGCCCTCAGCATTACACACACCAACGACAGCCCTCAGCATTACACACACCGACGACAGCCCTCAGCATTACAATGATTACACACACCGACAACATCCCTCAGCATTACACACACCAACGACAGCCCTCAGCATTACACACACCAACGACAGCCCTCAGCATTACACACACCAACGACAGCCCTCAGCATTACACACACCGACGACAGCCCTCAGCATTACACACACCGACGACATCCCTCAGCATTACACACACCGACGACAGCCCTCAGCATTACAATGATTACACACACCGACAACATCCCTCAGCATTACACACACCGACGACAGCCCTCAGCATTACACACACCGACGACAGCCGTAAGCATTACACACACCGACGACAGCCCTCAGCATTACAATGATTACACACACCGACAACATCCCTCAGCATTACACACACCGACGACAGCCCTCAGCATTACACACACCGACGACAGCCGTAAGCATTACACACACCAACGACAGCCCTCAGCATTACACACACCAACGACAGCCCTCAGCATTACACACACCGACGACATCCCTCAGCATTACACACACCGACAACATCCCTCAGCATTACACACACCAACGACAGCCCTCAGCATTACACACACCAACGACAGCCCTCAGCATTACACACACCAACGACAGCCCTCAGCATTACACACACCAACGACAGCCCTCAGCATTACACACACCGACGACAGCCCTCAGCATTACAATGATTACACACACCGACAACATCCCTCAGCATTACACACACCGACGACAGCCCTCAGCATTACACACACCGACGACAGCCGTAAGCATTACACACACCGACGACAGCCCTCAGCATTACAATGATTACACACACCGACAACATCCCTCAGCATTACACACACCGACGACAGCCCTCAGCATTACACACACCGACAACATCCCTCAGCATTACACATACCAACGACAGCCCTCAGCATTACAATGATTACACACACCAACGACAGCCCTCAGCATTACAATGATTACACACACCGACAACATCCCTCAGCATTACACACACCGACGACAGCCCTCAGCATTACACACACCGACGACAGCCCTCAGCATTACACACACCGACGACAGCCCTCAGCATTACACACACCAACGACAGCCGTAAGCATTACACACACCAACGACAGCCATCAGCATTACAATGATTACACACACCGACGACAGCCTTCAGCATTACACACACCAACGACAGCCGTAAGCATTACACACACCGACGACAGCCCTCAGCATTACAATGATTACACACACCGACAACATCCCTCAGCATTACACACACCGACGACAGCCCTCAGCATTACACACACCGACAACATCCCTCAGCATTACACACACCGACGACAGCCCTCAGCATTACAATGATTACACACACCGACAACATCCCTCAGCATTACACACACCGACGACAGCCCTCAGCATTACACACACCGACAACATCCCTCAGCATTACACACACCGACGACAGCCCTCAGCATTACACACACCAACGACATCCCTCAGCATTACACACACCAACGACAGCCCTCAGCATTACACACACCAACGACAGCCCTCAGCATTACACACACCGACGACAGCCCTCAGCATTACACACACCGACGACAGCCCTCAGCATTACACACACCGACGACAGCCCTCAGCATTACACACACCAACGACAGCCCTCAGCATTACACACACCGACGACAGCCCTCAGCATTACACACACCGACGACAGCCCTCAGCATTACATACACCGACGACAGCCCTCAGCATTACACACACCGACGACAGCCCTCAGCATTACACACACCAACGACAGCCCACAGCATTACACACACCGACGACAGCCCTCAGCATTACACACACCAACGACAGCCCTCAGCATTACACACACCGACGACATCCCTCAGCATTACACACACCGACAACAGCCGTAAGCATTACACACACCGACGACAGCCCTCAGCATTACAATGATTACACACACCGACAACATCCCTCAGCATTACACACACCGACGACAGCCCTCAGCATTACACACACCAACAACATCCCTCAGCATTACACACACCAACGACAGCCCTCAGCATTACAATGATTACACACACCAACGACAGCCCTCAGCATTACAATGATTACACACACCGACAACATCCCTCAGCATTACACACACCGACGACAGCCCTCAGCATTACACACACCGACGACATCCCTCAGCATTACACACACCAACGACAGCCCTCAGCATTACACACACCGACAACATCCCTCAGCATTACACACACCAACGACAGCCCTCAGCATTACAATGATTACACACACCGACGACAGCCTTCAGCATTACACACACCAACAACAGCCGTAAGCATTACACACACCGACGACAGCCCTCAGCATTACAATGATTACACACACCAACAACATCCCTCAGCATTACACACACCGACGACAGCCCTCAGCATTACACACACCGACAACATCCCTCAGCATTACACACACCGACGACAGCCCTCAGCATTACAATGATTACACACACCGACAACATCCCTCAGCATTACACACACCGACGACAGCCCTCAGCATTACACACACCGACAACATCCCTCAGCATTACACACACCGACGACAGCCCTCAGCATTACACACACCAACGACAGCCGTAAGCATTACACACACCAACGACAGCCCTCAGCATTACAATGATTACACACACCGACGACAGCCCTCAGCATTACACACACCAACGACAGCCCTCAGCATTACACACACCGACGACATCCCTCAGCATTACACACACCGACAACATCCCTCAGCATTACACACACCGACGACATCCCTCAGCATTACACACACCAACGACAGCCCTCAGCATTACACACACCGACGACATCCCTCAGCATTACACACACCAACGACAGCCGTAAGCATTACACACACCGACGACAGCCCTCAGCATTACAATGATTACACACACCGACAACATCCCTCAGCATTACACACACCGACGACAGCCCTCAGCATTACACACACCGACGACATCCCTCAGCATTACAATGATTACACACACCGACAACATCCCTCAGCATTACACACACCAACGACAGCCCTCAGCATTACACACACCGACAACATCCCTCAGCATTACACACACCAACGACAGCCCTCAGCATTACACACACCGACGACAGCCCTCAGCATTACACACACCAACGACAGCCCTCAGCATTACACACACCGACGACAGCCCTCAGCATTTCACACACCAACGACAGCCCTCAGCATTACACACACCAACGACAGCCCTCAGCATTACACACACCGACGACATCCCTCAGCATTACACACACCAACGACAGCCCTCAGCATTACACACACCGACGACAGCCCTCAGCATTTCACACACCAACGACAGCCCTCAGCATTTCACACACCAACGACAGCCCTCAGCATTACACACACCAACGACAGCCCTCAGCATTACACACACCAACGACAGCCCTCAGCATTACACACACCAACGAAAGCCCTCAGCATTACACACACCAACGACAGCCCTCAGCATTACACACACCGACAACATCCCTCAGCATTACACACACCGACGACAGCCCTCAGCATTACAATGATTACACACACCGACAACATCCCTCAGCATTACACACACCGACGACAGCCCTCAGCATTACACACACCGACAACATCCCTCAGCATTACACACACCGACGACAGCCCTCAGCATTACACACACCAACGACAGCCGTAAGCATTACACACACCAACGACAGCCCTCAGCATTACAATGATTACACACACCGACGACAGCCCTCAGCATTACACACACCAACGACAGCCCTCAGCATTACACACACCGACGACAGCCCTCAGCATTACACACACCAACGACAGCCCTCAGCATTACACACACCGACGACATCCCTCAGCATTACACACACCAACGACAGCCGTAAGCATTACACACACCGACGACAGCCCTCAGCATTACAATGATTACACACACCGACAACATCCCTCAGCATTACACACACCGACGACAGCCCTCAGCATTACACACACCGACGACATCCCTCAGCATTACAATGATTACACACACCGACAACATCCCTCAGCATTACACACACCAACGACAGCCCTCAGCATTACACACACCGACAACATCCCTCAGCATTACACACACCAACGACAGCCCTCAGCATTACACACACCGACGACAGCCCTCAGCATTACACACACCAACGACAGCCCTCAGCATTTCACACACCAACGACAGCCCTCAGCATTACACACACCAACGACAGCCCTCAGCATTACACACACCGACGACATCCCTCAGCATTACACACACCAACGACAGCCCTCAGCATTACACACACCGACGACAGCCCTCAGCATTTCACACACCAACGACAGCCCTCAGCATTTCACACACCGACGACAGCCCTCAGCATTACACACACCGACGACAGCCCTCAGCATTACACACACCAACGACAGCCCTCAGCATTACACACACCGACAACAGCCCTCAGCATTACACACACCGACAACATCCCTCAGCATTACACACACCAACGACAGCCCTCAGCATTACACACACCGACGACAGCCCTCAGCATTACACACACCAACGAGAGCCCTCAGCATTACACACACCGACGACAGCCCTCAGCATTACACACACCAACGACAGCCCTCAGCATTACACACACCGACAACAGCCATCAGCATTACAATGATTACACACACCGACAACATCCCTCAGCATTACACACACCGACGACAGCCCTCAGCATTACAATGATTACACACACCGACAACATCCCTCAGCATTACACACACCGACGACAGCCCTCAGCATTACACACACCAACGACAGCCCTCAGCATTACACACACCGACGACAGCCCTCAGCATTACAATGATTACACACACCGACAACATCCCTCAGCATTACACACACCAACGACAGCCCTCAGCATTACACACACCGACGACATCCCTCAGCATTACACACACCGACGACAGCCCTCAGCATTACACACACCAACGACAGCCCTCAGCATTACACACACCGACGACAGCCCTCAGCATTACAATGATTACACACACCGACAACATCCCTCAGCATTACACACACCAACGACAGCCCTCAGCATTACACACACCAACGACAGCCCTCAGCATTACACACACCAACGACAGCCCTCAGCATTACACACACCGACGACAGCCCTCAGCATTACACACACCGACGACATCCCTCAGCATTACACACACCGACGACAGCCCTCAGCATTACAATGATTACACACACCGACAACATCCCTCAGCATTACACACACCGACGACAGCCCTCAGCATTACACACACCGACGACAGCCGTAAGCATTACACACACCGACGACAGCCCTCAGCATTACAATGATTACACACACCGACAACATCCCTCAGCATTACACACACCGACGACAGCCCTCAGCATTACACACACCGACGACAGCCGTAAGCATTACACACACCAACGACAGCCCTCAGCATTACACACACCAACGACAGCCCTCAGCATTACACACACCGACGACATCCCTCAGCATTACACACACCGACAACATCCCTCAGCATTACACACACCAACGACAGCCCTCAGCATTACACACACCAACGACAGCCCTCAGCATTACACACACCAACGACAGCCCTCAGCATTACACACACCAACGACAGCCCTCAGCATTACACACACCGACGACAGCCCTCAGCATTACAATGATTACACACACCGACAACATCCCTCAGCATTACACACACCGACGACAGCCCTCAGCATTACACACACCGACGACAGCCGTAAGCATTACACACACCGACGACAGCCCTCAGCATTACAATGATTACACACACCGACAACATCCCTCAGCATTACACACACCGACGACAGCCCTCAGCATTACACACACCGACAACATCCCTCAGCATTACACATACCAACGACAGCCCTCAGCATTACAATGATTACACACACCAACGACAGCCCTCAGCATTACAATGATTACACACACCGACAACATCCCTCAGCATTACACACACCGACGACAGCCCTCAGCATTACACACACCGACGACAGCCCTCAGCATTACACACACCGACGACAGCCCTCAGCATTACACACACCAACGACAGCCGTAAGCATTACACACACCAACGACAGCCATCAGCATTACAATGATTACACACACCGACGACAGCCTTCAGCATTACACACACCAACGACAGCCGTAAGCATTACACACACCGACGACAGCCCTCAGCATTACAATGATTACACACACCGACAACATCCCTCAGCATTACACACACCGACGACAGCCCTCAGCATTACACACACCGACAACATCCCTCAGCATTACACACACCGACGACAGCCCTCAGCATTACAATGATTACACACACCGACAACATCCCTCAGCATTACACACACCGACGACAGCCCTCAGCATTACACACACCGACAACATCCCTCAGCATTACACACACCGACGACAGCCCTCAGCATTACACACACCAACGCCATCCCTCAGCATTACAATGATTACACACACCGACAACATCCCTCAGCATTACACACACCGACGACAGCCCTCAGCATTACACACACCGACGACAGCCCTCAGCATTACACACACCAACGACAGCCGTAAGCATTACACACACCAACGACAGCCCTCAGCATTACAATGATTACACACACCGACGACAGCCCTCAGCATTACACACACCAACGACAGCCCTCAGCATTACAATGATTACACACACCGACGACAGCCCTCAGCATTACACACACCGACGACAGCCCTCAGCATTACAATGATTACACACACCGACAACATCCCTCAGCATTACACACACCGACGACAGCCCTCAGCATTACACACACCGACGACAGCCCTCAGCATTACACACACCAACGACAGCCGTAAGCATTACACACACCAACGACAGCCCTCAGCATTACAATGATTACACACACCGACGACAGCCCTCAGCATTACACACACCAACGACAGCCCTCAGCATTACACACACCGACGACAGCCCTCAGCATTACACACACCAACGACAGCCCTCAGCATTACACACACCGACGACATCCCTCAGCATTACACACACCAACGACAGCCGTAAGCATTACACACACCGACGACAGCCCTCAGCATTACAATGATTACACACACCGACAACATCCCTCAGCATTACACACACCGACGACAGCCCTCAGCATTACACACACCGACGACATCCCTCAGCATTACAATGATTACACACACCGACAACATCCCTCAGCATTACACACACCAACGACAGCCCTCAGCATTACACACACCGACAACATCCCTCAGCATTACACACACCAACGACAGCCCTCAGCATTACACACACCGACAAGAGCCCTCAGCATTACACACACCGACGACAGCCCTCAGCATTACACACACCGACGACAGCCCTCAGCATTACACACACCAACGACAGCCTTCAGCATTACACACACCAACGACAGCCGTAAGCATTACACACACCAACGACAGCCCTCAGCATTACACACACCAACGACAGCCCTCAGCATTACACACACCAACGACAGCCTTCAGCATTACACACACCAACGACAGCCGTAAGCATTACACACACCAACGACAGCCCTCAGCATTACAATGATTACACACACCGACAACATCCCTCAGCATTACACACACCAACGACAGCCCTCAGCATTACACACACCGACAACAGCCCTCAGCATTACAATGATTACACACACCGACAACATCCCTCAGCATTACACACACCGACGACAGCCCTCAGCATTACAATGATTACACACACCGACAACATCCCTCAGCATTACACACACCGACGACAGCCCTCAGCATTACACACACCAACGACAGCCCTCAGCATTACACACACCGACAACATCCCTCAGCATTACACACACCGACGACAGCCCTCAGCATTACACACACCAACGACATCCCTCAGCATTACACACACCGACGACAGCCCTCAGCATTACAATGATTACACACACCGACAACATCCCTCAGCATTACACACACCAACGACAGCCCTCAGCATTACACACACCGACGACATCCCTCAGCATTACACACACCGACGACAGCCCTCAGCATTACACACACCAACGACAGCCCTCAGCATTACACACACCGACGACAGCCCTCAGCATTACAATGATTACACACACCGACAACATCCCTCAGCATTACACACACCAACGACAGCCCTCAGCATTACACACACCAACGACAGCCCTCAGCATTACACACACCAACGACAGCCCTCAGCATTACACACACCAACGAAAGCCCTCAGCATTACACACACCAACGACAGCCCTCAGCATTACACACACCGACGACAGCCCTCAGCATTACACACACCGACGACAGCCCTCAGCATTACACACACCAACGACAGCCCTCAGCATTACACACACCGACGACATCCCTCAGCATTACACACACCAACGACAGCCGTAAGCATTACACACACCGACGACAGCCCTCAGCATTACAATGATTACACACACCGACAACATCCCTCAGCATTACACACACCGACGACAGCCCTCAGCATTACACACACCGACAACATCCCTCAGCATTACACACACCAACGACAGCCCTCAGCATTACAATGATTACACACACCGACAACATCCCTCAGCATTACACACACCGACGACAGCCCTCAGCATTACACACACCGACAACATCCCTCAGCATTACACACACCGACGACAGCCCTCAGCATTACACACACCGACGACATCCCTCAGCATTACACACACCAACGACAGCCCTCAGCATTACACACACCGACAACATCCCTCAGCATTACACACACCAACGACAGCCCTCAGCATTACAATGATTACACACACCGACGACAGCCTTCAGCATTACACACACCAACAACAGCCGTAAGCATTACACACACCGACGACAGCCCTCAGCATTACAATGATTACACACACCGACAACATCCCTCAGCATTACACACACCGACGACAGCCCTCAGCATTACACACACCGACAACATCCCTCAGCATTACACACACCGACGACAGCCCTCAGCATTACAATGATTACACACACCGACAACATCCCTCAGCATTACACACACCGACGACAGCCCTCAGCATTACACACACCGACAACATCCCTCAGCATTACACACACCGACGACAGCCCTCAGCATTACACACACCAACGACAGCCGTAAGCATTACACACACCAACGACAGCCCTCAGCATTACAATGATTACACACACCGACGACAGCCCTCAGCATTACACACACCAACGACAGCCCTCAGCATTACACACACCGACGACAGCCCTCAGCATTACACACACCAACGACAGCCCTCAGCATTACACACACCAACGACAGCCATCAGCATTACACACACCAACGACAGCCCTCAGCATTACACACACCGACGACATCCCTCAGCATTACACACACCAACGACAGCCGTAAGCATTACACACAACGACGACAGCCCTCAGCATTACAATGATTACACACACCGACAACATCCCTCAGCATTACACACACCGACGACAGCCCTCAGCATTACACACACCGACGACATCCCTCAGCATTACAATGATTACACACACCGACAACATCCCTCAGCATTACACACACCAACGACAGCCCTCAGCATTACACACACCGACAACATCCCTCAGCATTACACACACCAACGACAGCCCTCAGCATTACACACACCGACGACAGCCCTCAGCATTACACACACCGACGACAGCCCTCAGCATTACACACACCGACGACAGCCCTCAGCATTACACACACCAACGACAGCCCTCAGCATTACACACACCAACGACATCCCTCAGCATTACACACACCAACGACAGCCCTCAGCATTACACACACCGACGACAGCCCTCAGCATTACACACACCGACGACATCCCTCAGCATTACACACACCGACGACATCCCTCAGCATTACACACACCGACGACAGCCCTCAGCATTACACACACCGACAACATCCCTCAGCATTACACACACCAACGACAGCCCTCAGCATTACACACACCGACGACAGCCCTCAGCATTACAATGATTACACACACCGACAACATCCCTCAGCATTACACACACCAACGACAGCCCTCAGCATTACACACACCAACGACAGCCCTCAGCATTACACACACCGACGACAGCCCTCAGCATTACACACACCAACGACAGCCCTCAGCATTACACACACCAACGACAGCCCTCAGCATTACACACACCGACGACATCCCTCAGCATTACACACACCAACGACAGCCCTCAGCATTACACACACCGACGACATCCCTCAGCATTACACACACCAACGACAGCCCTCAGCATTACACACACCAACGACAGCCCTCAGCATTACACACACCGACGACAGCCCTCAGCATTACACACACCAACGACAGCCCTCAGCATTACACACACCGACGACAGCCCTCAGCATTACACACACCAACGACAGCCCTCAGCATTACACACACCAACGGCAGCCCTCAGCATTACACACACCGACGACATCCCTCAGCATTACACACACCAACGACAGCCCTCAGCATTACACACACCGACGACATCCCTCAGCATTACACACACCAACGACAGCCCTCAGCATTACACACACCAACGACAGCCCTCAGCATTACACACACCGGCGACAGCCCTCAGCATTACACACACCAACGACAGCCCTCAGCATTACACACACCAACGACAGCCCTCAGCATTACACACACCGACGACAGCCCTCAGCATTACACACACCAACGACAGCCCTCAGCATTACACACACCGACGACATCCCTCAGCATTACACACACCGACAACATCCCTCAGCATTACACACACCGACGACAGCCCTCAGCATTACACACACCGACGACAGCCCTCAGCATTACACACACCGACGACAGCCCTCAGCATTACACACACCAACGACAGCCCTCAGCATTACACACACCGACAACATCCCTCAGCATTACACACACCAACGACAGCCCTCAGCATTACACACACCGACGACAGCCCTCAGCATTACAATGATTACACACACCGACGACAGCCCTCAGCATTACACACACCAACGACAGCCCTCAGCATTACACACACCGACAACAGCCCTCAGCATTACACACACCGACAACAGCCCTCAGCATTACAATGATTACACACACCGACAACATCCCTCAGCATTACACACACCGACGACAGCCCTCAGCATTACAATGATTACACACACCGACAACATCCCTCAGCATTACACACACCGACGACAGCCCTCAGCATTACACACACCAACGACAGCCCTCAGCATTACACACACCGACAACATCCCTCAGCATTACACACACCGACGACAGCCCTCAGCATTACACACACCAACGACATCCCTCAGCATTACACACACCGACGACAGCCCTCAGCATTACAATGATTACACACACCGACAACATCCCTCAGCATTACACACACCAACGACAGCCCTCAGCATTACACACACCGACGACATCCCTCAGCATTACACACACCGACGACAGCCCTCAGCATTACACACACCAACGACAGCCCTCAGCATTACACACACCGACGACAGCCCTCAGCATTACAATGATTACACACACCGACAACATCCCTCAGCATTACACACACCAACGACAGCCCTCAGCATTACACACACCAACGACAGCCCTCAGCATTACACACACCAACGACAGCCCTCAGCATTACACACACCAACGAAAGCCCTCAGCATTACACACACCAACGACAGCCCTCAGCATTACACACACCGACGACAGCCCTCAGCATTACACACACCGACGACAGCCCTCAGCATTACACACACCAACGACAGCCCTCAGCATTACACACACCGACGACATCCCTCAGCATTACACACACCAACGACAGCCGTAAGCATTACACACACCGACGACAGCCCTCAGCATTACAATGATTACACACACCGACAACATCCCTCAGCATTACACACACCGACGACAGCCCTCAGCATTACACACACCGACAACATCCCTCAGCATTACACACACCAACGACAGCCCTCAGCATTACAATGATTACACACACCGACAACATCCCTCAGCATTACACACACCGACGACAGCCCTCAGCATTACACACACCGACAACATCCCTCAGCATTACACACACCGACGACAGCCCTCAGCATTACACACACCGACGACATCCCTCAGCATTACACACACCAACGACAGCCCTCAGCATTACACACACCGACAACATCCCTCAGCATTACACACACCAACGACAGCCCTCAGCATTACAATGATTACACACACCGACGACAGCCTTCAGCATTACACACACCAACAACAGCCGTAAGCATTACACACACCGACGACAGCCCTCAGCATTACAATGATTACACACACCGACAACATCCCTCAGCATTACACACACCGACGACAGCCCTCAGCATTACACACACCGACAACATCCCTCAGCATTACACACACCGACGACAGCCCTCAGCATTACAATGATTACACACACCGACAACATCCCTCAGCATTACACACACCGACGACAGCCCTCAGCATTACACACACCGACAACATCCCTCAGCATTACACACACCGACGACAGCCCTCAGCATTACACACACCAACGACAGCCGTAAGCATTACACACACCAACGACAGCCCTCAGCATTACAATGATTACACACACCGACGACAGCCCTCAGCATTACACACACCAACGACAGCCCTCAGCATTACACACACCGACGACAGCCCTCAGCATTACACACACCAACGACAGCCCTCAGCATTACACACACCAACGACAGCCATCAGCATTACACACACCAACGACAGCCCTCAGCATTACACACACCGACGACATCCCTCAGCATTACACACACCAACGACAGCCGTAAGCATTACACACAACGACGACAGCCCTCAGCATTACAATGATTACACACACCGACAACATCCCTCAGCATTACACACACCGACGACAGCCCTCAGCATTACACACACCGACGACATCCCTCAGCATTACAATGATTACACACACCGACAACATCCCTCAGCATTACACACACCAACGACAGCCCTCAGCATTACACACACCGACAACATCCCTCAGCATTACACACACCAACGACAGCCCTCAGCATTACACACACCGACGACAGCCCTCAGCATTACACACACCGACGACAGCCCTCAGCATTACACACACCGACGACAGCCCTCAGCATTACACACACCAACGACAGCCCTCAGCATTACACACACCAACGACATCCCTCAGCATTACACACACCAACGACAGCCCTCAGCATTACACACACCGACGACAGCCCTCAGCATTACACACACCGACGACATCCCTCAGCATTACACACACCGACGACATCCCTCAGCATTACACACACCGACGACAGCCCTCAGCATTACACACACCGACAACATCCCTCAGCATTACACACACCAACGACAGCCCTCAGCATTACACACACCGACGACAGCCCTCAGCATTACAATGATTACACACACCGACAACATCCCTCAGCATTACACACACCAACGACAGCCCTCAGCATTACACACACCAACGACAGCCCTCAGCATTACACACACCGACGACAGCCCTCAGCATTACACACACCAACGACAGCCCTCAGCATTACACACACCAACGACAGCCCTCAGCATTACACACACCGACGACATCCCTCAGCATTACACACACCAACGACAGCCCTCAGCATTACACACACCGACGACATCCCTCAGCATTACACACACCAACGACAGCCCTCAGCATTACACACACCAACGACAGCCCTCAGCATTACACACACCGACGACAGCCCTCAGCATTACACACACCAACGACAGCCCTCAGCATTACACACACCGACGACAGCCCTCAGCATTACACACACCAACGACAGCCCTCAGCATTACACACACCAACGGCAGCCCTCAGCATTACACACACCGACGACATCCCTCAGCATTACACACACCAACGACAGCCCTCAGCATTACACACACCGACGACATCCCTCAGCATTACACACACCAACGACAGCCCTCAGCATTACACACACCAACGACAGCCCTCAGCATTACACACACCGGCGACAGCCCTCAGCATTACACACACCAACGACAGCCCTCAGCATTACACACACCAACGACAGCCCTCAGCATTACACACACCGACGACAGCCCTCAGCATTACACACACCAACGACAGCCCTCAGCATTACACACACCGACGACATCCCTCAGCATTACACACACCGACAACATCCCTCAGCATTACACACACCGACGACAGCCCTCAGCATTACACACACCGACGACAGCCCTCAGCATTACACACACCGACGACAGCCCTCAGCATTACACACACCAACGACAGCCCTCAGCATTACACACACCGACAACATCCCTCAGCATTACACACACCAACGACAGCCCTCAGCATTACACACACCGACGACAGCCCTCAGCATTACAATGATTACACACACCGACGACAGCCCTCAGCATTACACACACCAACGACAGCCCTCAGCATTACACACACCGACAACAGCCCTCAGCATTACACACACCGACGACAGCCCTCAGCATTACACACACCAACGACAGCCCTCAGCATTACACACACCAACGACATCCCTCAGCATTACACACACCGACAACATCCCTCAGCATTACACACACCAACGACAGCCCTCAGCATTACACACACCAACGACATCCCTCAGCATTACACACACCAACGACAGCCCTCAGCATTACACACACCAACGACATCCCTCAGCATTACACACACCAACGACAGCCCTCAGCATTACACACACCGACGACAGCCCTCAGCATTACAATGATTACACACACCGACAACATCCCTCAGCATTACACACACCAACGACAGCCCTCAGCATTACACACACCAACGACAGCCCTCAGCATTACACACACCGACGACAGCCCTCAGCATTACAATGATTACACACACCGACAACATCCCTCAGCATTACACACACCAACGACAGCCCTCAGCATTACACACACCGACGACATCCTTCAGCATTACACACACCAACGACAGCCCTCAGCATTACACACACCAACGACAGCCCTCAGCATTACACACACCGACGACAGCCCTCAGCATTACACACACCAACGACAGCCCTCAGCATTACAATGATTACACACACCGACAACATCCCTCAGCATTACACACACCAACGACAGCCCTCAGCATTACACACACCAACGACAGCCCTCAGCATTACACACACCGACGACAGCCCTCAGCATTACAATGATTACACACACCGACAACATCCCTCAGCATTACACACACCAACGACAGCCCTCAGCATTACACACACCGACGACATCCTTCAGCATTACACACACCAACGACAGCCCTCAGCATTACACACACCAACGACAGCCCTCAGCATTACACACACCGACGACATCCCTCAGCATTACACACACCGACAACATCCCTCAGCATTACACACACCGACAACATCCCTCAGCATTACACACACCAACGACAGCCCTCAGCATTACACACACCAACGACAGCCCTCAGCATTACACACACCAACGACAGCCCTCAGCATTACACACACCGACGACAGCCCTCAGCATTACACACACCGACGACAGCCCTCAGCATTACACACACCGACGACAGCCCACAGCATTACACACACCGACGACAGCCCTCAGCATTACACACACCAACGACATCCCTCAGCATTACACACACCAACGACATCCCTCAGCATTACACACACCAACGACAGCCCCCAGCATTACACACACCAACGACAGCCCTCAGCATTACACACACCAACGACAGCCCTCAGCATTACACACACCAACGACAGCCCTCAGCATTACACACACCGACGACAGCCCTCAGCATTACACACACCGACGACAGCCCTCAGCATTACACACACCAACGACAGCCGTAAGCATTACACACACCGACGACAGCCCTCAGCATTACACACACCAACGACATCCCTCAGCATTACACACACCAACGACAGCCCTCAGCATTACACACACCAACGACAGCCCTCAGCATTACACACACCAACGACAGCCCTCAGCATTACACACACCAACGACAGCCCTCAGCATTACACACACAGACGACAGCCCTCAGCATTACACACACCAACGACAGCCCTCAGCATTACACACACCAACGACAGCCCTCAGCATTACACACACCGACGACATCCCTCAGCATTACACACACCAACGACAGCCCTCAGCATTACACACACCGACGACAGCCCTCAGCATTACACACACCGACGACATCCCTCAGCATTACAATGATTACACACACCGACAACATCCCTCAGCATTACACACACCGACAACATCCCTCAGCATTACACACACCAACGACAGCCCTCAGCATTACACACACCGACAACATCCCTCAGCATTACACACACCGACAACATCCCTCAGCATTACACACACCAACGACAGCCCTCAGCATTACACACACCGACAACATCCCTCAGCATTACACACACCGACAACATCCCTCAGCATTACACACACCAACGACAGCCCTCAGCATTACACACACCGACGACAGCCCTCAGCATTACACACACCAACGACAGCCCTCAGCATTACACACACCGACGACAGCCCTCAGCATTACACACACCAACGACAGCCCTCAGCATTACAATGATTACACACACCGACAACATCCCTCAGCATTACACACACCGACAACATCCCTCAGCATTACACACACCGACGACAGCCCTCAGCATTACACACACCAACGACAGCCCTCAGCATTACACACACCGACAACATCCCTCAGCATTACACACACCAACGACAGCCCTCAGCATTACACACACCGACAACATCCCTCAGCATTACACACACCGACGACAGCCCTCAGCATTACACACACCGACAACATCCCTCAGCATTACACACACCAACGACAGCCCTCAGCATTACACACACCGACAACAGCCCTCAGCATTACAATGATTACACACACCGACAACATCCCTCAGCATTACACACACCGACGACAGCCCTCAGCATTACAATGATTACACACACCGACAACATCCCTCAGCATTACACACACCGACGACAGCCCTCAGCATTACACACACCAACGACAGCCCTCAGCATTACACACACCGACGACAGCCCACAGCATTACAATGATTACACACACCGACAACATCCCTCAGCATTACACACACCAACGACAGCCCTCAGCATTACACACACCGACGACATCCCTCAGCATTACACACACCGACGACAGCCCTCAGCATTACACACACAAACGACAGCCGTAAGCATTACACACACCAACGACAGCCCTCAGCATTACAATGATTACACACACCGACGACAGCCTTCAGCATTACACACACCAACGACAGCCGTAAGCATTACACACACCGACGACAGCCCTCAGCATTACAATGATTACACACACCGACAACATCCCTCAGCATTACACACACCGACGACAGCCCTCAGCATTACACACACCGACAACATCCCTCAGCATTACACACACCGACGACAGCCCTCAGCATTACAATGATTACACACACCGACAACATCCCTCAGCATTACACACACCGACGACAGCCCTCAGCATTACACACACCGACAACATCCCTCAGCATTACACACACCGACGGCAGCCCTCAGCATTACACACACCAACGACAGCCCTCAGCATTACACACACCAACGACAGCCCTCAGTATTACAATGATTACACACACCGACGACAGCCCTCAGCATTACACACACCGACGACAGCCCTCAGCATTACAATGATTACACACACCGACAACATCCCTCAGCATTACACACACCGACGACAGCCCTCAGCATTACACACACCGACGACAGCCCTCAGCATTACACACACCAACGACAGCCGTAAGCATTACACACACCAACGACAGCCCTCAGCATTACAATGATTACACACACCGACGACAGCCCTCAGCATTACACACACCAACGACAGCCCTCAGCATTACACACACCGACGACAGCCCTCAGCATTACACACACCAACGACAGCCCTCAGCATTACACACACCGACGACATCCCTCAGCATTACAATGATTACACACACCGACAACATCCCTCAGCATTACACACACCGACGACAGCCCTCAGCATTACACACACCGACGACATCCCTCAGCATTACAATGATTACACACACCGACAACATCCCTCAGCATTACACACACCAACGACAGCCCTCAGCATTACACACACCGACAACATCCCTCAGCATTACACACACCAACGACAGCCCTCAGCATTACACACACCGACAAGAGCCCTCAGCATTACACACACCGACGACAGCCCTCAGCATTACACACACCGACGACAGCCCTCAGCATTACACACACCAACGACAGCCTTCAGCATTACACACACCAACGACAGCCGTAAGCATTACACACACCAACGACAGCCCTCAGCATTACACACACCAACGACAGCCCTCAGCATTACACACACCAACGACAGCCTTCAGCATTACATACACCAACGACAGCCGTAAGCATTACACACACCAACGACAGCCCTCAGCATTACAATGATTACACACACCGACAACATCCCTCAGCATTACACACACCAACGACATCCCTCAGCATTACACACACCAACGACAGCCCTCAGCATTACAATGATTACACACACCAACGACAGCCCTCAGCATTACACACACCAACGACAGCCCTCAGCATTACACACACCAACGACAGCCCTCAGCATTACACACACCAACGAAAGCCCTCAGCATTACACACACCAACGACAGCCCTCAGCATTACACACACCAACGACAGCCCTCAGCATTACACACACCAACGACAGCCCTCAGCATTACACACACCAACGAAAGCCCTCAGCATTACACACACCAACGACAGCCCTCAGCATTACACACACCAACGACAGCCCTCAGCATTACACACACCAACGACAGCCCTCAGCATTACACACACCAACGACAGCCTTCAGCATTACACACACCAACGACAGCCGTAAGCATTACACACACCAACGACAGCCCTCAGCATTACACACACCAACGACAGCCCTCAGCATTACACACACCAACGACAGCCTTCAGCATTACACACACCAACGACAGCCGTAAGCATTACACACACCAACGACAGCCCTCAGCATTACAATGATTACACACACCGACAACATCCCTCAGCATTACACACACCAACGACATCCCTCAGCATTACACACACCAACGACAGCCCTCAGCATTACAATGATTACACACACCGACGACAGCCCTCAGCATTACACACACCAACGACAGCCCTCAGCATTACACACACCAACGACAGCCCTCAGCATTACACACACCAACGACAGCCCTCAGCATTACACACACCAACGACAGCCCTCAGCATTACACACACCAACGAAAGCCCTCAGCATTACACACACCAACGACAGCCCTCAGCATTACACACACCAACGACATCCCTCAGCATTACACACACCAACGACAGCCCTCAGCATTACAATGATTACACACACCAACGACAGCCCTCAGCATTACACACACCAACGACAGCCCTCAGCATTACACACACCAACGACAGCCCTCAGTATTACAATGATTACACACACCGACGACAGCCCTCAGCATTACACACACCGACGACAGCCCTCAGCATTACAATGATTACACACACCGACAACATCCCTCAGCATTACACACACCGACGACAGCCCTCAGCATTACACACACCGACGACAGCCCTCAGCATTACACACACCAACGACAGCCGTAAGCATTACACACACCAACGACAGCCCTCAGCATTACAATGATTACACACACCGACGACAGCCCTCAGCATTACACACACCAACGACAGCCCTCAGCATTACACACACCGACGACAGCCCTCAGCATTACACACACCAACGACAGCCCTCAGCATTACACACACCGACGACATCCCTCAGCATTACAATGATTACACACACCGACAACATCCCTCAGCATTACACACACCGACGACAGCCCTCAGCATTACACACACCGACGACATCCCTCAGCATTACAATGATTACACACACCGACAACATCCCTCAGCATTACACACACCAACGACAGCCCTCAGCATTACACACACCGACAACATCCCTCAGCATTACACACACCAACGACAGCCCTCAGCATTACACACACCGACAAGAGCCCTCAGCATTACACACACCGACGACAGCCCTCAGCATTACACACACCGACGACAGCCCTCAGCATTACACACACCAACGACAGCCTTCAGCATTACACACACCAACGACAGCCGTAAGCATTACACACACCAACGACAGCCCTCAGCATTACACACACCAACGACAGCCCTCAGCATTACACACACCAACGACAGCCTTCAGCATTACATACACCAACGACAGCCGTAAGCATTACACACACCAACGACAGCCCTCAGCATTACAATGATTACACACACCGACAACATCCCTCAGCATTACACACACCAACGACATCCCTCAGCATTACACACACCAACGACAGCCCTCAGCATTACAATGATTACACACACCAACGACAGCCCTCAGCATTACACACACCAACGACAGCCCTCAGCATTACACACACCAACGACAGCCCTCAGCATTACACACACCAACGAAAGCCCTCAGCATTACACACACCAACGACAGCCCTCAGCATTACACACACCAACGACAGCCCTCAGCATTACACACACCAACGACAGCCCTCAGCATTACACACACCAACGAAAGCCCTCAGCATTACACACACCAACGACAGCCCTCAGCATTACACACACCAACGACAGCCCTCAGCATTACACACACCAACGACAGCCCTCAGCATTACACACACCAACGACAGCCTTCAGCATTACACACACCAACGACAGCCGTAAGCATTACACACACCAACGACAGCCCTCAGCATTACACACACCAACGACAGCCCTCAGCATTACACACACCAACGACAGCCTTCAGCATTACACACACCAACGACAGCCGTAAGCATTACACACACCAACGACAGCCCTCAGCATTACAATGATTACACACACCGACAACATCCCTCAGCATTACACACACCAACGACATCCCTCAGCATTACACACACCAACGACAGCCCTCAGCATTACAATGATTACACACACCGACGACAGCCCTCAGCATTACACACACCAACGACAGCCCTCAGCATTACACACACCAACGACAGCCCTCAGCATTACACACACCAACGACAGCCCTCAGCATTACACACACCAACGACAGCCCTCAGCATTACACACACCAACGAAAGCCCTCAGCATTACACACACCAACGACAGCCCTCAGCATTACACACACCAACGACATCCCTCAGCATTACACACACCAACGACAGCCCTCAGCATTACAATGATTACACACACCAACGACAGCCCTCAGCATTACACACACCAACGACAGCCCTCAGCATTACACACACCAACGACAGCCCTCAGCATTACACACACCAACGACAGCCCTCAGCATTACACACACCAACGAAAGCCCTCAGCATTACACACACCAACGACAGCCCTCAGCATTACACACACCGACGACAGCCCTCAGCATTACACACACCAACGACAGCCCTCAGCATTACACACACCGACGACATCCCTCAGCATTACACACACCAACGACAGCCGTAAGCATTACACACACCGACGACAGCCCTCAGCATTACAATGATTACACACACCGACAACATCCCTCAGCATTACACACACCGACGACAGCCCTCAGCATTACACACACCGACAACATCCCTCAGCATTACACACACCAACGACAGCCCTCAGCATTACAATGATTACACACACCGACAACATCCCTCAGCATTACACACACCGACGACAGCCCTCAGCATTACACACACCGACAACATCCCTCAGCATTACACACACCGACGACAGCCCTCAGCATTACACACACCGACGACATCCCTCAGCATTACACACACCAACGACAGCCCTCAGCATTACACACACCGACAACATCCCTCAGCATTACACACACCAACGACAGCCCTCAGCATTACAATGATTACACACACCGACGACAGCCTTCAGCATTACACACACCAACAACAGCCGTAAGCATTACACACACCGACGACAGCCCTCAGCATTACAATGATTACACACACCGACAACATCCCTCAGCATTACACACACCGACGACAGCCCTCAGCATTACACACACCGACAACATCCCTCAGCATTACACACACCGACGACAGCCCTCAGCATTACAATGATTACACACACCGACAACATCCCTCAGCATTACACACACCGACGACAGCCCTCAGCATTACACACACCGACAACATCCCTCAGCATTACACACACCGACGACAGCCCTCAGCATTACACACACCAACGACAGCCGTAAGCATTACACACACCAACGACAGCCCTCAGCATTACAATGATTACACACACCGACGACAGCCCTCAGCATTACACACACCAACGACAGCCCTCAGCATTACACACACCGACGACAGCCCTCAGCATTACACACACCAACGACAGCCCTCAGCATTACACACACCGACGACATCCCTCAGCATTACACACACCAACGACAGCCGTAAGCATTACACACAACGACGACAGCCCTCAGCATTACAATGATTACACACACCGACAACATCCCTCAGCATTACACACACCGACGACAGCCCTCAGCATTACACACACCGACGACATCCCTCAGCATTACAATGATTACACACACCGACAACATCCCTCAGCATTACACACACCAACGACAGCCCTCAGCATTACACACACCGACAACATCCCTCAGCATTACACACACCAACGACAGCCCTCAGCATTACACACACCGACGACAGCCCTCAGTATTACACACACCGACGACAGCCCTCAGCATTACACACACCGACGACAGCCCTCAGCATTACACACACCAACGACAGCCCTCAGCATTACACACACCAACGACATCCCTCAGCATTACACACACCAACGACAGCCCTCAGCATTACACACACCGACGACAGCCCTCAGCATTACACACACCGACGACATCCCTCAGCATTACACACACCGACGACATCCCTCAGCATTACACACACCGACGACAGCCCTCAGCATTACACACACCGACAACATCCCTCAGCATTACACACACCAACGACAGCCCTCAGCATTACACACACCGACGACAGCCCTCAGCATTACAATGATTACACACACCGACAACATCCCTCAGCATTACACACACCAACGACAGCCCTCAGCATTACACACACCAACGACAGCCCTCAGCATTACACACACCAACGACAGCCCTCAGCATTACACACACCGACGACAGCCCTCAGCATTACACACACCAACGACAGCCCTCAGCATTACACACACCGACGACATCCCTCAGCATTACACACACCAACGACAGCCCTCAGCATTACACACACCAACGACATCCCTCAGCATTACACACACCAACGACAGCCCTCAGCATTACACACACCGACGACAGCCCTCAGCATTACACACACCAACGACAGCCCTCAGCATTACACACACCGACGACATCCCTCAGCATTACACACACCGACAACATCCCTCAGCATTACACACACCGACGACAGCCCTCAGCATTACACACACCGACGACAGCCCTCAGCATTACACACACCAACGACATCCCTCAGCATTACACACACCAACGACAGCCCTCAGCATTACACACACCAACGACATCCCTCAGCATTACACACACCAACGACAGCCCTCAGCATTACACACACCGACAACATCCCTCAGCATTACACACACCGACAACATCCCTCAGCATTACACACACCAACGACATCCCTCAGCATTACAATGATTACACACACCGACGACAGCCCTCAGCATTACACACACCAACGACAGCCCTCAGCATTACAAACACCGACAACAGCCCTCAGCATTACACACACCGACGACAGCCCTCAGCATTACACACACCAACGACAGCCCTCAGCATTACACACACCGACGACAGCCCTCAGCATTACACACACCAACGACATCCCTCAGCATTACACACACCGACAACATCCCTCAGCATTACACACACCAACGACAGCCCTCAGCATTACACACACCAACGACATCCCTCAGCATTACACACACCAACGACAGCCCTCAGCATTACACACACCAACGACATCCCTCAGCATTACACACACCAACGACAGCCCTCAGCATTACACACACCAACGACAGCCCTCAGCATTACACACACCGACGACAGCCCTCAGCATTACAATGATTACACACACCGACAACATCCCTCAGCATTACACACACCAACGACAGCCCTCAGCATTACACACACCGACGACATCCTTCAGCATTACACACACCAACGACAGCCCTCAGCATTACACACACCGACGACAGCCCTCAGCATTACACACACCAACGACAGCCCTCAGCATTACAATGATTACACACACCGACAACATCCCTCAGCATTACACACACCAACGACAGCCCTCAGCATTACACACACCAACGACAGCCCTCAGCATTACACACACCGACGACAGCCCTCAGCATTACAATGATTACACACACCGACAACATCCCTCAGCATTACACACACCAACGACAGCCCTCAGCATTACACACACCGACGACATCCTTCAGCATTACACACACCAACGACAGCCCTCAGCATTACACACACCAACGACAGCCCTCAGCATTACACACACCGACGACATCCCTCAGCATTACACACACCGACAACATCCCTCAGCATTACACACACCGACAACATCCCTCAGCATTACACACACCAACGACAGCCCTCAGCATTACACACACCAACGACAGCCCTCAGCATTACACACACCAACGACAGCCCTCAGCATTACACACACCGACGACAGCCCTCAGCATTACACACACCGACGACAGCCCTCAGCATTACACACACCGACGACAGCCCTCAGCATTACACACACCAACGACAGCCCTCAGCATTACACACACCAACGACAGCCCTCAGCATTACACACACCGACGACAGCCCTCAGCATTACAACGATTACACACACCGACAACATCCCTCAGCATTACACACACCGACGACAGCCCTCAGCATTACATACACCGACAACATCCCTCAGCATTACACACACCGACAACATCCCTCAGCATTACACACACCAACGACAGCCCTCAGCATTACACACACCGACAACATCCCTCAGCATTACACACACCGACAACATCCCTCAGCATTACACACACCAACGACAGCCCTCAGCATTACACACACCGACGACAGCCCTCAGCATTACAATGATTACACACACCGACAACATCCCTCAGCATTACACACACCGACGACAGCCCTCAGCATTACACACACCAACGACAGCCCTCAGCATTACACACACCGACAACATCCCTCAGCATTACACACACCAACGACAGCCCTCAGCATTACACACACCGACAACATCCCTCAGCATTACACACACCAACGACAGCCCTCAGCATTACACACACCGACGACAGCCCTCAGCATTACAATGATTACACACACCGACAACATCCCTCAGCATTACACACACCAACGACAGCCCTCAGCATTACACACACCAACAACATCCCTCAGCATTACACACACCAACGACAGCCCTCAGCATTACACACACCGACGACAGCCCTCAGCATTACAATGATTACACACACCGACAACATCCCTCAGCATTACACACACCAACGACAGCCCTCAGCATTACACACACCGACAACATCCCTCAGCATTACACACACCAACGACAGCCCTCAGCATTACACACACCGACAACATCCCTCAGCATTACACACACCAACGACAGCCCTCAGCATTACACACACCGACGACAGCCCTCAGCATTACAATGATTACACACACCGACAACATCCCTCAGCATTACACACACCAACGACAGCCCTCAGCATTACACACACCAACGACAGCCCTCAGCATTACACACACCGACGACAGCCCTCAGCATTACAATGATTACACACACCGACAACATCCCTCAGCATTACACACACCAACGACAGCCCTCAGCATTACACACACCAACGACAGCCCTCAGCATTACACACACCAACGAAAGCCCTCAGCATTACACACACCAACGACATCCCTCAGCATTACACACACCGACGACAGCCCTCAGCATTACACACACCAACGACAGCCCTCAGCATTACAATGATTACACACACCGACAACAGCCCTCAGCATTACACACACCAACGACAGCCCTCAGCATTACACACACCGACGACATCCCTCAGCATTACACACACCGACGACATCCCTCAGCATTACACACACCGACAACATCCCTCAGCATTACACACACCGACGACATCCCTCAGCATTACACACACTGACAACATCCCTCAGCATTACACACACCGACGACATCCCTCAGCATTACACACACCGACGACATCCCTCAGCATTACACACACCGACAACATCCCTCAGCATTACACACACCGACGACATCCCTCAGCATTACACACACCGACAACATCCCTCAGCATTACACACACCAACGACAGCCCTCAGCATTACACACACCGACAACATCCCTCAGCATTACACACACCAACGACAGCCCTCAGCATTACACACACCGACGACAGCCCTCAGCATTACACACACCGACGACAGCCCTGTGAAGAAATTCCAAGCTAATTGTTTGAGACTTTGGAACGTGTAGCTATTTAATAGTCTGTATTCACTCAGATTATTTACTCACATGCTATTTAATAGCCTGTATTCACTCAGATTATTTACTCACATGCTATTTAATAGCCTGTATTCACTCAGACTATTTACTCACATGCTCCTGGAAGTTGGTACAGTGTACACACTGATATTTCGGTTACTCACATGCTCCTGGAAGTTGGTACAGTGCACACACTGATATTTCGGTAAGCTATCCTGCATCAGCTTGTACGATCGGAAGCGCTCGACGAGCTCGATGTCCTTAATGTTGAGATCTTTGACAGGATCAAGAGCAGGTAATCCTGTGAGATTCGATTCTGTTAATCGCAGTAATTCCTGTGTTGCTGTGGATACTGATTTACTTGGTGGATCATCTCTGAAAAAGAAACAAGAATTTTAGCAACTAGTTAAGCCCATGAAAATATGTTCTCAGACACATTATTTGTTATTCCATTTCGAACACAAGAGCGGAGTGTTTGACAGCACTTTAAAGATACAGAAGGATATCGCTGTTAAATAATTACATCTGTTAAATCCGCGATAAACAGAAAGAGTATTAAAATATAGACATATTTTGCTACCAATCATAAATATCTCATAAATTGTCAAGATCATATGCCTTGTTAGTAAATAATAGCCATATAAATAATTACCTGAAGCGTTGTTGTTGCTACGGGGTTATAAAAAATTACCTGAAACGTTGTTGTTGTCGTTACGGGGTTATTAAAAAATTACCTGAAGCGTTGTTGTTGTCGTTACAGGGTTATAAATAATTCCCTGAAGCGTTGTTGTTGTCATTACAGGGTTATAAATAATTACCTGAACCGTTGTTGTTGTCTTTACGGGGTTATAAATAATTACCTGAAGCGTTGTTGTTGTCGTTACGGGGTTATAAATAATTACCTGAAGCGTTGTTGTTGTCGTTACAGGGTTATAAATAATTACCTGAAGTGTTGCTGTTGTCGTTACGGGGTTATAAATAATTACCTGAAGCGTTGTTGTTGTTACGGGGTTATAAATAATTACCTGAAGCGTTGTTGTTGTCGTTACGGGGTTATAAATAATTACCTGAAGCGTTGTTGTTGTCGTTTCTTCACATCAGTAAGTATTTTATCAGCTTCTATTTTAATAGTTTTCGTTGTTATCACACTTATGTCTGCCGAGGAAAGTTCAACAATATCATGACCAGCGCCACCTTCAGGGAGAAACAGTTGCTTTTCAATGATTGGATGCACAGAATCATCAGGGTTACTCCTTAGACTGGTACTGCTCGCAGAAGATAACGATTCTGACTTGTCACACAAACAAACGACACTGAATATCCGTACATTGTTCTTGGATAACGCTGACAATAACACGACACCGAATCTGTGATTATATTTCTTTGTACTGAATATTATAATCCTTCCTGCAGTCATTGCTTTAACCGCCGCTGGATGTGAAATAACAACTTCCTGTTAAATAGAAGACATTATGAAGACAATATGAAAGTTCAGGTGTAATGTTCGCTTTGGACCAAAAAATTGTGGTTCAAAACTCCAAATAAAAGGTCGCTTACCAAAATGTCCCCCGATGAAGGTGGCAGATTTGAAGTATTTATGGGCTCAGATCGATCCCTATACTACAAAATGTAGGAGGAATTGGTTACACCAATATGATATTAAGTGCATATTCAATGTGTCAAGAAAGGGTCAATAACTCTAAAACAAAAAACGAAACATTTCTATGTCATAAAATGGCAATAACTCCAACAAAATGAGTCCAACTGAACTCAAAATCGGGCATCTGCGCCAAGTTTTTTAAAAATTGACTGGAAAATGACGGAATACAAGCTCTGACAAAAGATGCATCCCAGGGTGTATGATTCTATGTTGAAAAATGGCAATAACTCCACCAAAATGAGTGCGGCCGAACTCAAAATCACAGGTGCACAGGTTGATCTATGTGCCAAGTTTTTTTTTAGTTTCGGACAGACGGATGGATGGATGAGGATCATTACTATAGTCCTCCGAAGGAATGTCAGGGGACAATAAGATAAATTTTATTTAAAGTCAGATATCAAAACCTGAAGAGCTTTTGACCAAGTAAACCATAGCATAACATATATTTTAAAACATTGCCATATGGCATATGGTTGCACATTTGATCCATCTTTGAAAATTACAACGCATACATGATTAAATAAGAAGAGTTGAGAAGCAGATACATGTAAATGAACCATGGGGCGATTCCTTTCATTACGCTCGGCTAATGAATGGAATGATTTTTGGTGACCGGAGTAATCTTAAAATAGCATAGTTACAACTGCAAACAAAACATAATTTTGTATTCAGGAAATTTGACAAAACTCACACTGGGCGTGAACAGACGGAATATATTTTCCACATATTTACGACAAATTATTAAAAAATAAATTCATTTAGTCTATTACATAACAATTTTCCATGTGCTTTCTCAGTTGACAACCGATCTTTTCACGGGAAGTGACGTCACATTACAATACACCACCTCGGCCGTAGGTGTAACCAGCATACTCCAAGTATTTACGCCTGATCATTCCATTCATTGCTCATTGTAATTTCATTACTCGTTGTAGCTGAGTGTAATGAATGGAATCGCCCACATGCAAAGAATATAGTTAACCAATCCCTGACTGGCGCTTCCTGAAATTTTGCAGAAACTCTGTGCATTCAGTATTTACCTTGACCTTGTAAGCCAGCGCATTCTCTTAAATATGTGAGGCTCCCTATAAGACTCACATATATGAGAATGCACTGGCACAGGATCTTTAATGCTGCACCAGCGCAGCTCCCTTCATGAAAGGGTTAAGACATCAAGAGCATATTATTTTTTCAAAACTTTACACTTATATCCGTATTGAATTGAACTAGTCTACCTTTTTTGGGGGGAATGGCTGCCCTTTTTCGGGGGACTGGCTGTCCTTTTTCGGGGGAATGGGAGTAAAATCCAAAATGGCCACTGGCAGCCATGTTTGTCCACGAAATTCGGAAAAAATGGTAAGCTCACTCTCTTCACGTGCTGTATATAAAATGCTCAGCTCGCACAAAGTGTGTTTTGTGGAAATATCACATCAATACTATTATACTCTTCAGGAAATTTTCATAATTTGGAAACTTATTTCTAAATTATAACCTTTAACCCTTTACCCAACAAACCGGCCAAAAACGCCCAAATAAAGCTTCAACAGCCTAAAATATCTTGGGTCTGTCTCAATAACACCATACAAATATGGATATCATTGGAACCGGTTCATTGACCACATTGTGATGGTTACAGTTATGCCCTGTGCCAATGCATTCTCTTATATATGCGAGTCGACCATAGGTCGCCTCGCATATATAAGAGAATGCATTGGCCTAAAAAAAATGTAACACTTTTTACCATTTTTTCTTACATTCTTTAACAATTTTATAATTTTTTCTTACATTTTTTAACAATTTTTATAATATTTTTCTACATTCTTTGACAATTTTATCATTTTTAATATGTGTTAAGCCAATGCATTCTCTTATATATGCGAGGCGACCTATGGTCGACTTGCATATATAAGAGAATGCATTGGCACAGGGCCGTTCTGTTGGGTAAAGGGTTAACGAAAGCCATCCATGCCTTTAATTTGTCAATTTTAATGGGAGAGTTTCAGCATGAAATTTAGGACAAATCGTTTGACAATAAAGAGGTTAGCTCACCTGTAAATAAGTCTTCAATATTTTTAAATCGGAACAAATTTCAAAATATTTCTCCAAGTCCTCCGCACATAAATAACAAACAATGTCCTGTATTGCTACGATTTTCACACTCAACTCATCCAGTTCCTCCTTAATTTTGTTGACGTTTTTCTGTTGGTGGAATTCTGAAAAACTTCGCTTCATAACATCCTCGACTCGTAGTTCTATCACACGAAGGAGATTGAGTATCATCGTGTAAGTCAGTCGGAACTGTGATTCAAGCTTGGCCGGCTTTCCCTGGATAAAACAAATCCACTATTAAAGCATTCTTCACGGTTAGTAAATGGTGCAGGGCTTAAGAAAAGGCTTGTGTTTTCTATGACACAGGGCTGGCGATCTAGAAAATCCAGGAGGGCTATTAATAGCCCTCCTAGATATGCCTAGGAGGGCTATAGCCCTCCTCAACTTTTAAAGTTATGATTTATTTTATCTGAGTTACATGTACTACTGCCGTTAGTTTGTCTATTTTTGATGTTGTATAACTCCATCTAAATTAATTTTCTTCATGTGGAAACAAAGTGTCCACCGAGTTGTGAATGTCAAAATCCCCCACAGTAATTATGGTATGGTGAATATTTAACTATGTTTTATATGTCATGATAATTTATATGAACCAGAAACAAAATGTAAGAGTGTTTGTACTCAACACAATTTGTCAGTCGGTGTCCAACCCATGCAACGGAATTGGGTGAGTTTGTCCACATTAAAAGCATTTTCCATGAAAGTGTAATTTAACATAAAATACACAATCAAGAACGATATTAAATCCAGTATATTCGCACTTGAATATTGACTGCTTTTTCTCTCAAAGTAATCCATATTCCATTGCCGATCGAGACTGCTGCTTGCAGCGGTCAAGTCGCTATCTATAGATTTACTGGGTGTTTGCAATTGGGGACATAGATAATAGTTTCTGAACTTTAATAATTGAATAACAGTGTAAACTAGAATACGTGGATACATTTAGCTAATTATATTAAAATATTGTCAATCGAAGCGATAAAAGATGGCTGCAAGCTAAATACAATTTTCACTGATAGGAACCGGAAACGGAACGAAAGGTTGAACTTAATTGGGACAGTGACATTTGGTTCTCACTATCCACAAACATGTGTTCATTTTATCCAGTGAAATATATTGTAAGCTCAATCTTATGAAGAGAAATAATTTATTTTGGTCATAATATGTGTGAGAATCGATCAAAAGATCAGATTTACGAAACAGTTCGTTCCGGAATTTACTGATTCCACTATAATTCCCATTTGACATTACCGTCAGGTCACGCATGCGCACAGTCCACACACTGTACAATATAATTACGATTTTGATGCAGTATTTTACTCATTAAACACAATACAATAACTAAATAATAAATGTCCTATCGTAGACGAGGCGGGCTATAAAAAGCCCGCCTTGGAAAATTCTAGGCGGGCTGTAGGCGGGCAGCCCGCCAGCCCGCCTTGAGATTTCCAGGCCTGATGACAGGGCCTACACAGGGCTGAATTTAATAAGCTATATGTTAAAATGTTGTAAATTTGTAATCATGATACTGTTGCTCTTTAAATTGTCAGTAACCAATGGGAATGTGTTGTAATTGTGTTTTTGTATTAAGCATATAAAACAATATTTTTTTCAAAGAATATTCATAAAGAATAAATGTCATAAAAGTTTAAATTGACATTATAATATAACTCAATGACATTATTATATAACTCAATGACATTATAATATAACTCAATGACATTATAATATAACTCAATGACATTATAATATAACTCAATGACATTTTAACTACTTGTTGAACATTGAACAACTTAACCCTTTACCCAACAGAACGGCCCTGTGCCAATGCATTCTCTTATATATGCGAGTCGACCATAGGTCGCCTCGCATATATAAGAGAATGCATTGGCTTAACACATATTAAAAATGTTAAAATTGTCAAAGAATGTAGAACAAATATTATAAAAATTGTTAAAAAATGTAAGAAAAAATGTTAAAATTGTTAAAAACGATTTTTTAGGCCAATGCATTCTCTTATATATGCGAGGCGACCTATGGTCGACTCGCATATATAAGAGAATGAATTGGCACAGGGCATAACTGTAACCATCACAATGTGGTCAATGAACCGGTGTAACACGATATCTTCCCCTCTTGGGTATCTTCCCCCCACCCTGGGTATCTTCCCCCCCACTCGTACATTTTCCCTCACTAATTTTATATTATTATGGTAAGAAATGCCGAGAAAACTATTAATGTTTTTTTTTTTAGGTTATTTTGAAGTTTAACTTAACCCAATAATAGCATAAATATGTCAAAATATTACCTTATGATTCTATCGTTTAATTTGCTTTATATAGTCATGAAATGGCGAGAAATTAACTTTATATGAGCAAAATTTTAGAGTAAAAATTTTGGGTGGGGGGATGATACCCAGGCCTGAGTATCTTCCCCCCCCCCCCCCCCCCCACCCAGCACCTTCATATGACAAAAATTATACGTATGATTTTATTGCTTAATTTGCTTTATATAGTCATGAAATGGTGAGAAATTAACTTTATATGAGCAAAATTTGATTAGAGTAAGAATTTGGGGTGGGGGGGAGATACCCAGACCTGAGTATTTCCCCCCCCCCCCCCCACCCAGCACCTACATATGACACAAATTAAACGTATGATTTTATTGCTTTAAATAGTCATGATATGGTCAGAAATTAACTTTTTATGACAAAAAGTTGATAGAGTAGGAATTTGGTGTGGGGGAGAGGCCTGAGTATCCCCCTCTCCCCCAGCAGCAGAATTAAAAAAAATATATATATAAGTTTATCTCGCCATTTCATAACAATATAAAGCAAATTAAGCAATAAAATCATACGTTTAATTTTTGTCATATGTAGGTGCTGGGTGGGAGGGGGAAGATACTCAGGCCTGGGTATCTCCCCCCCCACCCCAAATTCTTACTCTAATCAAATTTTGCTCATATAAAGTTAATTTCTCGCCATTTCATGACTATATAAAGCAAATTAAGCAATAAAATCATACGTTTAATTTTTGTCATATGTAGCCGCTGGGTGGGGGGGAAGATACTCAGGCCTGGGTATCCCCCCCCCACCCCAAATTCTTACTCTAATCAAATTTTGCTCATATAAAGTTAATTTCTTGCCATTTCATAACTATATAAATCAAATTAAGCAATAAAATCATACGTTTAATTTTTGTCATATGTAGCCGCTGTGTTGGGGAGGGGGGGGGGGAAATACTCAGGCCTGGATATCCCCCCACCCCAAATTCTTGCTCTATTAAATTGTTCTCATATAAAGTTATTTTCTCGCCATTTCATGACAATATAAAGCAAAATAAACGAGAAAATCGTAAGGTAATATTTTGACATATTTATGCTATTGTGTGAGGGGTTAAGTTAATAGTTTTCTCGGCATTTCTTACCATAATAATATAAAATAAGTGAGGAAAAAAAAATATATGAGTGGGGGGAAGATACCCAGGGCGGGGGGAAGATACCCAGGGGGGGATATAAACTGTTACACCGGTTCCAATGATATCCATATTTGTATGGTGTTATTGAGACAGACCGAAGATATTTTAGGCTGTTGAAGCTTTATTTGGGCGTTTTTGGCCGTTTTGTTGGGTAAAGGGTTAAAGGTGGATTATCTCTTTGTAAACATGTATTATATAGTTACCGGGGTATAAAATATTAGATTTGAATCGAAGACTCCTGTCCGGAAATGCTTCTATCGATTAATATTAATTTTATTTCGAATATTTTCTGGTCTAAAAAGGTGTGTTTGTTCAGCTAACGAACAATAGTGGTTACTGTTAACAGAGACCAGAAATTATATTGTGCAATTTTGTCACAAATAAACGTTAATTATACTCATTATCGCTTATATCTGTGGAACAAAATAATACAAACAAACAATCTGTGACATTTGACATTCGTTGCGTAGCCGTAGGAACAGCCCAGTGCTCTATATCGCAATACGGTCTCATCCGAATTGTCGGTTCTAAAAATAGTAACATAAACGGGCCCGATTTAATATTCGAAATAAAATCAATATTAATTGATAGAAGCTTTTCTGGACATGGGTCTTCAGTTCATATCTATTATTTTATACCCACGCAACTATTTAAAATTTGTTATTTAACCCTTTACCCAACAAACCGGCCAAAACCGGCCAAATAAAGCTTCAACAGCCTAAAATATCTTCGGTCTGTCTCAATAGAACCATACACATATGGATATCATTGGAACCGGCTCCTTGACCACATTGTGATAGTTACAGTTATGCCCTGTGCCAATGCATTCTCTTATATATGCGAGTCGACCATAGGTCGCCTCGCATATATAAGAGAATGCATTGGCCTAAAAAAAATCTTTTTTTAACACTTTTTACAATTTTTTCTTACATTCTTTAACAATTTTATAATTTTTAATGTGTTAAGCCAATGCATTCTCTTATATATGCGAGGCGACCTATGGTCGACTCGCATATATAAGAGAATGCATTGGCACAGGGCCCTTCTGTTGGGTAAAGGGTTAAAGAGATAATTCATCTTTAAGAAGTTTCATGAATGATTCAATCATGACATGTTTTCGAGAAGTTAGCTGAGTGGGACTTATTTCTGCGTACTGTTCACATGTTCCCGATTGAACTTTAATCTCTCGCTAATCAGCTTGTCTCTGTAATGGGCCTGTGTGTGGTAGTAAACCTATTTCACCTTCTGGGGACCTCATTCTGCAAATGTCAGGCACTATATTTTGAGGCCTGGCTGTACATGAGTTCCAAGGTACATATATAGAGGATTTATAGTTTTTAGCGGAAATTACAAAACAATTATTGCCCTTGTTACTAATTAATAAAATATTTATTAATTGGTTGTTTCCACATTGACTGAGTTATGAGGCCTCAGTCTGTCGTATTATGACAGACCTCGCCCTCATAGCTCGGCCAATATGGAAACAACCAATTAATAACATATAATATCAAACACTCATGTAATTTTTCACACAAATTATATTGCCGATATTGTCACAATTCATTTTTCCCTTAGTTCAGCCAAGTCAACTCAGTCAAAACTTTTCAACAAAAAAAAACAAATATTAAAAGCCAACGACTGGAGTTACGATGGACATACGATACTAACCAGCATCATTCTGTGTAGATCTGATGTTTCTGGTACGTCTCCCTTACACAGTATAATGACTGTCCCCGTTGTATCGATGCCTCGCCTACCAGCCCTGCCTGCCATCTGTATATACTCTCCCGCCTGTAAGTCTCGCAGAGACTTCCCATCATGCTTTTTGATGGCATCAAACAACACCGTTCGTGCTGGCATGTTGACACCCATAGCGAACGTCTCCGTGGAGAATAGTATCTGTATTCATAAATCATGTTAGGTATCAGTTCGAATTTAATTCAGATGGTATATACTATGTTCACTACCGTACTCCGAATTACAGTCAAACTAACAGTACCGCCACATCTATTTCTGTCTACGAGGAAATCCTTAGCTCTGATTGGCTAGCATAAATTATAAGCAGTGCCAAATAGAAATATTGAGGCGGTAGCTCTGAAATGGAATTTAATTATTAAAATTGCTTTATTATCAAAGTTTGTTAAAATTCCCCCATCTAGAAGTGATCCTAAACATTCTATAAATTTTCAAAACATTTGTCCAATAAATGAAGGCTGCATGATGTGCTGATATTTCAAATGTTAAATCCAAGATGGCCACTAGAGGCCATGTTTTTTAACGAAATGGGAAAAAATTTATGTGTCCCATCTATAGGTCACCCCGAATATCTATATAAAGTTTTGTATGAATGGATAATAGATGTGGTAGGTAGGATGTGGCAAAGGATTTAGTCATGCAGAGTAAAATCTGAGATGGCAGTTGGCGGCCATGTTTTATCACGATTTTCAGAAAAAAATTGATGGCTCCCTTCTAGCGGTCACCTCAAAGATCCATATGAAGTTTGGTGATGATCGGGAGAGGGATGTGGTCGGTAGTGTGTGCCAAAATGTGTAGTCATGCAGATATTATAACTCAAGATGGCTGCCAGTGGCCATGTTTTTTCGTTAAAAATCATTCAAATTTGATAGATCCCATCTAGTGATGATCCTAAACATGCCTGTAAAGTTTCAAAACATTTATCCAATAAATGAGGGTTCAGGGTGAGGCGATGGAATCAAAATTGAAATCCAACAAGATGGCTGCTGCCAGCCATATTTTCAACGAATTTCGGTAAAAATTTATAAATTCCATCTAGATGTCACCCCGAAGATCCATATAAAGTTTGGTGATGATTCAATGAGGGATGTGGCCTGCAGAGTGCGCCGAAGGATGTCGTAATGCAAAGAGTAAAATCCAAGATGGCCACTGGCAGCCATGTTTTTTGGACGAAATTCGTTAAAATTTTATGTCACCCCGAAGATCCATATGAAGTTTGAAGATGATCAGATGAGGAATGTGGTCTGTAGGATGTGTCCAAGGATTTAGTCATGCAAAGAGTAAAATCCCAAGATGGCTGCAGGCAGTCATGTAATCTATCGAATATTGAATGTACTCCAAATAATCTTCACCCCGATGTTTAACCCTTTCATGATGGGAGCTTTGATGGTGCAGCATTAAAGATCCTGCACATTCTCTTATATATGCGAGTCTCACATATATAAGAGAATAAGCTGGCTTAAAAGGGTCATTGTAAATATTGTTAGGCCACTGCATTCTCCCTATGAGACTTGCATATATAAGAGAATTCATTGGCTCTCCTCATGAAAGGTTAATAATAATTTTGTCATCAGACTTTACAAAAAAACTGCTGTGTTCTCATGCGCCTCCCTCACCACTGAAATTCTATTTTAAAAAGCCTCTACAAAATTGTTTTTCAATAATTGCTGTTAGAACTATTTGATTCAAACAATGAAAATGCATTTTTGTTTGTTTCTGGAGTATGTTTTCCAAATTATGAGAAAAAATTAAAATAAATAGCCTCCCTCCCTCATCTCAAAATAAATAGCCTCCCTCCCTCATCTCAAAATAAATAGCCTCCCTCCCTCATCTCAAAATAAATAGCCTCCCTCCCTCATCTCAAAATAAATAGCCTCCCTCCCTCATCTCAAAATTGAGATCTAATTTCCTGAGGACTGTTCCATTTAAACTTGTGTACCACCCCCGGAAGTCAGCTGAAATTTACCCCACTCACCAACCCCAGCAGTTTAATTCAGTTTAGACCCACCAAGTCTGGCAAAATATGTCTGGTTGTCAACACTGTAACCCGGCACTATACTATTAATAGAAAACTGGAGCACAATCAATAATTAAGGGATATAAGGCAGATATCTTGTAGTATTAGCATAAAATGTTTTATGCAGAACCTAAGATAAACTTTATGACCAACTTTTATAAACATATTAAAGGGACACATACTAATAACTTTAAGATAAGCCTTACACCAAACTTAAGGAAACTTATTAAAAGGATATATACATGTACTAATAACTTTTATGACTACTATAACAGTTATCCTAATAACAAATATGATACAATATGATACTTGACTTCCAGGGTACTCTACAATTTTTATTTACGACTGGCTAAAACTGCTCTGACTGCAGACTATCTGTTCATCATTAGCATAATATAGCTTCCGGTGAGCAAGGCAGGGTACCTTTTTTGCGGGCCCAGGACACTGTGGCATCCCCCATTGCTCACTATGTGGGCACCATAAAAAAAAAAAAGAACAAATATTTAATATATGAATGGCCTTAATAGCTTAGTTATAGAAAATATTTTAAAACAACTAAAAAACAACATAGTATAATGGACCATACTTTCACCAGCCCTCTAATGAACCATACATAGTATAATGGACCATACTTTCACCAGCCCTCTAATGAACCATACATAGTATAATGAACCATACCTTCACCAGCCCTCTAATGAACCATACATAGTATAATGAACCATACCTTCACCAGTCCTCTAATGAACCATACATAGTATAATGGACCATACTTTCACCAGCCCTCTAATGAACCATACATAGTATAATGGACCATACTTTCACCAGCCCTCTAATGAACCATACATAGTATAATGAACCATACATAGTATAATGGACCATACTTTCACCAGCCCTCTAATGAACCATACATAGTATAATGAACCATATAGTATAATGAACCATACTTTCACCAGCCCTCTAATGAACCATACATAGTATAATGAACCATACATAGTATAATGAACCATACATAGTATAATGAACCATACTTTCACCAGCCCTCTAATGAACCATACATAGTATAATGAACCATACCTTCACCAGTCCTCTAATGAACCATACATAGTATAATGGACCATACTTTCACCAGCCCTCTAATGAACCATACATAGTATAATGAACCATACATAGTATAATGAACCATACCTTCACCAGTCCTCTTTGGAAAAGTAGTTCCACGGTCTCCTTTAATATCGGCAAAACTCCGCTATGATGGATTCCCAAACCTCGCCTCAGAATGTCCTGCATCTGAACGACCTACATAATAAATATAAATATTAGTACCGGCCTCCGCTATGATGGATTCCCAAACCTCTTCTCAGAATGTCCTGCATCTGAACGACCTACATAATAAATATAAATATTAGTACCGGCCTCCGCTATGATGGATTCCCAAACCTCTTCTCAGAATGTCCTGCATCTGAACGACCTACACAATAAATATAAATATTAGTACCGGCCTCCGCTATGATGGATTCCCAAACCTCTTCTCAGAATGTCCTGCATCTGAACGACCTACACAATAAATATAAATATTAGTACCGGCCTACACAATACATATAAATATACTATGATGGATTCCCAAACCCCTTCTCAGAATGTCCTGCATCTGAACGACCTACACAATAAATATCAATATTAGTACCGGCCTACACAATATAAAGTATTAGTAGCGCAGCAGGCTAGCATCACCAAATTCACCCTATTGGAACCTTATTCTGCTGAGACCTCAACTGCTATGGGACATCTAGGATCAGATTGAAGTTCCCCAGTTGAAGTTGATATTTAAGAAATAACAAGGGGTGCGCATCGGAAGATGGCGCTCGACAAGTTTTTGTGCCTGTAAGAGTGGATCTGTCACAAAAGAATTATTGAAATCGGTTGAGGTCACCCGAAGATCCATATGAAGTTTGATAATGATCGGATGATAGATGTGGCCTGTAGGGTGTGCCAAAGGATTTAGTAATGCAAAGAGTAAAATCCAAATTGGCTGCTGCGGCCATGTTTTTTAACGAATTTCTGAAATAATCGATGGTACCCATCTAGAGGTCACCCCGAAGATCCATATGAAGTTTGGTAGCGATTAGATTAGATGAGGAATGTGGTCTATAGGGTGTGCCAAAGGATTTAGTCATGCAAAGAGTAAAATTCAAGATGGCTGCCGCGGCCATGTTTTTGATAGAAAATCGCTAAAATTTGATCGCTCCCACCTAGAGGTGATCCTAAACAAGGCTGTCAAGTTTCAAAACAATCCTCCAATAAATGTGGGCTGCAGGGTGTGCTGATGGATTCACATTTGAAATCAAAGATGGCTGCTAGCAGCCATGTTTTTTTTAATGAATTTCGGGGGAAAAAAAGGTAGGCTCCCATCTAGAGGTCACCCCGAAGATCCATATGAAGTTTGGTGATGATCGGATGAAGGATATACACTGTAGGGTATGGTAAAGGATTTAGTGATGCAAAGAGTAAAATCCAAGATGGCTGTTAGCGGCCATGTTTTTAATAAAAAATCATTCAAATTTGATAGCTCCCATTTAGAGGTGATCCTAGACTCATATACCAAGTATCGTTGAAATCGTTCAAATGTTCTTTGAGTTATCGCGCTAACGGTCGCGAAGGACAAAAAAATCTAAAACTTAGTCCAATAAATCTTGCATAAAAGATTGGACAGACCTGGTTTTCAAACTCGTTTGAGATATTGTTACAATAGACCCATATACCAAATATGATATGAAATCGGTTGACGTTTGTTTGAGTTATCGCTTTAACGGTCTCGTGCCCGTCCAGAACATAGGCAATTGGGGAAAATTACTAAAATTCCAATATTTGCTATACCAGTGTAAAGGTTCGAATGATCGATTTTGGCTAAAACCACACCAACTATCAAAACCCTAAGATATTCTAGAAATCGATAATTGCAGCCAAATATCCCCCAGGTGTGTCTTATTGGCAATAAAATTCCCTTTTATTTGACATATAACTCGGTGAAATCGAATGAAGAGAAGTCGAGATATGATATCGGAATCTACTGAATTCTACCAAACAAATCGGCTTGTCATACTCCCTGTCCACCGAGAGGCCTTTGACCTAGTTATAAAATCAATATTTTCGAGAAATAAATTGTCGCGAACGTGTAATTAAACGCGATGTCATAACCTATAAATGCTCACATATATTCTACAAGTCATTCGGGAGTCACCAATACCTCTTTTATTTCACCCGGTGTGGTTGTGCTCCATATTTTCAGCAATTCCATAAACTAGACGTGTCTGCGACTTGCAGTAAATTTTGAGCGACTTGCTGATTGATCGAGAGTAAAGTTCACAAATGTTGGCTTGAAAAAATAAATATGCATAGATATCCGATAGAGTATTGAATAAACACTTGAATTATTAATTTTCTCTGTTCCAAGAAGTTTATTTGATTTAAAAACAGAAGTGGACTTGAAAGTATAGTTAAATAATTGGAATTTGCTTTGATACAATACTAAATATTAAATGTGGTTTTAGACAAAATTTATTATTGGAACCTGTACACTGGTATAGTCTATATTGGTATTTTAATAATTTTCCTCAGGGGCCTGTGGTCCAGAAGCCCGGACGCCCGCCCGCCTACCAAATTCGCCAAACCATAATGGTCATAAATCAGTTTGAATATAGACATAAGTCTAGTACAGTGAAACCTGCTTTGAGCGACCACTGCCTTCAGCAACCACCTGGCTTTAACGACTGCATTGGCATTGTACGGACTGGATTTACTATATAAATGACCTGCCATGTGCGACCACCTGTCAAACCTGACCAACTGTTGGTGTTTTGTGGCAAGAATAGCAAAATTACCCATTATGAATGACCACCAGACATGAAAAATAAGTCTTTAACCAGTGATTTTCCGACATTATGCTTTCCATATCGGTAAACATCGGTATTCAGCAGACACTTTGTCTCATAACTGTGCCACAGTAAATTAGCGAGGTATGAACAATCATGGCCGAGTGATGTATTAATTACAACTGCATGAATAGATGTCTTCGGTGCAATTTTACTAAAATAATGTGGCTTGGGTATTTATGTAAACATTGTAAACTAAAATGGATTCATCTATTTATATTCATTTGTCTGCCGTCGGCTTAGTCTTACTTTTGACTCCCGTATAAGTACTGTTCACACTTGGTACTGGCATTGTATATTACCACATGAATCTCAGTCGCCAAATCATAATAAAACCAATCTAAATGTGCTTTCTTAAAATTTCGCAATGTCTTGTGGTACGCCTTCGAAACAATGTAAAATGTTGACTTTGGAAGAATTGTTCTGATTCTAACAGCTAAAGATGGACAACTCTAAATTTCTTTTATTTTAAATAAACCCATTGAGAGCCTTGAGGACATGCTGTTGTTTTTCTTGGAAACTAAATTAGGTCACGGTACAACAACCATGTCAATTCATTGGTGTTTCTTTTTAATTTATTTGCGATGTCTCGTTGGTGAAGAATGGTTTTAAGATAACTGGCCATTAATTCCCGTAATTAGTTCATTTAGTACAATATCAGGACGCAAGGTTGAAACAGATAAGAATGGTGTTTGTAAGTCTCGCATTTTCAAATTTTTCCTGGAACAGTTTGTCTTTTCAACAATACACTATATGCGTATATACTTTCGCGGAAGCAGATTCGATCTTGGGTGATGACAACCGAAATACTCAATTTTTTCCGGGGTATAAGACCACCCATGCCTTTTCATGCTATTTATTCGCTAGGCCCCCTGGTCTTATACCCGCGAGAATATGGTATATTTCATTTACCTTATCATTAATGTTGTCAACTTGTCATAAAATTGTTGTTAAATTTAGTTAATACAATAAACGAAGATAACAGGTTTCACGGTAGACCTGATGTTTTGCTGTGGCTGAAGCCTAAACCTGGCTGATGAATCTCAAATACAAGAAAAAATCTATGGTTACGATAAATAGTCTTGATAATAGTGTAACAATATCGTAATATTGAAAACAGGTGGGTGCTACAGTATTTGTATTGTAATAGCTAACTGAGGCAGATCACGGTCAGCAGGTTTCAGTCGATTCGTACACCGCAGAACCTATGTATTTGTATTGTAATAGCTACCTGAGGTAAGTCACGGTCGGCAGGTTTCAGTCGATTTGTACACTGTGCATAGAATCTATGTATTTCACTCTTTTCTTTCTGAGTCGTGAGATCTACACTGGACATCAGTTCAACATTTGACTCGATGCGTTTCCTCGAGAAGACGAAAGCGACCGCAGGAAGCTTTTCTTTCTTCCTCAGCATGTCTATGATAGATAACCATACATTCTTGTCCTGAAAGTTACACAAGTTGTCATACAATTAAACTTTTCAAGTTCCTAAATGGTGAATATTGTCATGTACACCCATTGGGAACCTCGATTATGCATTGTGTCATCTGCCAATTTGGGGATATAGAGAAGCTAAACTAATTAAAAGGTCAGCAGACCACAGTGTCCCCCGACAACATGGCAAGTCGATGCCGCTTTGTTAAAGAAATTAAAAAAAAATGTTGAAATTTTCTAAGTCGAAAAGGGTTAATAACTCCATACAAAAAATATTAGCTATATAGATGTTGCAAATCACCAACATGTTAGGAACAATATCCCAGAGTTTCATATCTCTACATTTAAAACTGTAGGAGGAGTTGATTGCACCATGAAGGTACCCAATCTCATCCAAAAGGCAAAAATGTTCCAAATTTTCTAAGTCGAAAAACCCCCCGAAAATATGGAAAAAATGATATTTTTATTAGCTATATAGATGTTGCAAATCACCAACATGTTAGGAACAATATCCCAGAGTTTCAAATCTCTACATTTAAAACTGTAGGAGGAGTTGATTACACCATGAAGGTACCCAATCTCATCCAAAAGGCAAAAATGTTCCAAATTTTCTAAGTCGAAAACCCCCCCCAAAAATATGGAAAAAAATATATTTTTGATTAGCTATATAGATGTTGCAAATCACCAACATGTTAGGAACAATATCCCAGAGTTTCAAATCTCTACGTTTAAAACTGTAGGAGGAGTTGATAACACCATGAAGGTACCCAATCTCGGACGCACGGACGCACGACGCACGACGGACGAGGGTCATTTCTATAGTCCTCCGACGGAAACGTCGGGGGACAAAAAGAAATAGAATCTATGTGATGCAGATTCTATAGAATTTTGATAATAAAGAAACTTTTCAGAGAGGATGAGGCCAAGGTGAATGAGGTCCGCAGAGGGAGAATTTAGTGATGCTAGCCTGCTATGTGACATAGCATCACTAAATTCACCCTCTGGGGACCTCATTCTGCAAATGACACACTAAACTCAGTCTTGCTCTCAGGTGACTAGCTGTTATTTGCAGGCTTTCATTTTGGTAAGCAGAAATCATAGAAGGACTCCGGATCGAACTTGTCTAATGTCTTACACTTCACCCAGCTTCATCCAGCCATCTTCATGTAGTGTGATGCTGACTGGACCTTCTGCTGTGCGTTTGACGCAGTTAAACGCAACCGTTGACGCAGTTAAACGCAACCGATTTCAAAACTTTTTTAAATTGAATGCATCTTGACCGCGTCCTGTGAGACCCTGTGAAACTGACAGTGATATATGTATGATTTGAAACGTTGCACCTAACCATCACCCGTAGGTCTGTGGAAACAAAGTTAATTTGAGACTAGAGATACTTCCCAGAAGATGAGACCTAAGCAGAATGAGGTCCATTTTGGTGATGCTAACTGCTATGCAGGTAGCATCACTAAATTCATCCCGAGGGGACCTCATTTAATGAAGTACCTCTAGCTGTGGTCGGCTCAAGTATAAATTTTGCCAGTTATAAAAATATACGAGAATGTACGAACCTGGGCAGGATTTCCTCCTCCAGTTATAAATAGTATAGGAGAATGTACAAACCTGGGCAGGGTTTCCTCCCCTGTATCCTTTCGGACCGTAACTCTGCGATGCTTTACTCGCCCTGGAAGCCTTCGCTTCGACAGCCTTGGTGTAACTACAACAGAACCCTATATTAGTCCTATAAAATTAGATGGTCTATCTCTTCCTAACCCACAGGGAGCCTCACAAAGATGAAAGCATGCACTACAGTGTCGTCTACTCCAGCCTATGTGGGGCTCTCTATGGGTTATATATACATGTAGTGTATATTGGTGTAGCTAGCTACAACATAAATGTATTATAATTCATACTATAAAGATTGTCTATCTCTTCCTATAATAAGTTTTATATCCTGGGTATAAAATAATAAATATGAATTGAAGACCCCTGTCCGGAAACACTTCTATCAATTAATATTGATTTTATTTTGAATTTTCTGGTATAATACATATGATCAAATTGGGACAATTTTATGGCTCATGGACATGCTCTGAGTGTAGCAAGCAGGAGAACTTTAGCTCTATCTCAGGCTATCTGTCATTGCCTGAACGTTTCATGATGGTCTGTTCTAAAAATAGTAACAAAACAAGGGGTGATCATCAGAAGATGGTGTTCGTCGGGTTTTTTTTGCCTGAAAGAAAGGATCTGTCGCAAAAAGATTATTGAAATCAGTCAATAGCTCCCATCTAGAGGTGATCCTAAACAAGCCTGTAAAGTTTCAAAATTATTCGTTCCCATCTACATGTCAATGTCAACAGCCATAAAAAATATCATAATGATCGAGCACAGGTACGACCTGCAGCTCGTGCCATAGAATTTAGTCATGCAAAGAGTAAAATCCAAGATGGCTGCCAGTGGCCATGTTTTATGGCAGAATGACCCTAAAATGACTCGTTCCCATTTGCATGTCAATATTTCATGAAGATAAGATGAACACTCTGGCCTGTACCCCGTGCTAATGGATTGAATATTGAAATCAAAGATGGCTGCTGGTCAAAATCTTTTGAATTATTTTGCATTTATGACGAACTCATTCGCATCCAACACAAAATTTTACTAGACACTGGCTGTATGGGGCTACGTCGCTTTACTGTTCGCAGTCATGTCCGTAAACAAATCAGAGCAACGAGCGTTAATGGGTGTGTCGCTTATGTTCATAAATTCATGAATTGCTAGGGTGTCGCTTACGATTACAAAAAATAACATACTAATATTATTTAAATTTCGTCTTTATTTATATGAACACAACAAACAAAAATAAAATATTAAACAATGATAGTTATTACACATAACAATTAGGAGAATGTCTACATGTTTGCCACCAAGAATGACAACATATTTACTTTTTCTGGTATCAAACACGCTTAGGGCCACTATTTGACAGGACTTGAAATTCTAGCTGAGACTATTGAATGCCTAACTTGTCCAGCATTAAAGATCCTGTGGCAGTGCATTCTCTTATATATGCGAGATAGGGAGCCTCGCACATATAAGAGAATATAGTGGCTGTCAAGGTAAATATTGTTAGGACAAAGGATTCTCTTATATATCTGAGGCTCCCTATGGGAGAATGCACTGGCACAGAGTTTTCGCAAATTTAAGGAAGCTCCCATCATGGAAGGGTTAAAATATAATCGGGATTCCAGGCTAATTTAAAGGTTAAGATGTCTTGCCCTGGTACAAGGAAATTTTCCAATTAGTCGAGAAGAAACAGTTCGTTATATGACTTACCCTGGTACAAGGAGCTTTCCTGATGAGTCCAGTAAGAGAAACAGTTCGTCACATGACTTTAATACACTGGTATAAGAAACTTTTCCAATTAGTCGAGTAAGAGAAACAGGTCGTTACATGACTTACCCTGGTACAAGGAACTTTCCCAATTAGTCGAGTAAGAGAAACAGTTCGTTACATGACTTACCCTGGTACAAGGAAATTTCCCAATTAGTCGAGTAAGAGAAACAGTTCGTTACATGACTTACCCTGGTACAAGGAACTTTCCCAATGAGTCGAGTAAGAGATACAGTTCGTTAGATGACTTACCCTGGTACAAGGAACTTTCCCAATGAGTCGAGTAAGAGAAACAGTTTGTTAGATGACTTACCCTGGTACAAGGAACTTTCCCAATGAGTCGAGTAAGAGATACAGTTCGTCACATGACTTACCCTGGTACAAGGAACTTTCCTAATGAGTCGAGTAAGAGATACAGTTCGTCACATGACTTACCCTGGTACAAGGAACTTTCCCATCGAGTCGAGTAAGAGATACAGTTCGTTACATGACTTACCCTGGTACAAGGAACTTTCCCATCGAGTCGAGTAAGAGAAACAGTTCGTTGCTTGTTTTATTACTGTTTCCTGTATAGAGATAATGCTCGAGTGGCACCGGCCGCTTCAATGTGCTAATAACATAGATCTTCTTTTTCTTTATTCGTCTAGATGAGATAAAAACATGAGTCAGCCCTTCATGTGAATTACTGTTCAAGCCTTGAAATAGTTGTGTCTGTCATTTGCAGAAGAGGTCCCCAGAGGGTGAATTTAGTGATGCTACCCTGCATAGTGGGCTAGCATCACCAAATTCACCCTCTGGGAACCTCATTCTGCTGAGGTGTAAGCAGAATGAGGTCCCCAGAGGGTGAATTTGGTGATTCTAGCCCGCTATGCGGGGTAGCATCACTAAATTCACCCTCTGGAGACCTCATTCTGCAAATGACACACACTATTTCAAGGCTTGTTACTGTTAAATTTATACATGATAAAAGGTCACAATAAAAAATTTCCCCCGACAAAGATGGCAGGTTTGAAGAATTTATGGGTATAGATCCCTATAATACAAACTGTAGGAACAATTGATTACACCTATATGATACAAAGTGCATATTCACTAAATGTGTTGCAAATCTTCAATGTGTCAAGAAAGAGTCAATAACTCTAAAATAAAAAAACATAAAACATTTCTATGTAAAATAAGGGCAATAAATCCACAAAAATGATTTTGACTTAACACTTTGAGTGCCAGGTCCGATTTTTGTATCAACCCATATACCCTGTGCCAATGCATTCTCTTATATATGCGAGTCGACCATATGTCGCCTCGCATATATAAGAGAATGCATTGGCCTAACAAATTTTCATCATTTGTTATTATTTTTTTCCAATTTTAATAATTTTTTCTTATATTCTTTAACAGACTAATTTTGTAGGTTTAGAGCCAGGGAATCTTACGTTTCTCATGGGCATCAAAATTATTACTATGAATACTTGGTGATAGTTTTGAGTTTTAACATGCCCCTAAAGTTTTATCCAGTTTGTTTTTAAATTCGCTATAGAATGCTTAAGCATACCCAAAAACAATTCAACCCAAAACAAAAACAAAAAATCTAAAAAAAAGGGCCGATTTTACAAACCGTAAATTAGGGCCGATGAGATTGGCCCCTGGCACTGAAAGGGTTAACTCAAAATTGTTTCCCACTCTTGTTGACATCTGTGCCAAGTTAAAAAAAAAAATGACTGGAAAATGACGGAATACAGACTCGTACAAAAGATCCGCCCAGCATTTAACACATCAAATTCTTTAAAAAATCCCATCATAAACGTAATAAATAAAGACATTGCTATATCAAAATGCATGGACCAACATATTGGCAACTTTCAGTGTCGGGGGGGGGGGGGGGGGGGGGGGGGGGGGGGGGGGGGGGGGGGGGGGGGGGGGGGGGGGGGGGGGGGAGCAGCGTCATGATATAAGATCGATAACACAACGCGGAATCCGCTACAATGGACGGAAGTCGGCAGCTGATAATTATGATAAAATAGCTCCGTTTTTCATTCACTATGACGCGACAATGCGATGACATGACGGAAAATAGACATGTATATGCTTCAGTTCTTGTCTTTCTTTCTATATTGTATACCACGTCCACATGCATATTTATAGCATAGCTTCATAATATGCTGAGCACATGGGAATATATACCGTAATTTAGTAAGAAAATTATCTGGCAGATCTACATAAGCGGTCCTTCTTTTAGATTAACTTACCGTGACGTCACTTCTATAATCTATTTACGTCTGCTAGTGGAAAACCCGGGAATAACCTTCAGGTTTAATATGATCATACTTAAATGTAATTTGCACCCGCTTGTTACTGTTCATGTGGTTATCGGATGAATTTTTATCTTTAGAAGGACACAAGACAATAATATATACAATGTATGTAAATAATCACATATAACGTAAATGTGGATGTTTAGCCTGCTCGTGTAATACGAGTCTCAGCTGTCTGGCCATCGACGCAGATATGTCTGGAATTTTGCGCGCCGATATAGGTTGTGACGCCATGATGTACGTCTTGATGTCATGACGCCTTTACTGGTTTCCCAGGAAGCAAACTTAAAATGACTCTGCGATCTTTCAATCGGAACTTAAAAGTTTCCGTTTGTCGGCCTTGAACTTTGAGAATATTTCTTCAATCTTTTAGGCGGAAATACCGTTAGAAAATGGAAGATCAAATCTAAACGTCCACTAAGGTCCCTAGAATCCTCTTTCGGGGCAAATATTTTTAATAATTTTATAAAATATGTACTAGTAAACAAAACTTTTTCATGCAATTTCAGTTTTTTTTAAACCAGGGCTTTGGTTTAATTTACATTAATTTTTTAAAATATCTTTGGCTTTAGGATCATGATGTTCCTACGTATGATGAAATATAACTAACATTTACTGGAACAAAGTTTTTTATTTTTGCCCTGGAGCATTTTGCCTAATTACACATTTCGAGGTGGTATTAATCAATCCAAAATGGCGGCCGTCGCCAAATATAATTTTTTGGACTCTGCTGACCCTTGAGTTATGAATAAATTATTCTATTTTAGGTAAGTTCAATCCAATTTTAGATTGGGCTGAAAAAGTCTATTAGTATATCTCATATCCGCATACGTATACCCTCGGTCGCTGGGCGCTATAAACATGTTGCAGTTAAACGTGATATATACTTATTTTGACGATGCTTCCAAGTCCCATATTTACAAAACTTTCAAATTAGAAATGAAGAAGCATAAAACAGGGACAACGATGAATTTATGGCGCATCTTTCACGTAAACATCCTAAATTGCACGCTGATGCAAAGGAGAAGGATGCTGCGAAGAAGAAGCAGGGGCGTAGTTCTATTAATCCCGATGCACCAAAGCAGGTCAGTTTGCTCCATTGGGTCAAATCTGATTACCGACCGGCGGCACAGTATGTCCACGCTTATACGGAAACTTTAATATGGGCTTGAAAAAACAAGGATATCGTTGCAGAAATACTCAAGTTAGTCTTGACGTTCAGCACAAGGATCTCCATGAATAATTGACTGTAGTAGTGATGAAATTCCACAATCCGGGTTCAGTTTTCTAGGAAAATGGATGGCGATATAATTCAGTTCTAGTTCTGTTTCAATTGAATCATCAGATATCTGATGAATTGTATTTGTTAATAATTAAACAATAAACATGTACTTAGTATATAATTTATGTTATAAGTGATATCACTGAGTCGCTACCATATTGGATCCACCCAGCCCCCATTCCATGGTCGAAGTGCTACAGGTCAAAGTTCTGGAGTAGCATTCCATATATGGAGACTGGAGTAGCATTCCATATATGGAGACTGGAGTTTTGAATATTCATGAATTTCATATAATCCTTGCAATGCAAGCGCACTGCGTAGAACGGGGCTGGGTGGATCCGATATGGTAGCGAGTCTGTGATCTCACGTATTCCACTAATATCAGGATGGGCCGTGGGCGACTGGACAAATATGACAAACACTGCAATATGACTGCGTCTCACATGCATTTTATTAATATCACACCACCAATGCATAATGCATTGTTCCGATAATTATAATAAGTCATTTATGAGTGATAACAAATGAGTCAAATGCATCGATGATTACGCGAAGAACATAGTAACTGGTGGTGTAAAATGGAATTGCGCATGCGTATTTGAAATCGAGGCTTCTGTCAGATACAAAACACAAGACTGTCACGACTCACAAATCTTCTTGGCGAGTTATGATAGTATATGACGCACTACTTTTTCGCGAATATCCGATAGTTGATCTAAATTATTCACATCGTATATCCGCTCACACATTTCATACTTATATCAAGAACAGATGTCGGAAGATTCGCATACGAGTCAGATAAATTATGCGGACCGCCGGAACGCACTAACCATGTTTTAGCTTGACTTTTTACCCAATGTCTGCGCAGATGGCGTACTTTTGCCGAATCGATTCGAATCGCAATTATGTAACCAAATCGAATCGAAAAAATATTGCCCAAATTGCAGGGGCCTACCATACTAGGTGGGACTAAGGAATACCCCACATATTGAAAAAAATTTAAGAAATAAAATGGGGGATAACTCCACAAAAAAAAGACGGACAAACCTCATAATCGCAGGTGCACAGGTTCCCATGGTACTAAATATCTTTGCCAAGTTTAAACAAAATTGACCCAAAAATGTAGGATTAAAAGCTCAGACATAATTGCGTCCATGGACGGACATATAGCCAGCTCTACAGATGGACGTCCAAGCTGATTCCAGTATATATAATTATATGCATGTGCCTTAAAGACATATTCAATGTTTCTGCTTGGGGTAAATAAATTAGGCTATATTTGAGGAAACACATAAGGTGAAAATGGTTCGCCCTGTCGGGAGAAAATTTGGATTTTGGTCACCTGAGATATTCGCAAAGCAATCCAAAGCCAAGGATATAACGTAAATACATCCTCGACACATTCCCCATTCCATCATTACCGAGGGCGCATTAATTGTTTTCATGATATCCAGAGCATAAATCATGAAATTACACATAAATGAAAGACCAATTATTATTTATTTTGATATTGCAGAAGGTTTTATTCGATCGTTATTTTGACACGATGTTCAGTATGATTGGTGATATGTTACAATTAAATACTTTTGCATGAAATTAAACTCATAAACCGGAACCGGAACCCCAAAGCAAAGTCGGCGAAAATAGGTCGCTAATTGCAAAAGATGTTGCTTGCCTAAATTGATCAATGAATTGCTAGGTTTGGGTACAGTAGGGTAGACTTACCCGACCCAGTCAGCGAATTCCATGTTATTAGGTACAGTAGGTTAGACTTACCCGACCCAGTCAGCGAATTCCTAGGTTTGGGTACAGTAGGATAGACTTACCCGACCCAGTCAGGGAATTCCATGGTATTAGGTACAGTAGGGTAGACTTACCCGACCCAGTCAGCGAATTCCATGGTATTAGGTACAGTAGCGCTGAGTAGAATTATTGACTTACCCGACCCAGTCAGCGAATTCCATGGTATTAGGTACAGTAGCGCTGAGTAGAATTATTGACTTACCCGACCCAGTCAGGGAATTCCATGGTATTAGGTACAGTAGCGCTGAGTAGAATTATTGACTTACCCGACCCAGTCAGCGAATTCCATGGTATTAGGTACAGTAGCGCTGAGTAGAATTATTGACTTACCCGACCCAGTCAGCAAATTCCATGGTATTAGGTACAGTAGCGCTGAGTAGAATTATTGACTTACCCGACCCAGTCAGCGAATTCCATGGTATTAGGTACAGTAGCGCTGAGTAGAATTATATTAACATGTTGTGGTAGCATGATTAGAACTTCTTCCCACACGACTCCCCGCTGAAAGCACAAGATACATCAAATTCAGATCCCACACAACTCCCCGCTGAAAGCACAAGATACATCAAATTCAAACTCCCCGCTGAAAGCACAAGATACATCAAATTCAAACTCCCCGCTGAAAGCACAAGATACATCAAATTCAAACTCCCCGCTGAAAGCACAAGATACATCAAATTCAAACTCCCCGCTGAAAGCACAAGATACATCAAATTCAAACTCCCCGCTGAAAGCACAAGATACATCACATTCAAACTCCCCGCTGAAAGCACAAGATACATCAAATTCAGATTCCATGATTCCCACACAACTCCCCGCTGAAAGCACAAGCTACATCAAATTCAAACTCCCCGCTGAAAGCACAAGATACATCAAATTCAGATTCCACACGACTCCCCGCTGAAAGCACAAGATACATCAAATTCAGATTCCACACGACTCCCCGCTGAAAGCACAAGATACATCAAATTCAGATTCCACACGACTCCCCACTGAAAGCACAAGATACATCAAATTCAGATTCCACACGACTCCCCGCTGAAAGCACAAGATACATCAAATTCAGATTCCACACGACTCCCCGCTGAAAGCACAAGATACATCAAATTCAGATTCCACACGACTCCCCGCTGAAAGCACAAGATACATCAAATTCAGATTCCACACGACTCCCCGCTGAAAGCACAAGATACATCAAATTCAGATTCCACACGACTCCCCGCTGAAAGCACAAGATACATCAAATTCAGATTCCACACGACTCCCCGCTGAAAGCACAAGATACATCAAATTCAGATTCCACACGACTCCCCGCTGAAAACACAAAATACATCAAATTCAGATTCCCACACAACTCCCCGCTGAAAGCACAAGATACATCAAATTCAGATTCCCACACAACTCCCCGCTGAAAGCACAAGATACATCAAATTCAGATTCCACGGAAAATCAAATAGAACCTAATTTATTTATTGCTGTTTCTCCTTCACTCTTCTTGGTTGTGAATTAAAATGCTATTTTAAGTGGAATAAATTGAGTTAGGCTATTTAATTCAGATTTTATTTAATTTAATCTGAGATTCAACTTTCTTACGAACATATTCAATCCTCAAATTCTGGAATTTCTTTTTATTAATATTTAGCATAAATTTAGCTAGGATAAATACTAAATTTTTGCTTTTAATATTACCTCAGAATCATTGATGTAGTGAACTTCATCAAAAACAACCCACTCAAGATCTCGAACAACATCCGATCCATTATACAACATTGACCTGTAATAACAATACTGGTACATAACATTTAAAACAAGAGGTGTGCACTCGAGTGCTAGCATACCCCCACCGTGGCAAATTCAACCCGCATTATCCGTAAACCCAACAAAAAAGATTTTTAACTTTAAAGAAAAATTCGGACAAATAATATCGATATGTTGTCACAAGAAGCTTGTACAGAAAAAATTATTCAAATTGGTTCATATTTGTTAAAGTTATTAAGTCGGACAGAATTTTCTAAGTCAAAATAAGTCGAAAATGAAGTGTAATATTACGAAAAACAGTCTGAGCCAATCCCTAGCCGCATCATGTAGAGAGGGTATTGTGAGAAGCATGTATACCAAAAATTATTGAAATCAGTTCATATTTGTTAAAGTTATTAAGTCGGTCAAAATAAGTCGAAAATGAGGCGTAACTTAAAAAAAAAAAAGTCCGACCGAACCGCAATTAGCATCATGCAGAGAGGCAGTCCCAAGGAGATTGCATACAAAAAATTATTGAAATCGGTTAATAGTTGTTCGAGTTATGAGGTCGGACGGACGGACGGATGGAACGACACACGGACGGAGAAAGCATGACGGACGGACAGATGCAGTCAATCCAGTCAATCCAGTATAACTATAATTAACCTACAAACTCTCAGAGAATGATTATGATAATTATGCAGTTTGCCGTTAATATAACTTAATAAATATATTCAAGATCTCAAATGACACCTTTAGTAGACGCGACGGTCCTTGAGAAACGAAGTTGCATTTTTTTTATGTGGCCTTAGTAGTCTGATGGCAACCCGACACATATAAAGTCAATTTTGCTTTATTGCATAGCTTTTCTTATGCAATTAACCGAATATGCGCATGAAGCCGAAATTACGAAAAAGAAAACCAAGCCGTTTTTTGCTATCAAGCATCAGTCTACGAATATGATGTATTGTTTATGTTTTGTTTATTCAATTTCATCATCAATTTTGGTTGTTTAAAAATAATAATGTCTATAAAGAGCTTCATCTATATTAATTTAATTTTATTCAATATTATATTATCATCAGCATCATCTACAATTGTAAAATGTTCAAAAATAAAATGTTCTTGCCGGGAGCGGCAGGAAACGTGTGTGAAAAGAAGCTTAATAGAAAAGCATGTGTCACTTCTCAACAAAATGTTTGGCGATTTTTCTAAAGCATAAAAACAGAATTCAGTGTGACCCTTATGCACTAATAGTCTTTTTATTAGAAAATGTTTTGGTGCATGCATAATTTATGCAAATATCCAAATTATGCATTTAAGTGATATGCAAATTAACTGGAAAAGACTGTACTCTCATGTGCCAGATAAACGTACCTGTATGTTTATTAATTTTCAGGTAAAAATCAGTCCTGCACGATACTTATTCGGGTCACATGTTCATAAATCAGCTCTGCACGATACTTATTCAGGTCACATGTTCATAAATCAGCCCTGCACGATACTTATTCAGGTCACTATGTTCATAAATCAGCCCTGCACGATACTTATTCGGGTCTTCATGTTTATTGCAAAATTCTATCAACCATTTCTACAAGGCAAACTTCAGAAGCTACCGATGTTTATGCGTTTTTTGTCAACTATTGAATACAATTCAGCTAACAAAATTGTATTATTGAGAAAATGTTTCAAGCTTGTGAAGAATATACTAAATAAATTATTGTTTTACTAAAGTTTCATCATCATGGTGACAAGATGTGTAGCGGTCGCGTTGTAAATATAGAAGGCCGATGACTTCTCTGATCGAGAGGTCTAGATCTCTTGGTCAAGGTCGTTAGACGCTTTGTGTGATCACCGAAGTTAAGCAACGTCGAGCCCGGTTACTACCTGGATGGGTGACCGGTGGCCTGAGATTTCGGGTGCTGCCAACTTTCGGTGCGGCTCCCGCACTTCTCTCTCTCGTTGTTACACTGGGGGCTCGTCCGGTCCTCGGAGTCTGTGTCATGGTGCGACCGCTCTGGGGGAGGACTCGGGTGAGATTCGGTGAATTTCAAAAAGAACGGGGGAGTAGTGTAGCGGTCGCATAGTAAATATAGAAGGCCAATGAGTTCTCTGATCGAGAGGTCTAGATCTCTTGGTCACGGTCGTTAGACGCTTTGTGTGATCACCGAAGTTAAGCAACGTCGAGCCCGGTCTCTACCTGGATGGGTGACCGGTGGCCTGAGATTTCGGGTGCTGCCAACTTTCGGTGCGACTCCCGCACTTCTCTCTCTCGTTCTGTTACAGATGTAATAGCTGAAACTTGCTAATTTATTTTCCAGTCTTGGTTACCTGAGGAAGTCTTGGTTACCTGAGGAAGTCTTGGTTACCTGAGGATTTCAGTTGTCATTATGAGACAGGAAGCATTCTGATTTATTTGTACATCTCCCGTAACCAAGCCAACATCTCCAAAGGTCTGCTTGAAGTCATGGTATTTCTGATTTGATAACGCTTTAATTGGTGATGTATATATTGTCCTGCAAGGTCAATGAGAAAGATTCAGAAAGTCATGAAATATTTCAGTTGTATTCAGGGTCAAAGTTCAAGGGTTATCAAGGCTGAAGGTATAAACTATGAAAGTGTCAATGACACTGTAGCTCAATTTGGGAAGGAGTTTATTTTTTGCTGAGCAATGAATAGAATGATAAAGAAGGGAAGTTAAAAAGTTACAGTATACAGTAAATACAGAGAATCAAAGATTTCTGGGAACTTAATTATTTTAATCGCATTTACTGCATGGTCATAAATGAAAAATAAAAACTTTTATCTGATTGTTTAGCCATCTCCAATATAAATTAATTCTTTATTATGTAATTATCTTATAGTGTAGACGGTCAATACTTAAATAATGGTTGATTTTACTATAATAATGTCCACTAACTGTGTTCTAATTGTCCATGAGTCTATGACAACATGGTCGGTATTTGGGTTCGAGGTTCGGTTCGATTCGAATCAAGATAATGATTCCCCTTCAAGGTTTGGTTTGACCTAAAATCTAAGGTTCACAGGGCCCTACTGTTGGGTGTGCTGATCGATTCAAATTTGAAATCTAAGATAATCGATGGCTCCCATCTAGAGGTCACCCCAGAGATCTGTATGATGTTTGGTGATCAACGGATGACTGCTGTGGCCTATAGAAAGTATTTAGTCATTAAAGATGGCTGCCGGCGGCCATGTTTTTAATAAAAAAAAATTAAAATTCGATAGCTCTCATCTAGAGGTGATCCTAATCATGCTTGTAAATTTCCAAAACATTTCTTAGATATATGCGGGATGCAGGGTGTGCTGATGGATTCAAATTTTAAATCCAAGATGGCTGCTGGCGGAGGTCACCCCGAAGATCCATATAAAGGTAGATGACGATTGGATGATGGATGTGGCCTTTAGGGTGTGCCAAAGGATTTAGTCATGCAAAGAGTAAAATCCAAGATGGCTGCTGGCAGCCATGTTTTTTTTTTAAATTTTGAAATAATCGATGGCTCCCATCTAGAGGTCACAGCTATACAATTATAGTTGAAAAAAAGTTCTGTTATTTAAAAAGCATGTCTCTTATATTCAAAATTGAAATACTGCACAAGCAATCAGTTCTATTCAGGTTTAGAGATTAGTGACGTAGGTTCCTGGCCTTGAGTACTATTTAGGCATAATTATGAAATATTATCTATATCTCACCTTGTAAGGTGCCTCAGTGATAAGGCAATAGCATACTCAGCTACAACAGTCTATGTCTCACCTTGTAAGGTGCCTCAGTGATAAGGCAATAGCATACTCAGCTACAACAGTCTTCCCTGCTGACGTATGCGCCGCAACAAACACACTTTCATGATTTTCCAAACGTAATATCGCCTGCTTCTGGAATGTGTCAAGTTCAAATGGCCACTGAAAATATTAATGTTTGACTCATAAGCTACCATTCAGTTTTAAAGAATATATGGAAGGACAATTATTGTTACATCTGAGGAACATGTTTAAATTTAACCCTTTCAGTGCCAGGGGCCAATCTCATCGGCCCTAATTTACGGTCTGTAAAATCTGCCCTAAAAAAAATATAATTTTTTTTTTCGATTGTTTTGGGTTGAATTTATTTTTGGTATGCTTACGCATGCTATAGCGAATTTAAAAACAAACTGGATAAATCCTTAGGGGCATGTTATAACTCAAAACTATCACCAATTATTCATAGTAATAATTTTGATGCCCATGAAAAACGTAAGATTTCCTGGCACTAAACCTACAAAATAAGTCTGGCACTGAAAGAGAGTAGAAAATAAGAAAACATTATTAAAATTAAAAAAAATAATAACAAATGATGAAAAATTGTTAGGCCAATGCATTCTCTTATATATGCGAGGCGAACTATGGTCGACTCGCATATATAAGAGAATGCATTGGCACAGGGTATATGGGTTGATACAAAAATCGGACTTGGCACTCAAAGGGTTAAAGATACCCTGTCTGATTTATCACCCCCAAAACACTAAAATTACCAACAACAAAATTATAAAGGGGTACTGTACACTAAATCCAGTCATTTATGTGACCATCTCATTTTATACTCAACAGAATATATGCAACCAAATGAATGAATTTGAGCCATGGATTAGTACAAAATACACTCATGAAAATGAGCACTGTACACTCAAGCCATAAATTCATTTTCATTATAATTACCATGTTGTTTGCATTGATCATTGTGCACTTGAGTGTATTTTGCACTAATCCATGGCCAAAATTCATTCATTTGTTGCATATATTCTGTTGAGTATGAAAGGTAAATGGTCGCATAAATAACTGGATTTAGGGTACACTACCCCTTTATAAGGTCAGTCAAATTGTGTTCCCTCCCAGTATTTCGGTATATCCCGTCGTTTACAAGTAATTTGCCTCACATACACCTGACAGTTTTCGTTATAATTGAGTTGAACTGCGCTACGGAGAATCTGCTGAACTGTACCCGATGTATTGCTGAATGGGATTTTGAACTGCTGAAGGAGGTCGTCAAAAGGCATTTGCACAACCTACGACTTACTATCTTCGTTATCACTGAGTTATACTGTTTTCTGGTGAATCTTATGAACTGTACATGATGAACTGATGATCAGCATTTTGAACTATTGAACTGGGTCGGAGATTGTTTGAATGATGAACTATAGAACTGGGTCGGAGATCGATTGACCGATGAACCATAGAACTGGGTCGGAGATTGTTTGAATGATGAACTATAGAACTGGGTCGGAGATCGATTGACCGATGAACCATAGAACTGGGTCGGAGATCGGTTGAATGATGAACTATAGAACTGGGTCGGAGATCGGTTGAATGATGAACCATTGAACTGGGTCGGAGATCGTTTGAATGATGAACTATAGAACTGGGTCGGAGATCGATTGAATGATGAACCATAGAACTGGGTCGGAGATCGGTTGAATGATGAACCATAGAACTGGGTCGGAGATCGATTGAATGATGAACCATAGAACTGGGTCGGAGATCGATTGAATGATGAACCATAGAACTGGGTCGGAGATCGATTGAATGATGAACCATAGAACTGGGTCGGAGATCGATTGAATGATGAACCATAGAACTGGGTCGGAGATCGATTGAATGATGAACCATAGAACTGGGTCGGAGATCGATTGAATGATGAACCATAGAACTGGGTCGGAGATCGATTGAATGATGAACCATAGAACTGGGTCGGAGATCGATTGAATGATAAACCATAGAACTGGGTCGGAGATCGATTGAATGATGAACCATAGAACTGGGTCGGAGATCGATTGAATGATGAACCATAGAACTGGGTCGGAGATCGATTGAATGATGAACCATAGAACTGGGTCGGAGATCGATTGAATGATGAACCATAGAACTGGGTCGGAGATCGATTGAATGATGAACCATAGAACTGGGTCGGAGATCGATTGAATGATGAACCATAGAACTGGGTCGGAGATCGATTGAATGATGAACCATAGAACTGGGTCGGAGATCGATTGAATGATGAACCATAGAACTGGGTCGGAGATCGATTGAATGATGAACCATAGAACTGGGTCGGAGATCGATTGAATGATGAACCATAGAACTGGGTCGGAGATCGATTGAATGATGAACCATAGAACTGGGTCGGAGATCGATTGAATGATGAACCATAGAACTGGGTCGGAGATCGATTGAATGATGAACCATAGAACTGGGTCGGAGATCGATTGAATGATGAACCATTGAACTGGGTCGGAGATCGATTGAATGATGAACCATAGAACTGGGTCGGAGATCGATTGAATGATGAACCATAGAACTGGGTCGAAGATCGATTGAATGATGAACCATAAAACTGGGTCGGAGATCGGTTGAATGATGAACCATAGAACTGGGTCGGAGATCGATTGAATGATGAACTATAGAACTGGTTCGGAGATCGATTGAATGATGAACTATAGAACTGGGTCGGAGATCGATTGAATGATGAACTATAGAACTGGGTCGGAGATCGTTTGAATGATAAACCATAGAACTGGGTCGGAGATCGATTGAATGATGAACCATAAAACTGGGTCGGAGATCGGTTGAATGATGAACCATAGAACTGGGTCGGAGATCGGTTGAATGATGAACCATAGAACTGGGTCGGAGATCGATTTAATGATGAACCATAAAACTGGGTCGGAGATCGGTTGAATGATGAACCATAGAACTGGGTCGGAGATCGGTTGAATGATGAACCATAGAACTGGGTCGGAGATCGATTGAATGATGAACCATAGAACTGGGTCGGAGATCGATTGAATGATGAACTATAGAACTGGGTCGGAGATCGTTTGAATGATGAACCATAGAACTGGGTCGGAGATCGATTGAATGATGAACCATAGAACTGGGTCGGAGATCGATTGAATGATGAACCATAAAACTGGGTCGGAGATCGGTTGAATGGTGAACCATAGAACTGGGTCGGAGATCGGTTGAATGATGAACCATAGAACTGGGTCGGAGATCGATTGAATGATGAACCATAGAACTGGGTCGGAGATCGATTGAATGATGAACCATAGAACTGGGTCGGAGATCGGTTGAATGATGAACCATAAAACTGGGTCGGAGATCGGTTGAATGATGAACCATAGAACTGGGTCGGAGATCGATTGAATGATGAACCATAGAACTGGGTCGGAGATCGATTGAATGATGAACCATAGAACTGGGTCGGAGATCGTTTGAATGATGAACCATAGAACTGGGTCGGAGATCGGTTGAATGATGAACTATAGAACAGGGTCGGAGATCGATTGAATGATGAACTATAGAACTGGTTCGGAGATCGATTGAATGATGAACTATAGAACTGGGTCAGAGATCGATTGAATGATGAACTATAGAACTGGGTCGGAGATCGATTGAATGATGAACTATAGAACTGGGTCGGAGATCGATTGAATGATGAACCATAGAACTGGGTCGGAGATAGGTTGAATGATGAACCATAGAACTGGGTCGGAGATCGGTTGAATGATGAACCATAGAACTGGGTCGGAGATCGATTGAATGATGAACCATAGAACTGGGTCGGAGATCGATTGAATGATGAACCATAGAACTGGGTCGGAGATCGGTTGAATGATGAACCATAGAACTGGGTCGGAGATCGGTTGAATGATGAACCATAGAACTGGGTCGGAGATCGATTGAATGATGAACCATAGAACTGGGTCGGAGATCGATTGAATGATGAACCATAGAACTGGGTCGGAGATTGTTTGAATGATGAACCATAGAACTGGGTCGGAGATCGGTTGAATGATGAACTATAGAACTGGGTCGGAGATCGATTGAATGATGAACTATAGAACTGGTTCGGAGATCGATTGAATGATGAACTATAGAACTGGTTCGGAGATCGATTGAATGATGAACTATAGAACTGGGTCGGAGATCGATTGAATGATGAACTATAGAACTGGGTCGGAGATCGATTGAATGATGAACTATAGAACTGGGTCGGAGATCGATTGAATGATGAACTATAGAACTGGGTCAGAGATCGATTGAATGCTGAACTATAGAACTGGGTCGGAGATCGATTGAATGATGAACTATAGAACTGGGTCGGATATCGATTGAATGATGAACTATAGAACTGGGTCGGAGATCGATTGAATGATGAACTATAGAACTGGGTCGGAGATCGATTGAATGATGAACTATAGAACTGGGTCGGAGATCGATTGAATGATGAACTATAGAACTGGGTCGGGGATCGATTGAATGATGAACTATAGAACTGGGTCGGAGATCGATTGAATGATGAACTATAGAACTGGGTCAGGGATCGATTGAATGATGAACTATAGAACTGGGTCGGAGATCGATTGAATGATGAACTATAGAACTGGGTCGGAGATCGATTGAATGATGAAGTATAGAACTGGGTCGGAGATCGATTGAATGATGAACTATAGAACTGGGTCGGAGATCGATTGAATGATGAACTATAGAACTGGTTCGGAGATCGATTGAATGATGAACTATAGAACTGGGTCGGAGATCGATTGAATGATGAACTATAGAACTGGGTCGGAGATCAATTGAATGATGAACTATAGAACTGGGTCGGAGATCGATTGAATGATGAACTATAGAACTGGGTCAGGGATCGATTGAATGATGAACTATAGAACTGGGTCGGAGATCGATTGAATGATGAACTATAGAACTGGGTCAGGGATCGATTGAATGATGAACTATATAACTGGGTCAGGGATCGGTTGAATGATGAACCATAGAACTGGGTCGGAGATCGATTGAATGATGAACTATAGAACTGGGTCAGGGATCGATTGAATGATGAACTATAGAACTGGGTCAGGGATCGGTTGAATGATGAACCATTGAACTGGGTCGGAGATCGTTTGAATGATGAACTATTGAACTGGGTCGGAGATCGGTTGAATGATGAACCATTGAACTGGGTCGGAGATCGTTTGAATGATGAACTATTGAACTGGGTCGGAGATCGATTGAATGATGAACTATAGAACTGGGTCAGGGATCGATTGAATGATGAACTATTGAACTGGGTCGGAGATCGATTGAATGATGAACTATAGAACTGGGTCAGGGATCGATTGAATGATGAACCATAGAACTGGGTCAGGGATCGGTTGAATGATGAACCATAGAACTGGGTCGGAGATCGATTGAATGATGAACTATAGAACTGGGTCAGGGATCGGTTGAATGATGAACCATAGAACTGGGTCGCAGATCGATTGAATGATGAACTATAGAACTGGGTCAGGGATCGGTTGAATGATGAACCATAGAACTGGGTCGGAGATCGATTGAATGATGAACTATAGAACTGGGTCAGGGATCGGTTGAATGATGAACCATAGAACTGGGTCGGAGATCGATTGAATGATGAACTATAGAACTGGGTCAGGGATCGGTTGAATGATGAACCATAGAACTGGGTCGGAGATCGATTGAATGATGAACCATTGAACTGGGTCGGAGATCGTTTGAATGATGAACTATTGAACTGGGTCGGAGATCGGTTGACCGATGAACCATAGAACTGGGTCGGAGATCGTTTGAATGATGAACTATAGAACTGGGTCGGAGATCGGTTGACCGATGAACCATAGAACTGGGTCGGAGACCGATTGACCGATGAACCATAGAACTGGGTCGGAGATCGGTTGAATGATGAACCATTGAACTGGGTCAGAGATCGTTTGAATGATGAACCATTGAACTGGGTCGGAGATCGGTTGAATGATGTTCATTAATGCTGATCTGTACCCAATGATAAGGTCTCCAGAGGGTGAATTTAGTGACGGTATCCCGCATGGCGGTTTAGCATCACAAAATTCCCCCTCTGGGAACCTCATTCTGCTTAGGCCTCAACTGCTATAGGAGACCTAGGATCAGATTGCTAGCCCACTGTGTGGGGTAGCATCACAAAATTCACACTCTGGGTACCTCATTCTGCAAATGACAGAAACCATATTTGTAGCCTTGTATCCTAGGTATACTGTAATTTTACATTAATATTTTAAAAGGCCTGTACATAATGCCCTAACTAATCGACCCCTTAACCACAGCAGAATTATGGGTAACTTTTCAGGATTTTGTCCTGAAAAGTTACCCATAATTCTGCTTTGATTACTTAGGGCATTACTACACACAGCCGTATGGGGGCCCAATTTTTTAGAGATTTTTTGCCCATTTTACATGATATACTCATGGTTGTAACAGTTTTTGCAGAATATACCTTGTATATACACATAAATATAACAAAATAGATTCAAATTAATCTTAAATATGTATAATTCAGGCAGAAATGTGAAAAATATTGTAATTTGCCACAATTTATCCATGAAATACTATTCAATTTGCTTGAAAATTGCCCACATTTGACCAAAAATAATATAAAATATGTTGAGCTTTTAAAATGTTGGGGGGGGGGGGGCTGCAGCCCTCCCAACCCGCCTGGCCCATATGACTATGGGTCTGCAATACCAGTAACTTCAGCGGGTGAGGCCATACCTCTTTGGCAGGTGCAGGAATCTTTTCATTGAAATCTGTGACTGGTTTGTTGATGTCCACAAACACTGCCCACTCTGCCTCGGTATTATCCTTCTCTTGGACGATACTCGTGATATTTATCACAGTTTTATCATCAACCTGAAAAATTAATGACGGCTTAATTATGTTTAAAGTTGTGTAAATTAATGACGGCTTAATTATGTTTAAAGTTGTGTGATCAAACAGAAATGGAGAATAATTTTTGCTCAATTTAGTTATTTTTTATGAATATTAATCCAAATTGACAACACAAACCGTCATTCTTATATATTAATTCAATGCAGTGACCCTCTGTGGCAAAATCCTTAGCATTAATTTATCGCCGATAGTTGCGTCCCGAATCGAGAAGTAAATATTCACAATTGAGCATAGTTCAGACAAAGTTTTCTATGGAGTGGTACGGTCGATTGCTTTGAGATTTTCGGCGATGTTAGTAGAATGCTACATTCCCACAGTTGGCATAGCACCTCAGTTCTAAATTAACAGTTCATCACAAGGTCACATTCGTCAGTTCATCACAAGAAAAAACAATTTGCAAGGAATGACATTCTGAATTAACATACTGACAATGTGTACTGATTAATCATTATAAGAAGTTAACTTACTACTTACATACTGAATTAACATACTGACAATGTGTACTGATTAATCATTATAAGAAGTGAACTTACTACTTTCTCCAGACTCTCGCTGACTTCCACCTTGTGATCCTCTTTAGTCTGCTGTTCAAAAAGGGACAGTATAAGGTGAGAGTGTGATAAATACATCAACCAATCAAATTCTATCATTAAAGTAGCAACTATCAAGTTCTCAGCTCTTAATTTATAAACTTACAGACTTCAAAACTGTTGCTTTAGACGAATGTGAAGTAAAATAAGACCAAAAATGGACACTTCAAGAGGATACCAGTACACCAAGATGTGCCATAAACATGTCCAGGATGAGATAAAATCAATCGCTTGAACTTGAAAAAAGTGTCACTTCTTGTCTCCTATGATTGCCACAACATCTGTGCTTGATTCTTGGTAGAGGGGTAACGTCACAAGAGCTATACTTTGTCCAAACCTGTAGGAGAAGTTCAGCGTCTGTAGACGCTCAATGGCGAGCTAGTAGAATGCTAGTCTCATTTTTCAGAGAGAATTGAACGACAAATAAGACACCTTACTCTGTTTTCCGATGAGTTTGGTTGAAGTATAGCTATTGCGACATTACCCCGCTACTTTGAATCTTGATAGGCTGATCAGATGGCCTGTAATTATTCAATCTTTTAAACATTGTAATAAGGGATGCCATTTAAAACAGTATTTAATCTTCAAACCTCAAATAAATCTATAATGAGTCGCAATTCTATACAATTCTAATGAACTAGAAATGTCTGACATACTTAAACGAAATATAAAGTATAAATATCTGACATACGTCAACGAACTATGAATGTTTGACATTTTTAAACAAACTATAAATGTCTGACATACTTCAACGAACTATAATATCTGACATACTTCAACGAACTATAAATATCTGACATACTTAAATGAACTATAAATGTCTGACATACTTCAACAAACTATAAATATCTGACATACTTAAACAAACTATAAATATCTGACATACTTAAACAAACTATAAATGTCTGACATACTTCAACGAACTATAACGAACTATAAATATCTGACATACTTAAACAAACTATAAATATCTGACATACTTAAACAAACTATAAATATCTGACATACTTAAACAAACTATAAATGTCTGACATACTTAAACAAACTATAAATATTTGACATACTTAAACAAAACATAAATGTCTGACATACTTAAACAATACATTGTTGAGCTAGTCTCATATACTGAAAATCAACAAAATTAGTTGATATTTGTTCAAGTTATCGCACTGTCACAAATATGTAGATGCCCGTCCACCACGAACCGACCTCGCCAAACTATTGGTCGAATTTTTCAAAGAAAATAAAATTAGCTCTTTTCTACAGTATGTAGCAATCAAGTGTGTTATTTGTAGCTTTGGTTGTTCTTTTGCCTTACCCCACCATTACCTGCTGAGTTCAATATTTAAGAACTAACTCTTTCAATTAAAGGGGTACTGTATGCCATTTTAAATAAATTACCAGTAATAACAATAATCTAATATCGATAATATATAGAAAATAAGCAATTTGAGTCGAAGACGTATTCCGTAATCTTGCAGGTTAATATGTTATCAAAGTTAATAATTTGACAAAATTTCAATTTATGGCTGGAGCCATTAATTAAATTACTAATTTCCGTGTACAAGACGTAATCAAATTGATTGACAGATAGTGGATTGGGCATCGCGTGGCACACATGATCATGTAAATGAAAGTGTCAATGACACTGTAGCTCAACTTAGGTAGGGGAATAATTTAATGGTTGACAGTAAATGGAGGAAAAGGAAAGGTGCTAATTGAAATGTCTAAGTAAGACAAGATGTACATGTCAATATCAACATTCGTGACAGGTTTCATAATGATCGGATCAGGGATGTGGTGATTATGGTGTGCCAAAGGATTTAGTGATGCAAAGAGTAAATTCTAAAATGGCCACTGGCAGCCATGTTTTTTTCCGAATTACCCCAAAATGACCTGTTCCCATCTACATGTCAATGTCAACAGCCTTTACAAATCACATAATGATCTGACCAAAGGTACGACCTGTAGCCTGTGCCAAAGGATTTAGTCATTTAAAGAGTAAAATCCAAGATGGCTGCTGGCGGCTATGTTTTTTGGCCGAACGACCCCAAAAGGACTCGTTCCAATCTACATGTCATTGTTAACATCCATGACAAATTTCATGAAGATCCGATCAAAGCTACGACCTGTAGCCCGCGCCAAAGGATTTAGTCATGCAAAGAGTAAAATCCAAGATGGCTGCTGGCGGCCATGTATTTTGGCTGAACAACCCCAAAATGACTCGTTCCCATCTAGATATCAATATTAACATCCAGGACAAATTTCATGATGATCAGACGAATAGTACGACCTGTAGCCCGCGCCAATGGATTTAATTTTGAAAATCCAAGATGGCCACCATTGGCCATGTTTTTTGGCGGAATGACCCCAAAATGACTCGTTCCCTTCTACATGTTAAGGTCAACAGCTATGACAAATCTCATAATGATCTGACTAAAGATACGACCTGTAGCCTGTGCCAAAGGATTTAGTCATGCAAAGAGTAAAATCCAAGATGGCTGCTGGCGGCCATGTTTTCGGCCGAACGACCCCAAAATGACTTGTTCCCATCTACATGTCATTGTTAACATCCATGACAAATTTCATAAAGATCAGACCAAAGGTACGACCTGTAGCCCGCGCCAAAGGATTTAGTCATGCAAAGAGTAAAATCCAAGATGGCTGCTGGCGGCCATGTTTTTCGGCCGAACGACCCCAAAATGACTTGTTCCCATCTACATGTCATTGTTAACATCCATGACAAATTTCATAAAGATCAGACCAAAGGTACGACCTGTAGCCCGCGCCAAAGGATTTAGTCATGCAAAGAGTAAAATCCAAGATGGCTGCTGGTGGCAATGTTTTTTGGCCGAACGACCCCAAAATGACTCGTTCTCATATATATGTCATTGTTAACATCCATGACAAATGTCATAAAGTTCCGACCAAAGCTACGACCTGTAGCCCGCGCCAAAGGATTTAGTCATGCAAAGAGTAAAATCCAAGATGGCTGCTAGCGGCCATGTTTTTTGGTCGAACGACCCCAAAATCACTCGTTCCCATCTACATGTCAATATTATATAGATTTCAAGATGATCAGGTGAACAGTACGACCTGCAGCCCGCGCCAATGGATTGAATTTTGAAATCCAAGATTGCCGCCAGCGGCCATGTTTTTTTGGCCGAATGACCCCAAAATGACTCGTTCCCATCTACATGTCAATGTCAAATTTCATAAAGATCAGACCAAAGGTACGACCTGTAGCCCGCACTAAAGGAAATTGTTGACGGACACACGGACAACGGACGCCAACCCATGGCAATAGCTCAAACTTACAAAGTAAGTTGAGCTAATAAGCACGGGGCGTATACTCAAGCCATTCACTGACTAGTGACTATACAATAACTTGATGGCAAAGCATGTGGCAGCTAATTGTTTTACAGTATTCTGTGGATTGACAGCTTGCGATTAAATAATGTATATATATATACTGCACATCGCATAACTTGCTAGAACATTTTTTTTGTGTAGTTTTGCATCACTGTGGTATTCCAACATACAATGTTTTTTAGAACAAACTCAAGTTTTTTATTCCATGTTTATTTGTCATTATTACATTGGAAAGCTGTCTGTGTTGAAAATAGACACGTACACTTCACAGTATATCTGATGTTTTAATGGAATGGAAATTGATATCGCCCTATACCCGCTAGTCGCTTACATTAATATCGTCGATTGGGATGAAAGTGTTTCCGGTCACAAGTATTTATCAACCTATGTTCATCCTCAGGAGCGAACAACAAGGTTTGTGCTGCCGTTTATCAAATTATTTTCATTTGGTAAAAGTTTTGGCATGTGAATTCAATTCTTTTATCCAGTGAAGAATATTTTTGTAATTCTGTTCAAGCCATGGACATATGGTCATTTGTTGAACTTATTATCTGAACATTTCCTAAGGGATTATAAGGAAACTACTACTCATCAATGACAATCCTGAGTTTAGTGCACATGCCTGTCATTTGCAGAATGAGGTCCCCAGAGGGTGAATTTAATGACGCTATCCCACACAACAGGCTAGCATCACCAAATTCACCCTATGAGGACCTCATTCTGCATGGACTCATCTGCTGGGAGACCTAGACTCATGATTGAAGGGTGAGGTGAATGGTGAATGTGAGGTACACCCTTTGGGAACCTTGATTATGCAATGTGTCATCTGCCAATTTGGGAATATAGAGAAACTAAATTAAAAAAGAAATAGAATCTATGTGAAGAAGTTTCTATAGAAATTTGATAATAAAGAAACTTTCCAGAGACGATGAGACCTAAGCAGAATGAGGTCCCCAGAGGGTGAATTTAGTGATGCCAGCCCGCTGTGTGGGATAGCGTCACTAAATTCACCCTCTGGGGACCTCATTGTGCAAATGACAGGCACGCTATTTGCAGGCTTGATTTCAACTCACCGGAGTCTCAGCTATAACTTCATCCTTAGAATCTTCCTGATCCTCGCCGTCACCGAAGTCAAAGCTTTGAGTCATAATATCGGCGAGAGAGATGATGTGATTGGAGGCGGAGCTTGCACCTGCTTCGTCCGTCGCAGGGGATACCTCAGACGGAGAATCAAATTCAATTCCAGCATCAAACCCAGGTGGAGTCAACAGGAGATCTGCAAAAATTTCATTGTTTTACGCCACAATTTCATTGTTTTACGCCACAATTTCATTGTTTTACGCCACAATTTCATTGTTTTATCCCAAAAGAAATAGTGGGTAAGAAACAAACTAACAGAAAACAAGAGCATCACTAGAGCATGGTAAATTCAACAAAGGGTCATAACTCTGGTGAAAATTGGCAGATGAAACCCAAATTCTAACTTGACCTGTATTGTGTGCTAGTAAACACACGTTATCAAATTTCATTCCATTCAGTTCAAACTTACTAAAGTTATCATTCGGAAACGAAAAAAGCAAATGGAAGGACGAACATACGTCCTGTTTTTTAAAAACAGTGTAAAAACAGTCTATAAACATAAAAAATTTTACGAGGATTATTGATGAAATGGTTAGTCTACTAATCAACATCATCTTGATTATTGAATAAGTCAACACTGAAATCTGCCAGTCAATTAGTCAAAACAAATCCCAAAATTTTCATCCTGATTGCCGTCTGCAGCAGAAATGTAACGATCCAATTCAAATAATGAACAATCTTCAAGAAAAACCCAAGTTGTTCTAAGACACAATTATTAACTCACTGTAGCGACCCTTTGATGCTGCAGACATGAGGCTGAGATATTTAGTACCGTGTAGCATGTGAACAGAACTCAGCATGCATGGTGTCTTTCATGTTTGATTTATCTCCAAATACGCCGATTCATAGCACTGTTTTGTTGTGATGTTGAACTAGCTCGTATGTTGTTTATACAGGTTTGGCTCATTTGGGAGTAGCGATAAGATAGATCGATAAATCCACAGATTCTGTCCTCCCACAGGGAGCCTCACACTAATTCTATATGGGGCTCTCTATGGGTCTCCCTAATTAGATCAATAAATCCACAGATTCTGTCCTCCCACAGGGAGCCTCACACTAATTCTATATGGGGCTCTCTATGGGTCTCCCTAATTAGATCAATAAATCCACAGGTTCTGTCCTCCCACACGGAGCCTCACACTAATTCTATATGGGGCTCTCTATGGGTCTCCCTAATTAGATCAATAAATCCACAGGTTCTGTCCTCCAAACAATACGAGCTAAACACTCCATAAAACTACTGACAATTTTGCCATATGAAAGACGAAATTCATTCTTTTTGTATGAATATAATATAATAACATGGCCTAAGATTAAGGGTTCTCTAAAATTTTATTTATACTATTTTAATTTTTGACTGGCTAAAACTGCTCTGACGGCATACTATCTGTTCATCATTAGCATAATACAAGCTTCCGGTAAGCAAGGTAGGGTACTTTGTTTGCGGGTCCAGGACACTGTGGCAACCCCCATTGCTCATTCTGATGTGGGCACCATAAAACACTAATACTCACTGTTGACGAAATCAATGTCTGTAGTAGACACACCCGTAGCTGACAACTGCTCAACATCTATTTCATCAAGTCCTCCTGGTAAAAGGAAAAGGAAGAGAAACATGTTAATTGTAAGGAGACATGAGATCAGTAAAGGCTTATTAAAGAAACTAAAAAAACTTGTTAATTTGATAGTAAAGAGAAGATGCAGAATGAGGTCCGGATGGTGAAATTAAAGATACTAGCACTCTGTGTAAGGTAGCATCACTAATTCACCCTCTGGGGACCTCATTCTGTGTAAGGTAGCATCACTAATTCACCCTCTGGGGACCTCACTCTGTGTAAGGTAGCATCACTAATTCACCCTCTGCAAATGTGTGGCACCATATTCTCAGGTCTCTGATAAAGTTTAATGTTTAACCCACAGGGAGCCTCCCCAGATAGAATCATGCACTAAAGAGAGTCGTCTGCTCCAGTCTATGTGGGGCTCTCCATGGGTTATACACAATAAACTCACCATATTCTCAGGCCTCGTGTTTATTGTGCTTGAACAACCTCTCTGATAAAGTTTAATGTTTAACCCACAGGGAGCCTCCCCCAGATATAGAAGCATGCACTACAGAGTGACGTCTGCTCCAATATATGTGGGGCTCTCCATGGGTTATACACAATAAACTCACCATATTCTCAGGCCTCGTGTTTATTGTGCTGAACAACCTCTCTGATAAAGTTTAATGTTTAACCCACAGGGAGCCTCCCCCAGATGGAAGCATGCACTACAGAGTACGTCTGCTCCAGTCTATGTGGGGCTCTCCATGGGTTATACACAATAAACTCACCCCCCCCCATATTCTCAGGCCTCGTGTTTATTGCTGTAATGTGAACAACCTCTCTTTAAAAAATAGACATGTTTTGATCAAATTAGCATTTTGAAATATCTGTTCATAGCTCAGACTTATATTATACCCTGGAATCGATATAAGAAACATCATTGAACAATGTTAGATTGTATTATATTTACAAACACCTAATATTGCTTCTGATTTTCCAATAGCTTTATACGATAGACACGCCTCATAATTCAATGTGTTCATAAAGCTATGAAAGCATTGATTCAATGTAATTCATAGGTTTATGAACACATTGCCCCCGAAAATCACCGGATTTAAACGATCACTATGGAATTACAAAGTACTGAATGTGCAGAGATTCTCTGACTAGTTAGTTTCACATGTTCAATGACACTGTAGCTACACTTAGGAAGGAGTTAATATTTTTGCTGAGCAATGAATAGAATGATATAGAAGAAGGAAAGAAAACTAGAGGTCAACCCAAAGATCCATATGAAGTTTAGTAATGATCAGATGAGGGATGTAGGGTGCGCCAAAGGATTTAGTCATACAAATAATAAATTCCAAGATGGCCACTGGCGGCCATGTTTTCCAAAGAATTTCGATCAAAATAGGAGACTCCCATCTAGAGGTCACCATGAAGATCCATATGAAGTTTGGTGATGATCGGATGAGGCATGTGGTCAGTAGGGTGCGCCAAATGGTTTAGTCATAGAAAGAGTAAATTCCATGGCGGCCATGTTTTTCAACAAATCTCTGTCATCTGTCATAATAGGAGGCTCCCATCTAGAGGTTACCCTGAAGATCCAAATGAAGTTTGGTGATCATCAGATGGGGGATGTGGTCTGTAGGGTGTGCCAAAGGATTTAGTCATGCAAAAATTAAAATCCAAGATGGCTGCTGAGGCCATGTTTTTCATCAATTTTTTTTTTAACTTGATAGCTCCCATCTAGAGGTGATTCTAAACATGCCTGTAAATTTTCAAATCAATACTCCAATAACTGCGGGCTGCGAGGTGTGCCAATGAATTCAAATTTGAATCCAAGATGGCTGCTGGCGGCCATGTTTTTCATCGCAATTCGGATAGAAAATAGACTACGTGCTTCTCAAAGTGAGATATCTAGGTTATAACTGACCTGGCCAAAATGGACAATTTGCACCGCTACCACGCACATCCTCACAGGCAAGCCCAGCCGGTCGGCACAGGGATAGTGAGTTAGTCGTTGTTCTGTCTGCTCCATCAATGAATCTCTGAAAAGGAAATTTAAACGAAATATTTAAAAAATAACATTTGAAGGAATTTTGTTTAGAGAATACGATGAGGCATTTTCAGGCCTGAAAATATGGTGCTGGACATTAGCAGAAATAGGTCCTCAGAATTTAGCGATTCCGTTTGATTTTTGTGCATTTGTGTGAAGTTTTATTTTATTTTTTTTAGCCTGAGCAAGCGATGATGTGTAATCGCTAAAATATAACTTGCATCGGCTTCTGTACAGGTCACGAACTGTCAAACACGATGTAGTCCTTAATATAGTATTAAAGCTTTGGGAAATTTAAATGTACAGTGACGGCGTTTAAATCATATAGTAGCTTCGTTAAATTATACAGTGCCAAAGTAACTACAAATTTAACTAGCAAGCGCTAATACTATAGAAACATAGCAGAGCATGGTATAAAAGCCTGACTTTACTTCAGTAAACCCTAATAGAGCTCCGGTGGTTGCGTTTCTCTGGACCTCTATACCAGTCTGAACGGGACACAGCTCTACATAGTATAAGTTCTCTGGTTTAGGAGTTCTTCCATAAAACCTGAAATAGGAACATGTACGCAGATCTGAGAATATGGTACCGGAAATGTGCAAAATGAGGTCCCAAGAGGGTGAATTTAGTGACACTACCCAACACAGTGGGCTAACATCACCAAATTCATCCTCTGTGGACCTCATTCTGCATGGAATCATTATCAGCTATGGGAGACCAAGACTCGATTTAAGTTCTCAGATGGTGAATATTGTGATGTGCACCCATTGGGAACCTTGATTATGTTATGTGTCATCTGCCACATTGGGGATATAGAGAAACTAAACTGAAAAAGAATCTTTGTGAAGAAGCTAAAAAAATTGTTAATTTTATCAAGATCCTTTCCAAAGTAAATGAGGTCAAAGCAGAATGAGATCACCAAAGGGTAAATTTAGTGATGCTAGCCCAATGTGCGGGGTAGCGTAACCAAATTGACCCTCTGTGGACCTCATCCTGCAAATATCCGGCACCATATTCTCAGGCCTGTAGGTATGTATTAAACACAGAGTTATGACACATTCCATATTATTGGGCCAGTTATTAGAGCCCTGCAAATCGACACTTTTCTGCAGAATCGAAATCCGATATCGAATCAGGGAGCCAATGTTGACATCGAATTGAATCTCAAATCGAATCGGCAAGCCGCCTTTGCAGAATGTAGGTCCGTCCTGATTTTATTCACAAAATACGGTATTGAGAAATTTCCGTGTAATTATGTTGACCGAAAATAGCATTGCATGTGCAATTCTCCGGTATATAATCACTAACTAGTGATATATAATGACAGGCTCATGATGTTAAAAGTCCAATGTCGTGTTTACAATACTAAGCAAATGGATAATTAAAGGTACTCAATCCGATTCGATGGTCCCCATATCATCAGATTCCAACAACAACAATATTTGTTTGGAAATGCCGCTTCAGTTATCAGAATCGATTAATTGCCCACAGTCAACTATATTATAAAATTGCCCAAAACCTGTTATTTATCAACATTTTTTTCAACGAAATTTTGCCGGTTTGTCAAATATTGACACAAAAAAGCCACTTGATTTTAGAGTTATCCATCTTCATCCGCAATTTTGTCAGAGAAATTCTTCTCGTTGACTGTTTACTGGGCCACTTAAAATTAAAATAATAGATTTCAAACATCGATATCTGATCACTCTGAGCTTTGATGGGTGGTGGGTTCCTCGACTCAAAATCAAATATTTTTTACCCCCGAAGCCATGGAAATAGTAATTTGCAAGCGTTAATTCGGATTGAGTACCTTTAAATACATGTAGATATTTCTGACTTCTGATTTATAATACTAAGCAAATGGATAATTAAATAGATATTTCTTACTTCTGATTTCTTCTAAAGTCGTGAACTGGTATGGCCTCAGGTGTATCGAGAAATTTCACTTTCAGTTCATCTTCTAAGTTTGGAAAAACAGGTGGCAATCCAAAAGGCAGCTGAAAATCATAAAGAAAATATCTACATACCTTACTCGTATTTAAATTCGTGCAGTACTATTTTTCGCACTCCTGAATTTATACCAAACCACGTGGGATAATAACAGGGTGGTTATATGTTCGTAGGTTACATACATATAAATGTATTGTGAAAGATTGGTGTGATTTCATTCACATGCGGACAACCAATCTCAATACCATTTATATAACGCATATAAAGCGAGAAATAATTGTCAAATCTTCGACATTTCATTGCTTGTAAAAATACACATATTCCAGAAAAAAGATGCAAGAAAGCACGTCTCTGTATTCCGACCAACACTGTACGCATGAATTGCTGTGATTATTTTAAACAATTCATGACAAAATGGCTAACTCGTTTACTGAACTAAGTGAACTTACAGTTTTCAGCGGTAGAGGACTATCTTGTGAGCAATCATTTTGAATTCGGACCAGCTCGGCTTTACCATGAGTCCCAGTCTCCACCAATCTAACAGCCATGTTAAAAGAATCACTCGAGGAAGTCATGAGAGTCCTAAATATGCAGGAAAAGTTACATATTTAACATTATTGTAGTTTCGTCAACTTTTACATCAAATAAAAGGTCAGCCGACAACAGTGTCCCCCAACAATGTGGCAATTCTATGCCACTTTGTTAAAGAAATTATAAAAAATGTTGAAAAGTCGAAAAGGGTTAATAACTCTGTAAACAAATAATTTTTCCGTCATCTACATGTATATACACGTTGCACAATGATGTATGAGGAGTTGATTACACCATGAAGGTACCCTCATACTAAAAATTATAAAAAATGTTGAAATTTTTTAAGTCGAAAAGGGTTAATAACTCCGTCAAAAAATATTTTTTCCGTCATCTATATACATGTAGCACATCTTCAATATATGGGTAACAATATTCTGAAGTTTCAAATCTCTGAGATGAAATCTGTAGGAGGAGATGATTACACCATGAAGGTACTCAAAAGTGTGACGGACGGACGGCTAGACGGACGAATGGATGGACGGAGCCCGTTTCTATAGTCCCCCGAAAATATAAATTGTATACCCACTCCCAGCAAGCTTGCAAATAATGTTCTGTCATTTGCAGAATGGGGATCCCAGAGGGTGACTTTAGAATGGGGACCCCAGAGGGTGACTTTAGTGATGTTATCCCACGCACCTCTATTTTCCACAAATCCATCACTACAGGAGATTTTAGTAAACTTATCTTATCTTATCCTCTTATCTTATATTGTAAATACCTCCTATGTCAGGAGAACTGCCGATGGCCCGAAGTTGGCATACACCCACACAGCTGTATAGACTTTTCGTTAGTATTGTTATTCAAGGGAGGGGTATTTGTTTTTTGAAGGACTTTTTGGTACTTTTACATATATACAGTAATGCTCTAAGTATTCGACTCCTTAACCACAGCAGAATCTCAGTGAGAGCTTTCCAATGAATGGCAACAAGCCATATTTTCCGACTAAATCCTGAAAAGTTACCCATAATTCTGCTGTGGTTAAGGAGTCAAATACTTACCGCTATTCTCAAAGTAATTGACCAGAAAAACGGGGTGATACCCCGGTCATGACCGCGGTGATACCGGTAATAAACGGTAGCGGTATCGAGACGGTCATGGCGGTGGAGTACGGTATTGGGCGATAATGATACTGCGGTCTTTTAGCGGGCACCGCATTAATTTTGTTGAATACCGCAGTGATTTTCATGGAACTCTTTGAGGGGAGGTATTTACTCACACATACTTGTTCGCGTTAACAAGCGGTATCAGTACCGCGGTATTGGAGGATACCGCGGTATAGTACCGCCATATTAACGGGGTGACACCACGTTATTGGTGGTCAATTACTTTAAGTATAGCGGTAGGGCATTACTGTACATACCTGAAGGAGTATTTTACCGCCTTAAACCATATACTGGGACTCAACTCGACAAGCCTGAAAGTTTATTTTTATACTTATACATACCCTGTTAGGCAGGTAACTCTATCTACATACGGTATCTACAACTGACTAGAAGCTTACGCCCCGAAGAGAGGAATTTAGAAAGGAATTTTGCCATTAACCTGTGAATCGTTGCCGACAGTAGGGTTCTTTATCATGGACACATGGTTGTACACAGGACAGCCATTTACGTCCCCACACGATGGGACAGCATGACACTGGGCGGGACACCTCAGCGAGGCATACAGTACACGGTACTAATTTATATAGGCATGCTCAGAGCTCCCGACTTTTTGTTTTGTCGAGGATTGGGATGAATCGATCCGGGGTCCAATCGAAACCCCTGGCCAATGGTCGAACACGCTAACCACTCGGCCATCGCAACAGTCAACTGCAGATGACACTGATAGTGATACTGATAGTGATAGTCAGTGAACTCAAACAAACACTGAAACAAAAATAAATTTTGAGTTTTAACGTTTATTCACCAGTTACTGGTGAGAGTCAACAATTGGAAATTAGTTCAACATACACACAAATAACTCTACATGTTGTTCTTGCATGATCGTTGGCTTTGTTGTTGTCGAGATGTTTTTGGTAAAACGTTTTAGCTTTTTAACGTTTCGATACACGTGAGGTCAAAGTTCGGATATTTTTAAAAACACGGAACAGACTGTAAATAAATTGCGAAACGAATCGCGACACGTGAAGCTATTTTAGAAAAAATATATAGGATACTAGCCCAGGGGGGGGGGGGGTCGGAAAAAAAATTCAGGCACGTATGGCATTTTTTCCCTTTCGATCATTTTTTGTACCCACCCACCCCCACCGCCAAATTTTTTTTCCGTTTTCGGCAGCTTTTTCCGACCATTTTTTTGACACCCACCCCCCTTTTAACACTATTAAAAACAGAGATTTGCGGGGGGGGGAATTCACTGTAAACAGCTGTATATGAATTTCTGTGCATACTATTTATCATGGATGTTAACATGGACATGTAAATATGAATGAGTCATTTTGAGGTCATTCGGCCAAAAAAACATGGCTGCCAGCGGCCATCTTGGATTTCAAAATTTGCAACTTAATACAACACGACAACTGCCTGCAGTCAGTTCACCAGTTAGAATTACATTATTTCTCTCATTCAAAGTGGTTTTGAAGCCCAACTCATTGACAAAACACTAAAAAAACAAGCAGGAAAATATTTGTTTAGTTGCGGAAAAAATTGCTTGTTGGTGGCTTTGACCACCCACCCACCCCGGCATACGTGCCGGAAAAAAATTGTTCACCCCCCCCCCCTGTACTAGCCACAGAAATCCGTTATAAAACGACTCTTTAAATCCAATATATTATTAGAGTTTTCACCGTCCTGTGTGAGTTAACTCAAGTCATAGAACACACCGCGTCATCGTTGTAACGAGGATGTGGATGAGCATCTCACTCAGTATGGGAGACCAAATTCACATTTAATAATGAATTGCACTTAAAGGTACTCAATCCGAATTAACGCTCGCAAATTACTATTTATTTTGGCTTCGGGGGTAAAAAAAATATTTAATTCGAGTCGAGGAACCCACCAATCAAAGCTCGAGAGTGATCAGATATCGATTTTATAAATCTATTATTTTTAACCACCTTGAATATTTAGTGGCCCAGTAAAAGTCGACGAGATGGAATTGTCGGACCAAATTGCAGGAGAAGATGGATAACTCTAAAATCAAGTGGCTTTTTTGTGTCAGATATTTGACAAACGGGCAATATTTCGGTGAAAAAAATGTTGATAAATAACAGGTTTTGGGCAATTTTATACTAGCGTTCAGCTGAAGGGGTCACTCTCACCAAAAAAAGTGCTGAAGGGTACACAGGGTTTGTGATCGGCACGAACACCATTACTTAAATTGTGTTTATGAAAGTCTGGCGCCCATTAACAGTTTGTTTTCAGTACATTTTAATATTCATTGGAAAATAAACAATTATTCTCTAACGGAAATCATGGCAGATACGAAAACTTAACGTTCTTTAGAACGATATTTCAAACCTTGTGTACCCTTCAGCACATTTTGAAAATCCTGTGTGTCCTTCAGCACTTGTTTTTGGTGAGAGTGACCCCTTCAGCTATATTTGACTCTGGTTAGCATTATATTTGGGCAATTAATCGATTCTGATAACTGAAGGCGGTATTTCAAAAAAATATTGTTGTTGTTGGAATCTAATGATATGGGGACCATCGAATCGGATTGAGTACCTTTAATCAACACTGATTACACCATATTTTTTATTTTAATTAACCCTCATAATGGGACCATATATTTATTCTTTAAAGGTGGATTATCTCTTTGTAAACATGTATTATATAGTTACCGGGGTATAAAATATTATATTTGAATCGAAGACTCCTGTCCGGAAATGCTTCTATCGATTAATATTAATTTTATTTCGAATATTTTCTGGTCTAAAAAGGTGTGTTTGTTCAGCTAACGAACAATAGTGGTTACTGTTAACAGAGACCAGAAATTATATTGTGCAATTTTGTCACAAATAAACTTTAATTATACAAATTATCGCTTATATCTGTGGAACAAAACAATACAAACAACCAATATGTGACATTTGACATTCGTTGCGTAGCCGTAGGAACAGCCCAGTGCTCTATATCGCAATACGGTCTCATCCGAATGGTCGGTTCTAAAAATAGTAACATAAATGGGCCCGATTTAATATTCGAAATAAAATCAATATTAATTGATAGAAGCTTTTCCGGACATAGGTCTTCAGTTCATATCTATTATTTTATACCCACGCAACTATTTAAAAAAATTTATTTAAAGAGATAATCCATCTTTAACTAAGTCACGTTACAAGATTTAAATTGACCTTAATGGGATCATATTCAATTAACCCTCATGGGTCCAAGTTTTAATTAACCCTCATGGAACGATATTTTAATTAACCCTCATTGGACGATATATTCATTAACCCTCATGGGACCATTTTTTATTTAACCTTGATGTGACCATATTTTAATTCACCCTCATCGGACCATATTTCAAGTAACCCTCTCTGGATATTTTAATTTACCAATATGGAACCATACATGTATTTTAATTAATCCTTATGAGAGGCATATCGGGCGTGCACTACCTGATGCCATTCTTATATCAGCATTACGCCCTCCTATGGTGTATATTGGCAAGTATATCTGACCCTGTCGCAGGAGGTGGACTCAGGTGGTGGACTAAATGTGATTAAAACATACTCGGTATTTGCGTAATTGGATACTAAATGTGATTAGAAACGTGCTTGTACTTGAACCATGTTACGAAGATCGCTAATTTTTGCATGATTATTATTCTGCATGCTATTTCATGCGCTACTCATACCACTATTTCAAATGAAATTAGAACAAAATATCACATATAATCAACTACATAGGCGTTACCTATATACAAAATTTTCACAATCACCACATTAAAGTTGTTATATGGTATACTAATAATACGATCTTGAGGGCGTTACCATTTCTGACTATGGTTTTCATGTGTATACTGGTGGCCAAATATTAGAAACATGTGGGCCGATGCGCCGATGGGACCTTTATAAATAGAAAATTGGTTTTCCCGGTTTATTTATAAGTCGAACAGCGCGATCAGGATGCCGGTCACCGGTAAAAGGTGTAGTTGGGAATTTCAATTTCGTTTATTGTCCTTTACATTATTATGTCAATAATGTTGATTTCTGGTTTGGGACAAGCTATGCCAATTACCAATAAAACAAATTTAAAAGATAATTTGTAAGTCTTACATTTCAACTTTTATAGATATTTTTCGTTCTGCAGCCCACTGATGGTTGTGATCGGAGATGACCGAGTCGGCCGCCGGTTCGTTAATTAGGTGCTGGTTGTTATTGTTATTTTAACGGAATTCTGTGTTTGTCATTCGCGAAACCAATATATTTTATATTCTATAATTACAATCATTGGAAAATAATATATGATCTTGTTTATGGATATTGTAGGAAGGCTAATCTGGCCGTGTCAAATTGAGCTATAGCGATGAGATTTATCGCAGGACAACACATTTCGGGTTTTCGTGGGGTGTGTTTCCGCTGGATGTCTTATAGTTGCAATATGTAAGTTACTAACAATTATGACTGCGTTAATTGCTTTAGATGTTTAAGTATGAACCATATGGCTGGAACATGCACTCTTGGCGGGAACACAATACCTCCGATTTTTTATCCGCATTTAGAAGCTTTCTGCTGTGGTGAGTGGGAAACCTGCAGTAATAAGCCGTAGTAATAAGGATTAGTTGTTTTAACGGAATTATGAGGCGGTGAATTCATGTAACCAATATATTTTATATTATAATTTATATTTATGGCTAATAATATGATCTTGAGGGCGTTACCATTTCTGATTATGGTCTTCGTGTGTGATATGCCGCCAATCCACCATGCGCATTTGCAAAGTCTTCGACAAAATGAAGTTAGCGAAGTCAGTAGCTACAGAAGTATTTTGTAGATTGACCGACCGACACTGTAAAGAGCATACTGTTGTCCAATTAAGAACAATTGGGCTGGCTTGCATGGCTTGACAGGTAGACCGACACTGTAAAGAGCACACTGTTATCCAATTGACACTGTGAAGAGCACACTGTTATCCAATTGAGAACAATTGGGCTGGTTTGCATGTCTTGCCGCATTCTCGCTTCGCTCCAATACGCGATAACCGATACGCATCTCTCACACTGCGCTGTTGTTCAAATCGGTAAACACCAACTTCATTCTCAAATCATCATGCCGGGGCCTAATCTTGGTGATGTTTTTCCAAACTTTGAAGCAGAGACAACATGTGGAAAAATAAAGTTCCATGATTACGTTGGTGACAGGTGAGTAATGTTAATAACAAATACGTATATGCGGTCAGTTGTATAGGATCTATACCAATATACTGTGATATGTTTTAGGATATACACGTGTATGCTACATTCCGGGCATGCATATAATGCAGTCACCAGCACAGTATAAATATCATGCCCCCCAGCTATGATCGTACGCGTGCACTATTGGTACATATCTCACTAACCAGGGCTTACCTGACGCCAAGCATACGTCTATTGGAACAAGACGGCTGTCAATCAAGACTAATATCTCACTAGCCTCGACGCTTAAAATATGTAACCGCACTTATGAAATCAGGAACGTGGCTATAGAGGGCCTCCGTTGAGGGGAGGGGATGTCTACACTTTGAGGAATTCCAGCTGCACCCCCTTGAATCAAACCGAACACAAGTTTTTTGCACAAGTAATGTTTGCACCCCTTTCACCTCAGTGCACAGGCCTAATAGCCTATATATTCATAAACCATGGTTCTGTACACCGGTATGAGAACATTCAGATATTTGAACCTGAAAATTACTAAATCCTAACATCTAGTGGTCCAACTCCAAAATGCAAACAGTTACGGACAAGAGACCAGAACACACTGGGCCGACCATGTTTTGGCCGGGTGTGAGAATATTTGAAAACTACTAGTAAAAAAGAAAATTCGCAAAAACCTAGCATCTAGACTGGCATCAAGCTTTCCTAGTGTTGGAAATTTCAAACTTCATACTCACCCTAAGGTTGGAAAATTCTCCAACTGATAACCATTTCAGTCCACAATTTTGACCAAATGTAGTAAAATATTGTTTTCTTAAACTCATTAGCAGTTTTTAGCTCACCTGAGACGAAGTCTCCCGTGGAGCTATAGTCATCACTCCTCGTCCGTCCGTCCATCCGTCCATCGTCCGTCGTTCCGTCCGTCAACAATTCTTTGAACAGAATCTCCTCTGGAACCATAAGACCGAATGGGTTCATATTTGGTGTGGATGTTCCCTAGGTGACTCTCATTCAGATTTGTTCAAATGAGGTCACTGGGTCAAATAGTTGCGAAGCCAGGGCCATAACTCGTTCCCACCATAGTAATTCTTTTAAACTTCTTCAGAACGATAAGACCGAATGCTTTCATATTTAGTGTGGATGTTCCCTAGGTGAAATAGTTGCGAAGCCAGGGCCATAACTCTTTCCCTCCGTAGTAATTCTTAAAATGACTTCTTCTGAAATACCATCAGGCCATATGGGTTTATATTTGGTATGAAGGATCCTTGGGTGACTGGGGTTCAGATTGGTAATCAGGTCACTGGGTCAAATGTGGGCGGGGCCAGGGACATAACTCCAATTTTTTTTTTAGATTCAACTCTTTAACCAAAACAAAAAAAAGACAAAACATTATATATTGAAAAATAAAAGAATATTTAAAAAGAAATGTGATTGTTTTTTTATTAAAATATTTAAAAAAAAAGAAAAAATATGTATTTAACTCCATGATCAATTATATATATATATATATATATATATATATATGTTGTGTAACATTTTTTGAAAATTGGAAAACTAATGCCATTACATTTCTGAAGGTTGTGCCCCTGGCCCTTCACTCAAGTTCACTGCTTCTGCCACCCTGGTCCCAAAAATAATATTTACTCAAATTCTTGACAGAGAATCATTAATAAGAAGCATTTACTTTGGCTCTAACTGTATGCGGGGTCTGCCTACACATGTCAAGTGAAATCTGACATTTTTATAAACATTCCCTGGAGATCTGCTAGAGGTCATTAATTCCCATTTACAACAACAATCTATCATATGTATTGTTCAAATCTTTCAACAGGACATTAACACTCCCGCATTCACATCCTCTCAAGAACATATTTGGCAAACTTGAAAAGTGTCCTTTGAAAGAACCACCAGCTCTATTTAGCTCATATTTAATATTGAGGCTCCTTTGGTGATTGGGATTCAGATTTGTTCAATCAGGGTCACCAGGTCAAGTAGGTGCAAGACCAGCGACATTACACTTTCTCTCCATAGTAATTCATGATATGTCTTCTATGCAAGAACCAAATGGCCTATTTTGCTTATATTTGGTATGAAATTACATTGGGTGACAGATTTGTGAAAATGGGATCACAAAGTCAAATAAGGGCAGAGATATAACTATTTAACTCCATAGTAATTCTTAAAATATGTTTGCAAGAATTAGTTGGCTTATTTAGCATGGAATGTTCTTGTTTGACTACAATTCAGATTTTTTAAATGGGGTCGCCTGGTCAAATATAGGCAAGTGAATCACAGTTTATCTCTTAATATGCTTCCTTCACAAGGACCATCAGGTCTATTTACTGATATTTAGTATGAAGGGTTCTTTGTTGTCTGTCATTCAAATTTATTCAGATGGGGTCACAAGGTTAAATAGGGTGGGACCAGGGACATAACTATATGTCTCTAAAGTAATTCTTAAAATGTCTTCTCAAGAGAGGTTGGACTATTTAGCTTACATATAGTATGGAGGATCCTTTAGTGACTGAGATTCAGATTTGTTAAAATGAGGTCAACCTGTCAAGAAATGGCGGGGCTATGGGGAGTTAACACTTTTGTGTCTAATAAAATTATTGAAATACCAAATTCATTAAAACATCTACCTTGGAATCACCTAACTGATTAATCTGATATACATGTATGGTTTTTGGGTCCATGGATAATTGGGCTTCAAACATGTCTAAATGGTTTTATAAAAAGGCGCTTGTGAGATTGGAAATTTCCAACAATTGAGAAAGTTTGAGGTGTCGGTTGTGAAATTCCAATCTAAGACTTGGGAGTCTGGAGACCGTTCTGGAGGGGACTTGAGCTGGAGGAGGGGGTGATCAGTAGTGTACAGTTGGTAATTTCAAGGTGGATATTCACCAATCTACAAACGTGAATTCTCTCTAGCCACATATCCTGTTTAGATCTTTTGTGGTCTCCAGAGTCCCAGTCTTATCAGTCTTTGCAGTCTGATGAGCGACCCCACAGTCAGTGACTGTCTTGTTTATTGACCACGGGTGAGGGACCAGGACACACTGGGCCGACCATGGTTCGGCCCGGTGTGCGAAATATTTGAAATCTGAAAAGAAAATCGCAAAATCCTAGCATCTAGACTAGCCTCAAGCTTTCCTAGCGTTAGAAATTTCAAACCTGACACCCCCACTTATAGGTTGGAAAATTTCCAACTGATGACAATTCCAATGACAACGTTGACCAAATGTAGGACAATTTTGTTTTCTTAAATTAACTGCCAGTTTTTGCCTGACCACGAGGGAGGGACCAGGACAAAAGCTTTCCAAGTGTTTGGCAATTTCCAACCTGACACCCCCCCCCCCCTATATAAGGTTGGAAATTTTCCAACTGATGGCCATTTCAGTCTAAAAAATTTACCAAAAGTAGGAAAATATGCAAATATTGGTCCATAAAAAAATGAAAATCCTATTTAACCTATTATCGGTGTGAAATTTATAACTAATGTTGTGTCAGGTATGAAATTTCCAACTGTTGAAAAATTTAACCAAAGTTGGGGAGGAGGTGAGACACCCAAACCCCCCTGTCGCCACGTCTCTGTATGAAATATATGCCAAACTATTAAAGGGGTACTGCACACTAAATACACTCTTAAAACGACTGTGTGGTAGAACCACACAGTTACCACACAGTTTGTGTAGCCATTTGATCGAGGACAACATTGTGTGGTGAATTGTGTGGCAAATGACCACACATCTGTTGTGTGGTGGTGGCGAACATAATGTGTGGATCGACCAAAACAACTTGTTCTTTGTAGGCACACATTAAATGTGTGCTAAGTTGCGCACAAGATTGTGTGGATGCAGATGAACAGTTTATGTGTGGTTACTGACCTACAAAGTTGTGTAGTTGACACACACAAAGATGTTTGGGTCCAGCACATTTATTTGTTCGTTGAATGGACACAAATATGTTTGCACTTTGGAAACAATATGTTCGCCGCTACCACACACGTTTGTATTGTTATTGTACACAATGTTGTTGGGCGAGACTACACATATGTGTTAATCACATGCGTACACATTTGTGTGGTTGATCAATAGTGTTCACCGCCATTACACTATTTTGTATTGTTCTTGTACACAATGCTGTTGGGCAAGACAACACATATGTGTTCATTACATGTGTACAAATTTGTGTGGTCGATCCAAACAATAGGCTGCTAATCCTGCAAAAAAAAATCATATTCAACGAAGAGTGTTTACCGATATTTATTGGCCTAACATATAGTTCGGCTATCGTTGGACGTTTTTTTCCCGCCATACATATGAAATGTTATAGTCTACTGATGCTTGACGTGCGGCGCTGGACTTTTTCGAATATTAACTTATCAAACAGCAAACATGCATATCCCGGGGGTCCGCGGCCTTCTTTTGTGTACACAGCAGAAATCGTGATTGTCGAATGATATAGTATAGCTATAGTCTTTAATTTCAATAATACAAAGACACAAAACAAAACAGCCGTTTAACACATTCACGTAATATTTTGGTCATCCTTTAAAGGTACTCAATCCGTAAAGAGGGTCCCCATCTCAACAGATTCCTACAACAACAATCCGATCAGAGGGTCCTATATTACTATTTCTTTGGCTTTGGGGGTAAAAAATATTTGATTCGAGTCGAGGAACCCATCAAACAAAGCTCAGAGTTATTAGATATTGATTTTTGAAATTTGTTATGTTCTCGAGATGAGTACTAATAATTGCCGTCAATTTCGTATCCTGCTCGAGATTTTTACACCATAACTCTATTCAAACAGACAAGGATGGATAACTCTAAAATCAAGTGGTAATACAAACGCAATTTTGACTGAGATCTGGGCCAGAAAGTATTCCCGATAATGAAAAATAATAGATTTCTAAAATTGATATCTAACAAATCTGAGCTTTGATGGGTGACTTCCTCGACTCGAATCAAATATTTTGACCCCCGAAGCCATTGAAATAGTAATTGAGAGGAGTTTTATCGGATTGAGTACCTTTAAACTATAAGCGTGCATGTTTCAGTTCCATCAATGGGTTTCACATCAATAACTAGAATTTTCCTTCAACTTGAATGTATTGGAACAATTCGAAAGTCAGTCTCTGCTATATATACATATATATTGCTACTGGTTGGCTGTCTTACATCAGACTAACCCTCACGTGTGTAGAAGAACAAGCTCTAAAACTAACTGAAGCTTTCTGAGATCCCTTGAAGAAAATTAAGGGCTCCAAAGAGGATAGTCTTTTTGAATGTAATCGCACTTGCACAGAAACCAATTACAGCACATGACATCATATGTATACCAAAATCATTGATTGTGGAATTTGTGTCTAACTCATACATTCCACCGTGGTTCTTGGTTGGTTGATTATAGTTTATCTGCGTCGTTGCCAAGGCAGCCATGTCCATATCTTGTTATTTACATCGACGTTGCAACCGCGTGACCGCCATGATTTCACCATTGAACCTGTAAGCAGAGAAGTTATTTTGTTATAACATGCCATTGGGAATATTATTTACAGTATACATTGTATGTACATCTATAACAGTATTATAATTCATACATTAAAGAGCGCATTTTCAGAAAGGAATATAGTTTTTGAAAGATACTAAATATATACATGTACTACTCATTATAGCTTCACATAATGAATGTTCGGACAATTTATAAATATATTTTACTTATCTATATGGCCAGATCGATGCATCATTAAGCACAATCTTGACACGGGAAATTTGCAATTTTACATAAGGAATTGTAGCTATATATAACACAATACATTCATATATCATTAAGCACAATCTTGACACGGGAAATTGCATTTTTACATAAGGAATTGTAGCTATATATAACACAATACATTCATATATAAGGATTATAATATGAGAAACATGGCGAGTTTGAAAATAAGCCCCCCTTTTTATAGTATAAACGATAACTCTTCACCATGTACGTCACTTAATCCAATGCTAATAATACTTTAATGACACATCCTCACTATTCTGCAGTATTTATAATTTTAGATTATTCTAAGTTTCATTATTTGCTATGACATTTATTGAATGACATAATATTCTTCACAATTTAAAGTTTTTGGACACAAACGGTGGCTACATATGTATTAGATATACGACATCACCCCCCTCCCCCCGGGCCCCCTCCCTCGGTAAACCAAAATTTTACGCCCAAGTTTTATACATAGCAGCGGAGCCAAAAATATGCAATGTTAATTTTTCACATCGTCTTGGTAAACCACCAATATAATTGACAAATAAATACCCCACCCACCCAACAATTTGTTTCCCTTGGTACATTGATCGTCCATTGTGGTATTTCAAGGTTTATTGCAACAGTGATGCTCATCATATTCAAATGAAATTAATTTGAAACACCAATTTCACACATCTTGTGTGATTCCGGGTGCCATATGTCATATAGAACTTCGTAGTATGCGACTAGGGCATTTCAGTGGCAGCCACAAGTCTCATTCATGGACGCGGCTCAGTGGTCGCCGTTGGTGGGGGGGGGGGTGGGTGTCCACCTTCAAATGTCGAAGTACACCCCACCCTCCCCCTTGAACCATACTTGTAGAATTATATTTGCACACCCCCCTCTCGTTCTGAATTTTCCAATTGGTACCTCAAGCTTTCCAACTATTAGAATTTCCAACCAAATGGAAGTCTTCCACCCGATGGCCATTTGAGGCCATTTTTGTTTTACCAAAAGTAGAAAAATATGCTACTGTTTGTCTAAAAAAACTATAATTTTCCCACTAATTACTGGTTGAAAAATCAAACAAAGAGAACAATTTCAACCTATTATAATGCATGCGGTGTAAAACTTGTAACTTTGCGTCAGGCATGAAATTTCCAACTGTTGGAATTTTTAGAAAATTTTACTGAGGTTTGGGATAGGGTTATAGACACACCCTTCCCAATATCCGCCCTGTCGCCACGTCACTGGTCTCAGTATATATTTCCTCTCATCTGCATTCCATATAAACACAAAAAACGTCGTTACTTTATCAACAGGAGAACCTTACCGTGCAAAATAATAAAATTGTGGTTCTGGTTTAAAGCACGCTGTATAATATATAGTGTGTATGTGATGAACACACATTTGTTCAGTAAATGTCTTCACCACACAGTTGAATTTTCCATTTACATAAAGACAATTTTCGAGCAGGTTTTGTGCTTCGGAAAGATGTGTATCATATAGACTACAGAAACAACAGATAAACCCAGATAAACGCACAACTCTAAAATGTAAATATATGACTATGCGACAGGGAATTGTTGAATCAGAAAATCCAAATCAAGTTTATTATTTCGTTCAATCATGTTTTATACAAAATAGATACGGAAATTCTCACAAAGGTGAATATATTGCCAATTTAAATATAATCTTACCTTAACTATAGAAATAATCGAAGAGACCGACCAATATATCGAATTTCGAGATCCACCACAATCAACAAGACTCCAGGTGTACACTTTACGGCAGCCTGTGCCTGTACGAAACAACGACGCGCGCGTGACCACCACGTGAAATTTAAAAAAACCGACGTCACATACAAATATGTGTGGTGATGTACACATATATGTGTGGATATTGGGTGATACACACATATGTGTGTATTGTGTACACATTTATGTTCAGATAATGCCTCCACACAGTAACTGTGTGGAAGCTGCCACACTGTCCTTTTTACACTGTAGGGCCAATTTATGGGACCATCTCCTATATGCTGAACAGAATATATGCATGAATTTGAGCCCTGGTCAGTCCAAAAATACACTCGTGTCTCTACTCCATGCAGTCACATATTCATTTTCATTATAACTACCATATGCATTTTGTTTACATGATTCATAGACAACACGCGTGTATTGTGAACACTTCCACGGCTCAATTTTTTTCATTTGTGGCATATATTCTGTATAGAGTATAACAGGAAATGGCCAGATTTAGTTCCATGCACGATTTCCTTGGCGGCAAATAAAGTGAAGTGATTATATAACTATTGCCAATAATTACTGGTCGTATACTAGCTGTTTCGACTCCATACGTGGTTCGCACATATCCAGGGTATATTATGTTACGCATATTATCGTCGCCGGCGAATTCGCCTGTTCGTGGTCACTATAGTATTCTATAACCTGTATATAGGCTGTATGATCCTATATACGAACACCGTTTATCGTGCAATATAAGTAGATAATGATCGTCGTTTTACAATTTATATAAACTGAAGAGAATCCGCTTAATGTTTTATAACCTGTATGGTGATTATCCTATACTTGTATACCGGTTATCATGCATGGTTATCATAGTACAATCATTAATTGATCAATACTATTAAAACTTAATTAAGTTTGGTTGTTTGTCCGTGCTATATAGGCGACCAATTGTAACGGCTGGACCATCGGAGTTGTACATAGGGGTAAGTTGACCTGGGGAATCTTATTATGTAGGTCCCGTTGACCTTAGCTGTCTTTAAAATGTCAATTGAGACTCCACACGGAATGCTGTTATCAAGTTTCTGCATATATGCAAGCCAGTAGATCGAACGCTCTTTATCCATTCCGTATCAGGAATAGATAGCAGTGAACGTTATTGTTAACATCGACAGAGACCGACTCAACGTCAAACAGTGCCTCGATTATCATAAACGAACTGCGATGAACGCTGTTTATACAAACCATATCAGGAATATACATGTATCATTCGTGAACGTTATTTATTGTTACATTAACACGATATGCCCTATCACTAACTCGCAGCCATTTTGGATCCACCAGGTCCCGTCCCGTGGTTTCACATATTCATCCAGCCCCGGTTCCGTGGTTTCAGTGCTACAGGTCAAAGTTGTGGAGTAGCATTTCCATATAAGGAGCTTTTGAATTATTCATGACTTCCATATATGGACAGTTAAGTAAAACCACGGAACCGGACCTGGTGGATCCAAAATGGCCGCGAGTTAGTGATAGGGCATATTGTTTTAGAACACCATGACTCCAAAGCGCTTCAATGTCTCAAGGTGAAAGAACTCAACCGATAAAGAGAGAAAGGCTGCTATACGTGCAGCTGAGACCCCTGACGAAAACCCGCCATATCAAATCCAGTCGTAAGTCGGGATTTTTTTTACCCTGTGCCAATGCATTCTCTTATATATGCGAGTCGACCATAGGTCGCCCCACATATATACGAGAATGCATTGGCCTAACAATTTTCTACAATTTTAATAATTTTTTCTTGTATTCTTTAACAATTTTATAATTTCACCCATACAGAGCCCCAGACAAACATGAGCAGACGACACTCTTATATATGCTTCTATATATGTGTGGAGCTCCCTGCAGGGTAATTGATGTTTTTTATTTTATGTCCTAAATATTGTAAGAAACATTTTATTTAAAAAACATGACAAAAAAAGCTCGACTAAAAGATGCTCGCACTCATATAACAAACCGTCAAGCAGCTGTTTGTCAAAACACTTCACTATAGCATGCTTAAGCATACCCAAAAAAAATAAAAATAAAAAAAAAAAACAATTTTTTTTAGGGCCGATTTTACAGACCGTAAATTAGGGCCGATGAGATCGGCCCCTGGCACTGAAAGGGTTAATGGGATCCCAAGATGTGTGACCTGATCTGATTCCGACCGGATTCATAATTTATAATCCATACAACTGTTTCTGGGGATTGTATGGAAGATTTTTCATTATAAATGACTACTTTGCATTCATCCTGGTTGTATTTGAATTTCCATTTTGACTGTATATGAGCTGCAGACATAAGTCACACAAAGTTTGGAGGCCATGCAGATTAGGCTAGAGACTGAGTAGTCATGTCGTCGGCTTGGGTTGGCTATGTGAAACTCGCGGAATCCAATCGCAAACCATGGTGACTGTTTTCAAATTGAAAAATTAGTTCATCGATGAAGATCATGTACAATAAAGGAGAGGGAGTATGCTTCCTTGACGTGTTCCCTGTTTTATATCAACGCATCGCGAAATCGAACCATTGAATTGAACAGAGGTTTTTATTCCACTTAACAAAGAACTGATATATGCCATATTTTATCTGTGAATTCACGTTGGTAGTTTGAGCAGGGGACCATGAATCCAAACTTTGTCAAATGCTTTATGATCATCTAAAAAACAAGCAGACAGTGGGCTGTCACTTTCCTGGGTTATATATGAAAGACGACGTGAGGCCGCTAACACCTTTATGAAATACGACGTGAGGCCGCTAACACCTTTATGAAATACGACGTGAGGCCGCTAACACCTTTATGAAATACGACGTGAGGCCGCTAACACCTTTATGAAATACGACGTGAGGCCGCTAACACCTTTATGAAATACGACGTGAGGCCGCTAACACCTTTATGAAATACGACGTGAGGCCGCTAACACCTTTATGAACATCTAAAAAACAAGCAAACATGCAGTGGGCTGTCACTTTCCTGGATTATATATGAAAGACGACGTGATGCCGCTAACACCTTTATGAAATCCATGCTGCACAGCATGGGCTACGTCGATGAAATCTGCTGAAAAGGTTTCAAGACGGTTCAAAATAATTTTGTCAAAGGTGATAAATAGCACGATAGCTATCGAATTTTTTCTCTCGGTGTATTGCCTCCTTTGAAAAGCGGTACCATAAGGCAGATTTTGGCTCGTGTTGGGACATGATTGAGCTCAATCTTTTTGGACACCAATGATGAGCTATGCAGATGCGTTCCACCATAAATTAGTGTTCACAACATAAGGTGTCGAATCCAGGAGCCTTGCCTTTCTTGGCATTTTTGCGGTACACATGCTCTGTACTTCATCAATAGACACAATCGTCATTGAAACATAAATCTGCATCAAGGTCGCTATATACGTGCGACGAGTGTATTTTCAGTGTTAACATAATATGAAAAGTGTTTTTCTTCAAAACCATTAGATTGTAATGGGGAATAGAGGTTATCATAATATAGGAGGATCAGGCTTCACTTACCGCCTGTGGGTCTCTGAGTATGGAACCGATTACTTCAAATAAACAGTTTGATGCGGTTTGCCGTTGAACTTTCCTTGTGTTGAAAAAGCCCTAAAAATCTGTTTGTGTAAAGTACAGCCAATCCGTCTACTAGAGCTTGCTATCCATTTAAAGCTCTTTAGATTTACGTAACTGTTCACGAAAGAGTGGTAGGCGTTTATAAAATCAGGGGATGCACTAATGTGTTTCCAATTGATTTTGTTGTTTGCGAAAGGCGTTTTATTTGGGGCATGAAATTGTGGCGTAACGAATTGCAAAAAAATGAGCGATGATTTCACACATTATGTTCTGAGTCATCTACGGCTTCAAAGCGACCAATTTTTGTGAAGTTCTGCTGGGGGTATGGTGATTTGGTGTAAACAATATTTATTTCAACAAATCAAACATATGACATAAACATAATATACATATAGAAATATATAGATTTATGAAGAGGATTGGACAACAAGCAAAATGCTTTTTTAAAAGTCCTCTCCTCGTGGAATAAATGTTACCTCAAGTGACAAAAATATCACTTGGGGTAAAGCAGACGGGATATATAGATTTGATTGATTGGAATATTATTTAGGATTGAGATACGGTATTACATTGTAATACGGAAGTTACGGGTGAGAAAGGGAATGAAAGAGAATGAGAGAGAGAGGGGAGAGTGTGGAAGAGAAAGACAAAGAGAGAGAGAGGGGGTTGACACAACATACATTCGATACAAAATAACACAAAAAACATCCGTTCAGTGGGGAAATCACTTGCACGAATGCGTCACGACCACGGAGGAGAAAAAGCGGTTCATGCAGATGGAATGGAAATCTAGGGGGTATGGTGATTTGTTGTGGTTGTTGTTGTTTGGAGTGTTGTTGGGAAGAAATATAGCATATCTTTTGGACACATGAAAAAACGTTTTGGTGCATTAACCCTTTACCCAACAGAACGGCCCTATGCCAATGCATTCTCTTATATATGCGAGTCGACCATAGGTCGCCTCGCGTATATAAGACAATGCATTGGCTTAGCACATTAAAAATTATAAAATTGTTAAAGAATGTAAGAAATTTTGTTTTTAGGCCAATGCATTCTCTTATATATGCGAGGCGACCTATGGTCAACTCCCATATATAAGAGAATGCATTGGCACAGGGCATAACTGTAACCATCACAATGTGGTCAATGAGCCGGTTCCAATGATATCCATATTTGTATGGTGTTATTGAGACAGACCGAAGATATTTTAGGCTGTTGAAGCTTTATTTGGGCGTTTTTGGCCGTTTTGTTGGGTAAAGGGATAATAAAAGGAATCCTGGCGATGGGAGTCGTTTTCTTTCAGTAAACTTATAGCATAATGTGTTCGATGTGATTCCTGAGATAAACGATCAACAGACATAACAGGCGATCAATAGGTAACAGACGGGGGAAATTAAAATATAGACATCGAAGTCGCTCTTTCAGATCATTGTGCAAACATGATCTCTCAAACCTAAATCCACTTGGAATTTCAATTCCCCACAGGGTGCAAACGCAGCAAAATAATTTTTATAATGTGGCGTGTGATTATGTCGGCAGATATCAGTGCGTTGAATAGCTATCAGTTATACTTAATATTCTAAATTCTTCCACACAATGGTCGGCTGCGATCTGTTGATTTTATCAATGTTGTTATGAAGCGGCCTCACTGTCTCAAGCATATCAGTGCGTTGAATAGCTATCAGTTATACTTATATTCTAAATTCTTCCACACAATGGTCGGCTGCGATCTGTTGATTTTATCAATGTTGTTATGAAGCGGCCTTACCGTCTCAAGTTTATCAATCGTCGTTGTACTTTTATTCATGTAGACGTCAAGACTTCCCCTCTCATGAATTTAAACTGAAATGCTGTGCTTTATAGTAAATCAATGGACCACTTGAGTTTACTCACCCAAGACCCGCATAATTATGTACACATCACCGCATAATTATATAAAGTCAAAACGATTGACTCGACAGACCTATAATTATTTTTTTTACATTCCTATGTGCGATTTATTACCTTGATTTCTCGAGTGATTATAAACAATAATTTTACCAGTGAATTATGTCACTTTAAGTAGCGCCTTATGTATCCATACGCGCTATAGTAATGTAAGAGTTGCGGGTATAATGGCTGTATTGTTCGGGTTTCTGGTAAATCAAAAGTATATAGTGGAATATAATAAACAGAATAATCACTTGATTGAAATGATGACGTGACATAATTTATTAGAGGCATGGACTATTTTGTAAAACACTCGAGCGCAATTTGCTCTCGTGTTTGTAAAACGTCCCTGCATGCCTCTCGTGAATTATTTCACATCACCAGTTCAATCAAGTGATTATTCTCTATATATATCGCCGCATAATTATATAAAGTCAAAACGTTTGGCGCGACATAATTATATTCAATTTACATGAAAGTTCTGAATGGACTTGTACTTTGGCCACAATTAACCATATCTTTGTCACTGGCCCCTGGGGAAAAATACTAAATGACCAATATAAATTATACACCAGTGACAAGGTTAAAAAGACACACCGAAGGTTATTTTGGCTGAAATTATTTATTTCTAGAATTTATTATGGTTTTGATAGTTGGTGTGTTTTAGTCAAACACGAGCTACCTCGGTGGCTCAGTCGGTTAGGGGTACAACTCCAAGCCGTCTCGCCCTCCAGCGCTGGCGATGAGGGTTCAAATCACACGTTTCCATCATGAACTTTGTAACTCGAAATCCTTATCCGTTATAGAGTTGCCAATTACTCGCCAATGGCCGGTGGTTTGTCGCACATGGTATACGAGTTTATCAGCCATTGATATCACTGTTACATTAGCCGTAAGTGTGCGGATTTCCCCCACCACTAAAACTGGCAATGTCGTGATATGGCCTTAGTTGCTGAAAGCGCCATTAAAACAGCAAATCAATCAATCATTTAGCCAAAATCGATCTTTTGAACCTTTTCACGGTATAGTCTATATTGGTATTTTAGTATTTTCCCCAGGGGCATAATATAAATAACAAGGGGTACGCATCTAAGATGCTATGTCGAGTTTATTGGCAGTCGAAAAAAAAATCTGCCAACAACTTGGGAATAAGGCCAACATAAGGCCCAAAAATTTGGACAAACCTGGTTTTCGAACTCGTCCGAGATATTGTTGCAAGAGACTCATATATATCAAATATGATTTGAATCAGTTAATATTTGATTGAGTTATCGCGCTAACGGTGAAACAAATGCTAAAAATAGACAAACCAAGGCACATAACTCCGGGGGAAAAATTCGGACAAACCTAGTTGTCGAACTCGTCCGAGATATAGTTGCAAGAGACTTATATACCAAATATGGTTTGAATCAGTTAATATTTAATTGAGTTATCGCGCTAGCGGTGAAAAAAAAATTAAAAATTGACAAACTAAGGCCCATAACTCCGGGGGAAAAATTCGGACAAACCTGGTTTTCGAACTCGTCCGAGATATTGTTGCAAGAGACTCATATATCAAATATGGTTTGAATCAGTTAATATTTTATTCAGTTATCGCGCTAACTGTGAAAAAAATGCTAAAAATAGACAAGCTAAGGCCCATAACTCCGGGGAAAAAATTCGGACAAACCTGGTTTTCGAACTCGTCCGAGATATTGTTGCAAGAGACTCATATATCGAATACGGTTGTAATAAGTTAATATTTGATTGAGTTATCGCGCTAACAGGTGATAAAATTGCAAAAAAGTCATCAAAGATGGATAACTCTTGTCAAAAAGTTCGGACGTAACCCATTTTCTACAGGCAGTAAATAGTCACTGGGAGAAAATCACATACCAAAATTTGTTTGAATCCGTTCACAAATGTCAAAGTTATAAGGCATTCTTTATGTCCGCCCGCCGCTGCCGCCCGCCCGCCAACCGTCCCTCGTCAAACCATAAGTCGAGTTTTTGAAAAACTCTACTAATAAAATCCCTCTGGTCCTACCCACAGTTCTCGCTTCCGTTTTCCAAATTGTGAAATTACTCTAGTAGCTCATGGTGGTTTTGTATGCACTTGTATGTCCAGAGCAAAACTCTTCATGAATCCACTAATTGAAGGTACACGAACAATATTTGGTTGGTAACACATTTCCCATCGACGGCGAAATGGGTCAAATGGCCACGCCCCTTTTTGCGTGACGTACTACCACCCGTCGTGACTATATCTCCAGAACCGTTGGACATAGGGGGTCGGGTGACCACTCAAAATGTGCGGAATGGCCACATTATGGGGGGTCAGTAATACATTTTCATATCCAAAAGTCAATGGTTTTTAAGATAATTGCCAAAAACCAAAAAAAGTCCATTTTTGAGGGCCTGAACCCCAATTTTGGGGTTCAGCACTTTTATCTCAAAGCTGAGCCCCCAATTAGAATTTTATTTATCTATATCCATCGGTGCCACATATAGGTATAATTTCTGTACCATTATCGGATGGGATTGACCTCTTGACCCTGAAAATCCACATTATGGGGGGGGGGGGGGGGGGCGTCAGTAATACATTTTCATATCCAAAAGTCAATGGTTTTTAAGATAATTGCCAAAAACCGATTTCAGCATGTAATGCACCACAAGTATACAATACCACAAGGACACTTTTTAAAGAACTATCCGCATTCTCTGATCAACTTAAGAGCACAATTGACCACACACAATGGGATTAGCTGGAAATTGCTGCTGAGGATGTGTTGACCCCGACACACAACATGAGCTCTTCCCGACTGAACATGCCTTGGAAACTGGTGTGCTTTACCAAAAATCAGGTAATAATTGTGCTCTAATCAACAGAAATGTACAGATTGAACAAAACAGGTTTTCAAAATTTGTTATCAACATTTAACAGCTGATCTAATTTAAGTGACCAAGCTATGAAACATGCTAAACACTTTGACTAAATGGAATGACCAGCTGTTTGCTTCATGCAGCAGCCACATGTTGCGATCTTAAAATGGGTATTGCATCTGGGCATAGTAAAAACATGTTGTAATCAGATGAGAGATGACCATATCTACCAGTATATATTTCAGAAGTAATTAATTCTTCCTAAATGACACCTCATCTTACAAAAAGTTTTAGGAAATGATTAATCATCACTATTCAATCAATAGTAGAATGAGCCTTTGTCAGTCCCACATTAGTTTTGGTTGGCCATGATAGTTGCAGGTTGGAGAAGATGAGGGTCTATAATTTCACTAACATAATTCTTCATAATAGCTAATAGCCCTCATAACTTATTTATTTTCATTTTCAATACCACTGCAGGTTAAGTGGTCCTGCTAATTTTATATTTTGCTGATGGGTACTGCTGGATTGCTATGATCGATGTTTGTAGGTCAAGGCGATTCTGTTAAGAAATAGTACCATCATTTTACCTAAAGTTGGTTCTTTTTGCATTGTTTGGCTAATCCGAGCAATTTGGGCAACAGTCAGTGTCTGTATGAAACATTCAAGAACACATATACTTCAAAATATTTAATGCGTACGCTGATGTTTGGTAAACAACAGGAATAGTCATCTCAATTATGGCCAGTTTGTAAAAACCAGCACCCATTATTAAAATATTTCACAATATACACTGTTTTTTAATGTACACTACACATAGTGGCTTATCCTCGATTTGTTCAGATCGCTTTGCTCTACCTGACTATCATACCAAATTTATTAGCATCACCACTAAACTTGGGATGAATACTGCCAAATGAATATATTGTGATATATAGGGTAGTGGAAAAATAATGGTTGAGTCTTTTCAAAATATAATTATAGTAAAACCTACACAATACCATCTTGGTTTGATAAGAGTCATGTTTATATAGGAGTATGGACATGCAGTCCACCAGTCTCATGAAAATTAAATGGGCTCTGCACTAGTAATATCTGGGCTCCTGGGACCCATTAATATTGACAAATGCAACACAAATGAAAAATACATAGTAACTTTCCTCAAACATAGATTATAACCTGACAATCATTGTGTTAGAATCAGTGTACATATGTACATGTAGGCATGGCCATAGCATGTTTTTGAAATACTGCAGAGTGCAGACCATAAATTTCACTAGAATATACATGTAGTTATTGCATGTACATCACACACATAAGGCGACTGACACACATACACGTATCTGCAGGGTTCACAATATTTGACATGTAAAATATATATATATATATATATATCTCCTGTGCCTATAACATCAAACCAAACGGTTTACAGTACTTTTTCTGATATTTTTGGAGTGGCATACATACATAAAAAATAAAAGTCAATTTAAAGGGACGAAATGAAAACTAATTTGTGCAACTATAATTGAGATCTATATTGCATTACAACATCCACAAATCTACAAAATCTACAACATCCACAAATCTACAAAATCTACAAAAACATCTGACTATCATAGTCATTGGTAATGTGATAATTTTTCCTCGATAAGTTGAAATATGAGGGAGGATTGCATAGCATGCATGGCTACCTGCAGAATGTAGATTTGTATGTATTTATATCTGCATATCAACTGATGCTTGTATTTTTCTTCCAACTCACTCTGAGATCACAACGCAACAGGATTGCATTCGGAATTTCAAGCCCATAAAGCTAGACACTTTAGAATCAAGCTTGCCAAATAAATTTCCATGAACCTCACATGAACTCACTCAGTTGAACACAAGGAACGATTGTCAAGTTGGAAAATATTCTGTATGTATGGAAGCCCTATATTTTTAATGTGTGGATTTATTATAACTGGACTGATAAAATAATCTGAAGATTATTTTAGTCTTTATTACTGGATATCACACCAATAATCAATAGACATGTATTTGTTAGTTTTGAACAGGACAATATATTTTAATATTACTGCAACTGCATCTTTCTTATGACTTATTTTCTTACAAACTCCCAAATTTGAACCAGAAACAATTTAGGGCAAATATACATCTACGTGTACGTATACATATATCAGGATATAAATATAGGCAATCATGCCAGGCTAGCCATTATGTGTTCTAAAATAATGTACGTGTTAGGGAAATTGTAGAACCTTTATACAAAATGGTGATGCAGCCAATCAAAATTGATGTGGGACTGATAAAGACACAACCTGCTCGACTACCGAATCATACTGATTGATCAAATTGTAGTAACTCAACATCACTAAACCTGCTTGTGGGCTGAGTATAATTCAATTCAACATTAGAATACCATAAAAACACCCTGTTCTCCCATAAGTTTAAAGAAAATAACACATTTACATGTATATTGCTAATGTGATACATGTATATGTCATTCCATTTATAACCATTTTGGCAACCATCTCACATCAAAGGCCATGAAATCTAGATAACAAAAGATGAACTACATTCAAATTATATCACCAGGTAACCTTTTTGTAGGAGTTTTAGGTTACTGATCAAATACCCTGTAATTGATGATTTCCTCAACATCTTTGTTATTGGGAAAATGTCTGTTTTTCATTCTACGACCAATATATTCCATCCAAAAACCTTATTTGCAGGGTCAAGAGCTCCCTGAAGGTCAATCCCATCCGATAATGGTACAGAAAATATCAGAAATGATACCTGTATGTGGCACCGATGGATATAGGTCAATAAAATTATAATTGGGGGCTCAACTTTGAGATAAAAGTGCTGAATCCCAAAATTGGGGTTCAGGCCCTCAAAAATGGATTTTCTTTTGGTTTTTGGCAATTATCTTAAAAACCATTGACTTTTGGATATGAAAAATGTATTACTGACCCCCCATAATGTGGACATTCCGCACATTTTGAGTGGTCACACGACCCCCTATGTCCAACGGTTCTGGAGATATAGTCACGACGGGTGGTAGTACTTCGCGCAAAAAGGGGCGTGGCCATTTGACCCATTTCGCCGTCAATGGGAAATGTGTTACCAACCAAATATTGTTCGTGTACCTTCAATCAGTGGATTCATGAAGAGTTTTGCTCTGGACATACAAGTGCATACAAAACCACCATGAGCTACTCTAGTAAATGCAAAAATAATCAATTTTTTTGGCAAACAATGTTTTCATTTTACAAACGTTTTGGCAAGTCACTTGTTTAACTCCTCAAGAATGTTCAAATATAATGGTCACTCAATATCATTAATTCCACTAAGTTCTTAGTTAGTGGTGTTCTTGAATGCAAGAATTAGTGGTGTTTTCTACGATTCGGGAAGGTTAACTCTTCTATCAAGACAGTCATTCACATTCAGATTTGTTAAATGAGGCAACCAGGTCAAATAGTTGCGAAGCCAGGGCCATAACTCTTTCCCAACGTGATCATTCTTAAAACGACTTCTTAAGAACCATTGGGTCTATTTAGACTATATTTGGAATGTAGGCTCCTTAAGTGACTGGAGTTCAGATTTGTTCAACTGGGTTCACTGGGTCAAATAAGGGCGGAGCCATGGACATAACACTTTTTTTTTCGATCGAACTCCTTGCTCAGACAATTAAAACAATTTAAAAAACACGATATTAAATAATATGTTTTTTTTATTATCTAACTTAGGTTTAACTCCTTGCTCAATTTAAATTTAATATTTTGTTTTATATAAAAAACATTAAACATTTTTGAAAAGCAAACACCCCTGTTATGAAACGCTTGCATTGTAACATTATAAATCATGCCTTATTGCACAGGTCAGATCTGATCTAACTGATCTTATGTTTGATAAACCAAAAACAACTGGAGAAATGGGTGTCATTAAAGTTCAATTTAAATATGAGATGCAATCACATGTAAATTTGAAAATCTGGATGGACAAAGTGGCAGAGATAGGGATTTAACATTTTTACTACCAATGAGTTAACTTCAACTCCAAAACATATCCTCTGAAATCTCTAAACATTTGGATCCCATAGTGTGACAGGTTCTTGGATGATATGAATAGGGGCAGAGCAATGATATTTAAATCTATCCCACTCACCCCGACTACTTTAACCCCTCCTAAGACAAATTATGTGAGGTTTTGAATTCAAGTTGGGCACTGATATATGGATTCCTTTGATCACATCTTTGATAAATTATCAGTTATATATTTAACAGGTGGTGCAATATTAAATATATACTGTAGGCTTGTAACTCTTTTCGTCTGTGCTAATGAGATGTAGATCTGTTACGCTAATAATTTCAAGGTAACGGTATCTGCGGTGCCAGCATGGGGATAACCCTTCCCTATATAGTGTAACTACTTTTCAGGAAAATGAATTCACATCAACTAAAATATACCGTTTGAAAATTACTAGATGAATGGATCTCACAGATTTGGATTTACATTGGTTCAAATAGGAGCATAATATGTACATATATGAGATTTAACTCACCACCCTATCTGTATTATATGCTGTTAAAGTTTGGTACTGGTATAATAATACATGCATGTAGATTCCTAATGATTTCTAGGCTGACAGGCGGAGTGGGTGAGGGCGATGTTATAGAAAATGGGGAGTGTAGAGGGGGTTGTAGATTTGACCCACTTCTTTGACAAAAACAACAGTTGGACATGTCATGCCTGATACAACTGTAGTTGTAAATTTGATTTTCACTCAAGAAATAAGTTAGAATTGTTCTCATAGTTTGATTTTTCCAACAAGTATGATTTTAGACCAACAATCCATATTTTCCTACTTCAGGTTAAACCGTTGGACCGAAATGGCCACAATATTTAACTTTATGGGGGGATGTCAGGTGGGCCACATTATTTAACTCCAACATAAGAGGGCTGTGCAAAATGAATTTTGTGAACTTAGGACTGTGGTCTGGGGTTGTCGTGTTTGAAAATGTTAGACGGTTAGAGATTTGTCACTAGTGTGCAATCAGATATATCAATATGAAGACTCCCGTTCAAGTGAGAACCTCCAACTATGTGACTGTGCCTCTGTTGAGAACTACGTATAGTCTTCAGAGTCCCAGTCTTCCGAGTTTTTGCAGCCAGGTGAGCGACTCCACAGTCATTGACTGTCTTGTTTTTATATTGTAGCTGGGCTATCCTCTTCTCGCATCCTGCTGACTACACACCGGTGTGTACCACGGAACTCGGCAGAGTCTGTCAGCTCGCCCCGGAATTCAAAAAACGAAACGTCAAACTAATAGCACTGTCGTGTGATGACGTCGAGAGCCACAAAGGATGGTCCAAGGTAATATATAAAGCACCACATCACACGAACAATCGACCACTTCGTTGTTTGATCTGACAAGGCCAATGTTTTGGCTTCTTGCAATTTGCAAACCGATGATGATGATGATGATGACGACGACGACGACGATGGCGATGCTGGTGTTGACGATGATGATACCGATGCTGATGATGTTCACGATGATGATGATTACGATGACAACGATGATGCTGCTGATACCGGTGATTAGACGTTTTGTCAATTGGGCGGTCGTTGTACATATCGTGTACATAAATGTATCTTCTTCCTTCTATCAATCTTTTCTCAACATCCTGAAATATTTCCATGGATCAGAGAATAAAGCATATCAAAACTTAGAGAATACCAACATTTTGTGTTGTATACCGAAATTAGCCGCGAGTGAAAATTCGATATTTCTTTCAAGACACGAATGAGATGTTTCAGGTATTCAATCAAAACTGTATGTGTTTTTTTTTATTATATTCGCCTAACTAATGCTTAAAGTTGCTAAATTATGCAGTATTTTCACTTTTAATAGAAGCACAAATTTAAAAATACACGCAAAGCAACACCAGGTTGACACCGATCAGCTGATAAGTATCGAACCACTTTCAAGTCATGACGTCATTCGGCAAGCAAAAATAACATTTTTTCGGCAGTGAATTTTGAAAAAGCTACAAAATCGTAAATGTAGCTTCTAATAGGTACATATGACGATTTAGGTTTTGGTATAGCCAAGGCAAGCATAAAATAAATAATCATTCCTCTCATATTGTCGATTGTGTAATGGCCGATGTACCTGCACGACACATTGTTTGTACATATAAAGTAACACTCTTACTTGAAAACTGCGATCTTGCCAAGAACAGACAGCCGCGAATGACGGCCATTTTGGTAGCCATCTTTATTGTCATTTTGAGCTATTCTGATAAACTTTTTGCCAGTATGGTTGCTTCCGATGTTGGGTGCCACACATAAAATATTCGAGAAGATGAAAGTCAAATTCATAGTTCTATATATAATGTAAACTCGTCGCGTGCCACATGTTAATTATGTAAACTCGTCGCGTGCCACAGGTGAATTGTGTCGTAATATCTCAGCGCGCGAAGTGCCAGTGTGACGAATTGTATATATTGTTGTTTTTAAATATTTTGCATTTAGTTCACAACTCATATTATACCCTGAAAAGTTGGTTCAGCATTTCTCATTTTTGCATGGGTAAATGTATCTTTTGTATAAAATAATACATAGATCTATTATATTTTTAAAACATCAGTATTTGAAAAGTTGTGAGTATTAAATGATATCTTGATTGACTTCTAATAGAAATACTTGCAATCCTGTGTCATCTGTTATTTAATACGGATTTGAGTACATGGTCTGTCAGTCTTTATCTTTCATTTGATAGAAGGTTTTACCTGGGATTAATGTTATATTGGTCCCAGGTTTTGCACACGAGTTAGGTACAGTCTCAATAGGTTGGATTATAATTAAGTCTAATTTTCTATTTTGTTTTACCCAATTTTTCCATGAACGAAGGGATAGCATTTAATAAAGGGAATTTGTATTTCATATCTAAGATAGAATGAGTGAAGTCCGCGAATTGTATAGATGTATGTGGGGTTCCAAACAGGCAGACCTCCAATATTACAACATTTCTTTAAACAGGCAGATCTCCAATATTACAACATTACTTTAAACAGGCACACCTCCAATATTACAACATTACTTTAAAGATACATAATGCGAATTAACGCTCCTAATTTACTATTTCTGTGGCTTCTTTTGAAGAAATGGTGCTGTTGTTGTTGTTGTTGTTGTTGTTGGAATGATGATACGCGGACAATCGGATTGTGTACCTTTAACACTTGATGTTTATATGTCGCTTTAATGGTATTAATTGTACACCAATAGCATCAGACGTTTCACGATATGGGACAGTCGTAAGATTCTCTTGAATCGCGCGTCCTGTTATATGCACTCTCACTGAAATAAAACATTTTAAATAATTTGACGCCATGCAATACACCGCATGCATGTCCTGTTTAGTTTTCTAGTCGCTGATAAATTACAGGTACACCATGCAGGTACACTACATGTGGTCTGCGCATATGTGAGGCCAAAGAAAAATAATACTTGTGGTTTGGGTTTCCCTACCTACCATATTTCAAACTCCCTATACCCAATCAATTGTTCATGGTTTTCAAGAATTATTTCTGAAATGTTTTATAAAAAAAAAGCAAAACTAATTTTCAATGTATAATGATGAGTTTATATCTATCAAAGTATTTGTTTTAGTACAGTTTATACAAATATAATCAAATTTAATGTGTAATAAAAGATCGCCGACCACAGTGTCCCCCGAAACGGTGGCCGACTCTAAGATGGCTAACTCCAATGTGGCTAACACCGAGATTGGCAGTGTTAGGAATAAGATTAACTGATCCAGTTATTGCGCTTATGACAAACAAAATGGCGAGAAATCGTCAAACTAAGTGGCATAACTCAGGTAAGAAAATCAGACGAGACTGGTTTTCGAACTCGTCCGAGATATTATGGCAATCAATTCATAAACAATAAATTATTGCAATCGGTAAATATTTGTTCGAGTTATAGCGCTTACGACCGGATCGGACGGAAGGGCGGACGGACGCACGCACGCACGGACGGTGCTGATTTATATAGTCCCCCGATACAAAAATCATGCAGAAGGTACGAAAAGCCATAAGAATATGTCAAAATATAATAAATTTAAAAAAATAAAATGTTAAGCCTTCAATTCAATGTATTATTGTGAACTCATTGTCTAATATGCATGACATTTAGGAGTACTATTGTCCTCATTTACAATTAAAGAATAATATAGATACATATCAAATACTTATCAAATATGGGGAATACACAGAAGCTAGTATTTTATCAATATAAATATGAATATCATCCAGGGTGTGTACCCGTACATGTGTATGTGGACTTTCATATAAATATATGTGTGATAATGCTATCTTATAATTATTGGGGTATATGATGTATGTGGGACGATTCCCTGTACATATGTTGTATGAGGGTGGGCATTTTTTTTCATTGAGCCTCAGGAGTGGATCATTAGTGTTTGGGACTTTTTTTAGATATATTGATAGATTTACTACGATCTTTCTGTTAATTGTATCGAAGAGGTCATGCAATTTAATTGTGTTCGGTCGGTTGCGATAGTAGGCTTTCAGATATTTCGTTCTGAGGGCAGTTAACCGAGGGCAGTTCATAACAAGGTTCCTACGGACCCTATTTTGTTGTTATGTGTGACTCAAACCAGACGTTTATTTTACTTTCGCCTGATCAAGAACATCCGTAATTCATTCATGTCTGTGCATGCTTGCATCGCATTATACCCCGGTCGTGATATTCACACCGAACGTAATTACCGCCCACCAATAAATATCCGGGTTCGAACTATCTTCTCATGCAAAGCAAATATTTGGGCAATATATATTTTCAAGGAATAACGGCTTGTGTGTTGTAAGAAGTTATATGTGTGAATGAAAGTCTGTTCTACATCGTAATTTAACAAACATAATTATCCGTGTCTTGCTTTGCAGTGCATGTCTTCGAAAAATTGGGTAGGGTGTAATTTTGTGTTAACCCTTTCAGTGCCAGGTCCGATTTTTGTATCAACCCATATACCCTGTGCCAATGCATGCTCTTATATATGCGAGTCGACCATAGGTCGCCTCGTATATATAAGAGAATGCATTGGCCTAACAATTTTTCATCATTTGTTATTATTGTTTACAATTTTTTACAATTTTAATAATTTTTTCTTATATTCTTTAACAGACTTATTTTGTAGGTTTGGTGTCAGGGAATCTTACGTTTTTCATGGGCATCAAAATTATTACTATGAATACTTGGTGATAGTTTTGAGTTATAACATGCCCCTAAGGTGTTATCCAGTTTGGTTTTAAATTTGCTATAGCATGCTTAAGCATACCCGAAAAAAAATTCAACCCAAAAAAAAAAACTTCTAAAAATTCTAAAAAAAAAAAAAAAAATTTTATTTTTTTAGGGCCGATTTTACACACCGTAAATTAGGGGCGATGAGATCGGCCCGTGGCACTCAAAGGTTAATACTAATTTTTAAACGGACCATATCTTTACTTGATATGAAAAAAAAAGTGTTGGTTAATTGTGATTTCCTGCCAGTTGCAACCGAAAGATTTATTTTGTGCTGAAAAATCGCTTTTCTTCAAAGAAATATTTGTTTTCAAACATTACCATTCAAACGGATATTGCGATAATATCGAAATATTTAATTAATATATGGTGTACTAGTTATCTGATAAGCATTTGTAGAAAGAAGTTAACAGAAATTTTGAACCATTTGAGAGGTACTGGATTTTAGATACCCCTCCCCCCAAACATGTTTTTGGTCGAAAAATTACATATTTTTTATAATGATTTTACAACATTTTCTAATTGATCTTAAAGGGGTACTGTACCCAAGATGTTGTTGTTGGTTTCTATAATCCCCGAGTCGGAGAATAAGGTAACAACTTTTCCATTTTTTGAAAGTCTGTTGAGTACGAAGTATTGTTACGGATTGCAAATTTACCGGAATGCAAAAATACAAATTGTCGTTGTCGAGTAATTTTTGTACAGTTTTCAACCAAATGAATCAAATAAACATTATATTATATGCTTAGTAGTCCCATATACTCATTTAAGTTAGTGTATGGTCACTAGTCAATGAGTGGCTTGGGTTTTCTCCCCGTATAAGCATAATGTTTCAAACGATCGTGTGTGCAATTGTTTTATTAATCCGGTATCCCTCAATTATAATTTGATTACGTTTTGTACACGGAAATTCCAATTTTAAGAGACGCCATTTTATGGCTGGAGCCATAAAATCAATTTATATTAAATTATTAACTTTTAAATTATTAAATTTTAAGATAGCCTATTAACCTGAGCGTTTACAGAATACATCTTCGACTCAAATTACTTATATTTCTATATAGTATCGATAATAGATCGTTGTTATCACCGGGAATTTATTGAAAATGGCGTACAGTACCCCTTTAATGGGACCCAATATGAATTGTGTACTGAACGGTTGGTCCAGAGATACCGTTTACTTGATTGCAGATGTAGTCAGCCTTCCAGACCCCCAGTTAATCAGCTACACATTTGTATTGATAACATGCATTAACATCGATTTTGTAGTACGAAAATTTGTGTTATAAACAAAACGTGACAAACAATATAATGCGTATGGCTCAGTAGTTATCTGCAAATCACATTTATGAAGAATTTGACAGAAATTTTGAACGGTTTGCGAGACATTGGATTTTAGCTACCACTTCCCCGAACACGTTTTTGTCGAAAAATTACATATTTATGATAACGACAGCACACACTTGTTATTATTCTAATGGGACCGAACTGTGATTCATGTGATGAAATCCGGATCCTTCGACACCACGAGAGTGGATAAAAATATCATTAGGCTTCCAACCCCCCCCCCCCCCCCCCAGTTACAACAACAACAAATTTTATTTATAACATGCATGTAATTTTATATAGCGACTTTGTAGAACTGAATTATTATACACATATTATAGACTAACATATACAAAACAAAATCACTGTTGTTGCCTTAGTGAATGTTAGTGTCCCTCAAAATCGACCAAAATATAGAACAAATGGATATTGTGTTTTATATTTCATAAACTATATAGTCTAACCAAGGTGACAATCGTTAGCTCAAACTCAAGTATTGAAGGATTTCACTTGATAAAGGCTTCACAGAAGGCTGAAAGCTTGCGTGCATTATAAACTAATGAGTCTATAAAGGTGTTATCATTCAATTCATGTCATATTACGTATTGAACACAACAAGAACTGAAAGGATAACATCAATATTAACAGAATCTGTGGACAAAGGATGGTTATGTGGGGACATACACAATGTTTATGGATCGGTTGGTTCCAGAGATAGTGCGGCACTTTACAAAACGCTGACGCATGGCAAATAGGAAAGACGATTCTTTTATTTTTCGATAACACTCTACCCGATTTAAAATTTTGAACACAACATGGACTGAATCTATATGTTCTCTATCTTAACCGACTTCAACCGAGAGTGTGAACGGAAGGTACAGTTAAATCAGGGAATACATAATTTATATGGGTGGCTTTTTATGTGTACCCATACCATAGTATGGTACACATAGTGTCGACGTCCGGATTGACCACTCGTCGTTCGTTCGTCCGTCCGTCCGTCCGTCTGTCTGTCCGTCCGTATGTCTGTCTGTCTGTCTGTCCGTCCGTAGGTCTGTCTGTCCGTAGACACTCTACGCATACTGCGATAACTCAAATATTTTCTATCTGATCGGAACCAAATTTTGTATATGGGTTTCTCAGGCCAAAATACAGATCGAGTTCACATATTTTAAAGGAGCTATGACCCTTTTAAACAAGATTTTTTTTTTATTCCATTAATTAGGTGTGATGTTCTGTTTTGAAAATATGAAGATTTTATTGCAATAGTTGCATGTAATAAAATGGTATCAATAAATTACCATGTGAACACCCAATATCAAGAGTATATGAGAGTACGTTTAATAGATGTCATTCCAAGTGAAATATGTTATTAATTGAGTAACGACATATGATTCAGAGCTCTATGGGTGGTTATATAAAGGTAACGATAAACAACTTCTCACTGGCTGGCAACTTGTTTAACCTATCTGTCAAATTGATTAATGGCAGTAAGAGACTCTTGTTTCTCTATTCTTGAAATTTCATTACAGGGCGTGATAAGGGACCCCTCACCTGTATAAGTATCGTCTATATTCCATTGATGTGCTTCGAAAATAATTAACCCTTTCCAAGAATCCCATATACACATGCTATAATGTAATGGACTCTTCCTCATATCTCTTATCTATGGTTATCTTTGCACACTTTTCACTTCTATCGATTTTGGTGTTGACTGATTAATTGATTTTTGAAAAAATATATTAACCCTTCAGACACATGCTTTCAATTTGAAATTAAAATAATGGCTGATAGCCAATATGATTTATCTATGCAATAGGTAACAATTTTTAGGACATAACATAAAAAACATCGATTACCCTGCAGTAGCCCCACACATATATAGAAGCATATAGAAGAGTGTCGTCTGCTCATGTTTGTCTGGGGCTCTGTAAGGTGAAATTATAAAATTGTTCAAGAATACAAGAAAAAATTATTAAAATTGTAAAAAAAAGGTTAGGCCAATGCATTCTCTTATAGGTCGCCTCGCATATATAAGAGAATGCATTGGCACAGGGTAAATAAATCCACACTACTTGTAAAACATTGTAATGTGTGAATCAATTTGTGAGAGTGCTACTTACTTCCTTTATGAATTGAATTGAATTGCTTTATTTCACTCAATCATAATTTGAATGCAATACAGAGTGAAAAACGTATATACAGAGCTATGTACACAATGTTAGTATGACCGTTGCGTTTGGCGGTCGAGGTCCGTAAGTGTCATTCGTCGTGTTCTTCGTCATCATCATCATCGTCATCGTCATCGTCGTCGTCTTCGTCATCATCGTAATCATCATCCTCATTACCATCGTCGTCTACGTCGTCGTCGTCGTCATCATCGTAATCATCATCCTCATTACCATCGTCGTCTACGTCGTCGTCGTCGTCATCATCGTAATCATCATCCTCATTACCATCGTCGTCTACGTCGTCGTCGTCGTCATCTTCATCATCATCATCCTTAGCGCCGTCATCGTCGTGAGTGTTTCAACATCAGCATGTATATAGTCATTATCTTTGTCATCATCATCATCGTCGTCCTCGTCGTCGCCATCGTCATCTTCATCATCGTTATCATTATCATCGTCATCATCAACGACGTCAACAACATCATAATCATCATCATCATCGTCATAGTTGTCATCGTCTCGTCGCTATCGTCGTCCCGTTGCCATCGTCGTTATCGCGGTTGCATGTCATTGTCACCATTATCGTCGTAATCGCCAACATCGTCATCGTCGTCATCATCATCTCCGTCATATGTGAACTATGTTAATCTGTTTCGATTCAGGGGTCATAGGGGCCAGCATCCTCATCATATTGTATCTCTATAACATTCAAGCCTTGAAATAGGGTGTCTGTCATTTGCAGAATGAGGTCCCCAGAGGGTGAATTTAGTGATGCTACCCCCGCATAGCGGGCTAGCATCACCAAATTCACCCTCTGGGAACCTCATTCTGCTGAGTTTTTAAGCAGAATGAGGTCCCCAGAGGGTGAATTTGGTGATGCTAGCCCGCTATGCGGGTAGCATCACTAAATTCACCCTCTGGGGACCTCATTCTGCAAATGACAGACACCCTATATCAAGGCTTGATAACATTATATAGATAACACTTTTGTATTGTATAAACTACATGTATTTTTGAAAACCATACACCCCTGTTATGAAACACTTAATCTTACATGTACCGAACAATATAAGCATTTCTTATTACACAGGTCAGATATGATCATATCTGTCCATGTTTGATAATCAAATAACAACTGGGGAGAATGGGGGTAGTAATTAAAGTACAATTTATATATGAGATGGAATCACATGCAGGTATGTTCTAAGCAGTATGGCTTGTCAAGAAATTATAATTCTCTTTAGAAGTGAATGAATTTTGAATATCTGGAAAATCAAAAGTGGTAGAGTTAGGGATTTATCACTTTTGTTTCCAACGAGTTAACTTAGACTCCTAAACATATCCTCAGAAATCACTAAACCATTGGATCTCACAGTGAGAGGTCTTTGGGTGAATAGGTACAGAGTTATGAGATTTAACACTAGTCCTCCCCACCCCAAATACTTTAACCCCTTCTTAAGACAAATTATTTGAGCTTTTGATTTCAAGTTGGGTACTGAAGTATGGATTCCTGTGATCATACTTTTGAAAAATTATCAGTTATAGATAATCGATATCGCCAAGGTATGGGTTAAACATCACACAAAGCGGCTGATAAATAATAAAGACGAATTTGCTATGTTTTGAGGACCCCTACCTAATTGAAGTGTTAAAGTTGAACACATCACGAACTGAAAGGATTGTTCTCAATATTGAATGAGATTGTGGGCAAAGCTAGGGAAGTATGGTATCAGGACATACACAATGTTTATGGATGGTTGGTTCCCGAAAGCCTTTGGCACTTTACAAAAAGCGGATGGCAAATGACACGCAAAGGCGAATATGTTTTGTTTTGTGGGACCCCTTAACCCATTTAAACTATTGGACACACCATGCACTGAAGCTATATGATCGTAATATTAACTGACAATGTGAACGAAAGGTAGTGCTATCAGGGAATATACAATGTATATGGGTGGTTTGGTTCCCGAAATCCCAGGGTACTTTACAAAAAGGCGGCTGACGAAAGTTGAATTTTCTTTTCTTTGAAGCCCCATACCCCAGTCAAAGTCTTAAACACAGCCCGAACTGAAAGGATGTGCCCACAATAGTGATGTGAAATAGAAATGGAGAATAATCTTGCTCAAAATGATTATTTTTACGAATATTAATCCACATTTACAACACGCACTGTCATATTCTTATATATTAATTAAATGCAACGACCTTCGATGGCGAAATAATTTGTGTTAGTTTATCGCCGATTGTTGCGTCCAGAATCGAGATGTAAATATTTACAATTTAGCGTAGTTCAGACAATGTTTTCTATGGAGTGGTATGGTCGATTTCTTCGAGAGTTTCGACGATGTCAGTAAAATGCTGCATTCCTTCATTTGACATAGTGCCCGAATACTAGCTAACTTATCAGTTTCATACACCCGAACAAGTCCACAATATGTCTACACACTCAGCAGGCTTGGGGCAATTACTTGTGAATGTAATTAATTACAATTACTTCAACATTTTTCAATTACAATTACAATTCCCATTACATCTATTTCACATTGTAATTAATTACAATTACAATTACTTTGAAATGTAATTCAATTACAATTACAATTACATTTCAGCACATAATTGATGTAGGAACACTTTTTATTTATATAAACTTTATTTGATAACAAAACATAAATTTAATACAAGCAAGATGAAATACATGGTGAAGCACACTTGGTGCAGAGCAGCCAATGTACTGAGTCCAGTATAGGTGTTCGTATAACTGAGCGAATCATGATTTATAGCTGGCAATTCCAGCGTGTTGCATTGGCAGCATGTAGTCGGGGTTGATCTTCTAAAAATTGGAATGATATAAGACATTTATGAACTTTGCTAACTATCTTCAATGCTTTCGCATTCTTGACCGATGTTTTTGCATACTGATAGATCCTAGTAGGTTGTTGATCACTTGCTGATGGTGCCTGTGTGACTGTTGATTCATAGACATCTTGATGCTTTCGCTATAAAATGAAAATAATAGAGTATTTTAGTAACACACATGTATCCATCATTTAATTATTAAGGGAATAAGACTATCTCAGTAAGTCAGACACACAGTCAGGCCAATTGTAAAGGACAATGAGATAATCAACACTCTGATTGTTAATTAGAGTCATAATCTTAATTAGCCTTTGTAGCCACCAGATTATTGGTAACACAATGCCTCCAATAGACAGTGCTAATTGGGGGATTACTGAAGCAGATATTTGTCCCCTCTTTGTCATTCAGTTGCAAATTAGAAGGCACAAGAAACAATGCATATACCAAATCAAATCAAATCAAATTGTTTATTCACATAAACCACAATCGTGGTACAAATGGTGAAAAAGAATTACAAAAATAAATTAAATTACCAATACCACCATATGACGGAAGTTATATGTCAATGGAATTAAACAAAGCTAATACATAGAAATGGAAACTTACCTTCAGATGTGTCACAAAATTGGAGGTAACTTTTTTGGAACTGGATATTGTAGTTGGGCAAAGTTTGCACTTCGCTTTCATAGGACACGATGTGTCTTTCTGCAAATTAAAATGCTGCCAGATTTTTTGTAAACATGCTCATAGCATTAGCAATGGTTGGTATGAATTTCTACCATAGCATATATACTATATCAGATGGAGATAATGAAACATTATCATAAGAGTGATATATTATAGTGATATATTGTCTATTATTTGAAGTTGGTTTCTCATTGTATTTATCAAAACAAGCCTACTAAAAGGTTAACCAATGCTTAAGCAAACAAACAGGAGGTGTCAACAGAATTCACCATTGAGACACAGTGGATAAAAACTCAGTGTTGTGACAACATAGTGATAGCCAGTCACCAGTCTTACACTTTGAAATTTTGGAAAAAAACCATTTGAAGAAACCATTGGGTGAATCATGAAAGAGAACTTTGAGAAGAAACAAGTACCTGTGATTTTGAAGTAATTGAAATTAAACCCTAATTACAATTACAATTACATCCTAACCAATTACAATTGCAATTACATGTAATTGAGAATAAACTCAATTACCAATTACATGCAATTACTTGAAAAAATGTAATTAATTACAATCAATTACAATTACAAATTACAATTACCCCATCCCTGACACTCAGTTAACTATAATAGCCCACTTAATTTTCGAATCACCATATCACAATATATACAGCATATTCCATATCTTAAACTATTTGAAAGCGTAAGCTTATCGGTAGAATAATCTGTGGACATATTGTTTTTGTCCAGATACCGACGTGTGTTCTGTGCTTAATTTCGATCTGGTCAGTATTGCCAATTTATAATATTCAATGGAAAGGTAGGAGGTAACTCTATCTCTTAGTTGTGAAATATGATGCATTCTGGGTTATATGACGTGGAGTTTTGGGTGAATATGATAATAGATGACTTGGTGGACACTCATAGGCCACAGTTGTTTTGTATTTTGTGTTCTGGGCGACGACCGGTCGGGTGGGGGAACGCTGGCGACGGCCTGTTGGGGATGAACATTTGATAAGAGGTCATTGGATTTAAGGTATGCTGACAAAAACTCAAAACATGTTAATACTTCCTCTTTTGAAAGCAGACATGCAGCCATCAAAACATATTAATGGGCTCATAGGTTCAATCTTATTATTTACTGACTAAAACACGCTGACTGCACGCGGGGCACACAACGTGTATGAACCGCCGTCAGTATTGTGTCCAAGCAAATTCAAATGGAAATCAATAATGTTGAATGGGTGAATAAGTGAGTGTTTTATTTTTACTGACCTTGCATAAAGGCATATATTATTCATGTCCTTAACAGCGTACCTTCATGGTCTATAAGTCACATAAGTCGCAATGAATACAATATTTAGGTCAAGATACATCGCGGGGTGTCATCGTATATTAATATGCTCCACTTGAAGGCTTTACACACGAATTTAATAGCATTTGAGATAGCATCAATCAATTTCATTTCTATTTTATATCACAACTCACGTATATCGATTATCGATAATATCGGTATGGACAAAGAAACCCGAGAACTTCGGAATGCAATTTAAAATTAGAGTTTATCAATTAAGAACTGGAGGTCGTAAAGGTCAGCTTAATTTTCGAACCCCAGATCACATATATAAAATATTTACCATTTGAAAGAGGAAATTCCGAAACATTGTATTATCAACTTATCCGGTTGCAATAAACTGTGAACATGTTGTTTTTGTTGAGTTACTGACGTGTATTTTTCATCTGGATTGTAGATCAAATTGTATTATATTCAATGGATGGGGGAATAACTCTAAATCTTAAAGATAGTGTTCTTCCCCTTCCATTGAAAATACATTTTTAGTTTGAATTCTGATGCATTCTGGGAGCCAAAGGTGGGGGGTAAACATTATATGATTTCAACTCTTTTGTATTTCTCCATGGGCATCCTCTGAGGCACAGACGTTTCAAATGGTGATGAATTATAGTATTTTAATCATATTTTATGTCATATAGGTTCTTATTAAAACCGTATTTCAAGGCACTATAAAAAGCACTATGAAAAATGTCAGTGACTTGAAAATTTAAGTGGGCCTTTGTGGAGTTCCGTGGTCCAGTGGTTAGCGTGTCGGACTTGTATTCGCTGTAAACACACCGATATGGGTTCGCAGCGCGTCGCCGGTCGTTGAGTCTCCACATATAAATGGTTTGGTCGCTTTGAGCGACGTGCAATTGTCGGATTGCTCGATGTATCAAAACCCGCGCCAAGTTGTGACCCTTGAGTAAGATCGCTCGTACTGTGTCGGCTTCGCATCACTCATGCGTTAAACGAGTACCAGTCAGCTTGTCATACTGATGAGTATCAGAGCATGTTCTGATCAAACTAGAGCAGCGCCTGCAATGGCTGCAGCCGGTTCATTGGTTGGCTGGTACAAATGAATTGGGTAATATTGTACCAAGCGTGTTAGAGCAAGAAATTGGTTAATCGCTATATAAATTACACTGGTAATTATTATTATGATTACCCATCCGCCACAATTCATGATACATGCATTAATGGGGTTCCACGCATGAGCTATATTATGAGATGGAAAGTTTAGATGGGCATATACATAAAACTACTTAAATGTTAAGCAAGTGCACCCCTTGAAGCAATCTATGCTGAAGACCACATAAAGCATAGTATACAATACAAATGTCAAAACGGTGACTTTAATCATATTTATAGGAATTTTGGGAACAGCGTTCTCGGCAAGTATATGTATACAACATTATGGGAAATGATTAACTACCATGCACAAAAAGAAAAATATTGGCATCCCAATAAATCCAAAGCCACCCCAATAAATCCAAAGCCACCCCAGTACATCCAAAGCCACGTGATTTTTTTTAGAGTTATCCATCTTAATCCGCAATTTAGTCCGAGACCGTCTTCTCGTCGACTTTTTGCCAGGACGCCAAAATAGTACTTGTGGTAAAAAAAATGATTTTAAAAATCACTTTGAGCGTTGATGTGTGCGTTCTTCGACTAGAACCAAATTATTTTACCCCCTCCCGAAGCCAAAGTAATAGTAATTTGGGAGCGTTAATTCGGATTATGCATCTTTTATTCCACTCAAAGGATTTTCAATCCGCCATTTATTTAATTGAGACCGCGTGCATGATTCCTAAGCAGACAGTGAGCATGTTACCATGAACCAATAGGATGTCGGCTAGAGTAGCAATGTTACTATATGTGTGAACCAATCGGACGTCTTTATATCTCTCCAGGACATTCAGGATTATATTGGCAGCAAAGGTGATTTGCCTTACCCAATCATCGCGGACCAGAAGCGAGAGTTGGCCGTCAGCCTGGGCATGATTGACCCAGACGAGAAAGATGCCAAGGGCCTTCCATTGACAGCAAGAGCCGTAAGTTGAATTGGTGTAACATCTTTTTCTCCGAGTTCACATTTACTGCTCTAATTAAAGTCCCCCACACCATCTTAAATTAACGTCCCTTATTCTGATTACCTACAGACAGGCACCCCCCCCCCCACACACCATCTTAAATGTATCTTATTCTGATTACCTACAGACAGGCCGCCCCCACACCATCTCAAATGTCCCTTATTTTGATTACCTATAGACAGGCAGCCCCCACACCATCTTAAATGTCCCTTATTTTGATTACCTATAGACATACATGCCTCTGTATCCCACGTCCCTTATTGTGATTACTTATAGACATAAATGCCTCTGTGTCCCATAGACATACATGCCTCTGTGTCCCATGTCCCTTATTGTGATTACCTGTAGACATACATGCCTCTGTATCCCACGTCCCTTATTGTGATTACCTATAGACATACATGCCTCTGTGTCCCATGTCCCTTATTGTGATTACCTGTAGACATACATGCCTCTGTATCCCACGTCCCTTATTGTGATTACCTATAGACATACATGCCTCTGTATCCCACGTCCCTTATTGTGATTACCTATAGACATACATGCCTCTGTATCCCACGTCCCTTATTGTGATTACCTATAGACATACATGCCTCTGTATCCCACGTCCCTTATTGTGATTACCTATAGACATACATGCCTCTGTATCCCACGTCCCTTATTGTGATTACCTGTAGACATACATGCCTCTGTATCCCACGTCCCTTATTGTGATTACCTATAGACATACATGCCTCTGTATCCCACGTCCCTTATTGTGATTACCTATAGACATACATGCCTCTGTATCCCACGTCCCTTATTATGATTACCTATAGACATACATGCCTCTGTATCCCACCTCCCTTATTGTGATTTACTTATAGACATACATGCCTCTGTATCCCACATCCCTTATTATGATTACCTATAGATATACATGCCTCTGTACCCCATGTCACTTATTGTGATTACCTATAGATATACATGCCTCTGTACCCCATGTCACTTATTATGATTACCTATAGATATACATGCCTCTGTACCCCATGTCACTTATTGTGATTACCTATAGATATACATGCCTCTGTACCCCATGTCCCGTATTGTGATTTACTTATAGACATACATGCCTCTGTACCCCACGTCCCTTATTGTTATTACTTATAGACATACATGCCTCTGTATCCCACATCCCTTATTGTTATTTACTTATAGCTATACATGCCTCTGTACCCCATGTCACTTATTGTGATTACCTATAGATATACATGCCTCTGTACCCCATGTCACTTATTGTGATTACTTATAGATATACATGCCTCTGTATCCCACATCCCTTATTGTGATTTACTTATAGCTATACATGCCTCTGTACCCCATGTCACTTATTGTGATTACCTATAGATATACATGCCTCTGTACCCCATGTCACTTATTGTGATTACTTATAGATATACATGCCTCTGTACCCCATGTCACTTATTGTGATTACCTATAGATATACATGCCTCTGTACCCCATGTCCCGTATTGTGATTTACTTATAGACATACATGCCTCTGTACCCCACGTCCCTTATTGTTATTACTTATAGACATACATGCCTCTGTATCCCACATCCCTTATTGTTATTACTTATAGACATACATGCCTCTGTATCCAACATCCCTTATTGTTATTACTTATATACATGCATGCCTCTGTATCCCACGAGTGTCGTTGTTTGCACTTTTGTGTTGGTCACGTTATGTAATGTTTTATTTTTTGTTGGTGGGTCCGGGATTATATAGGCTTGCCTGTTGTCAAGCCTTGAAATTGTGTGTGTGTCATTTGCAGAATGAGGTCCCTAGAGGGTTAATTTGATGATGCTATCCCGCTATGCGGGGTAGCATCACTAAATTCACCCTCTGGGGACCTCATTCTGCAAATGACAGACACACTATTTCAAGGCTTGCCTGTTGCTTGGACCTGGACGTATGATCTCTCAGGCGTGCATGTAAAAAGACACATGATCTCCGAAATGAGTAAAGTCACACAACATCTCGAAATCATCATCTCATAAAATCGCGATTTTATATGGGTCTAAACCCTATCTATATACTAAAGCATCATTGACGAGTAGTTCCCTTGGGAAATGTTCAGATATAAGTTCAGCCATAGGTCGTTTGTTAAACTTATTATCTGAACATTTCCCACCAATGAATATGAATCATTATATGCTCTTGTGAAATTAGTTTTTTTCTTCTGTCGTCTGCCTTTATTACACCCCAGATGAATAATAGACAATTCTAATGCATATTTTTATAACTAAATGGTAGAAACCATTTAGTATAGAAGGGGTTAAACAGTACCACACATAATGTGTGGTCCTTGTGTGCATCATGACCTGGGTCGAGAAAAAATAACAACGAAATATAGATCACGATCACATTACTAATACTTTCCACTTTGTTGTATGTGCCACATGTAATTCAATATGTACCTATATATTATTCACAAACTGAATGCATTGTTATAGTGATATTATGGTTAATTTCGCCATTGTTGTGTTGATATTGTGGTAATTTCGCCTTTTTGTAGTGATATTGTGCTGGTTTTCACCTATTATGCTCTGCTTCAGGTCTTTATCGTTGGACCAGATAAGAAATTGAAGCTGTCCCTTTTGTATCCAGCAACGACGGGCAGAAACTTTACGTAAGTTTGCGAAATGTGCACAACATCGATATATCTTTGTGTGAGATACTGTCTCCAATGTGCTTATGTCTTTATATAAGCGTGAACATATTACCATATCTCATGGAATTGTAGATTCTGCCAGGAATATATACCCTGTCTACACACGTAGTGAACATATTACCATATCGCATGGAATTGTAGATCATGTCATATACCCTGTCTACACACGTAGTGATCATATTACCATATCACATGGAATTGTAGATCGTGTCATATACCCTGTCTACACACGTAGTGATCATATTACCATATCGCATGGAATTGTAGATCGTGTCATATACCCTGTCTACACACGTAGTGATCATGGCATATACCCTGTCTACACACGTAGTGATCATACTCTACCAGTTCAACCCTCTTCTTCCCGCAAAAGAGACAGAAAACACATTTAATTAATTATTAATTATTGTTTTATATTATGAATTGTATTGTTAACATATTGCCTTTATTTGTATTTATGCAAATAAATCGTATCATATCATATATACCCACTACATGTACGAAGACCTTGTGTCCCTTTAAACAAAATGTCCTTCTGAGTTGGTCCAACTGGATATGAGTAATGGGTTATTAGCGCGCGCACCGCGTGTATACTGTTTGGCAATTTCTTGATAGCCATGGTACCATGGGCATTTTATTTATAGATAATTGGTTTTTCCAGTTTAAAAGTCGAACTGCGCGACCAGGAAGCCGAGTCCTGTAAAAGGTGTAGTTGGGAATTTCAATTTCGTTTATTGTCCTTTAAATTATTATGCCAATAATGTTGATTTTTGGTTTGTGACAAGCTATGTCAATTACCAATAAAATAAATTTAAAAGATAATTTGTAAGTCTTATATTTCAACTTTTATAGATATTTTTCGTTCTGCAGCCCACTGATTGTTGTGGTCGGAGACGGCCGAGTCGGCCGCCGTTTCGTTAATTAGGTGCTGGTTGTTATTGTTATTTTAACAGAATTTTGATTTGGTCATTCGCGAAACCAATAGATTTTATATTCTATAATTACAGTGATGGGTATATAATATATGATCTTGTGCGCGTTACCTTTTCTGACGATGGTTTTCTTGTGTTCATATGCGTCAGTTGATTGTGCTAGGCGTGTGAGAGCATGATGGAAGATGGCATCCAATATGGCTCCAGTTCCATTGGTAATATATTCTCGTTGTGTGGATATAATAAACCATTACAGCTCACGCTATGAGTGAATGGGCTATGGTCATATGCGTCAGGATCTTTCGTAGCCAAGAAAATCCAAGCTGGTGTCTACAATGGATATCCGAATGGCGGATCTTATTAAGAGGCTTGCATGTTGTAATCTCCAAATGGCGGATCTTATAGAGAGGCTTGCATGTTGTAATCCCGAAATGACACATATTATTTCTATTACAGTGAGATCCTGCGGGTTATTGATTCACTTCAACTAACGAAGAACCAAAAGGTTGCAACACCAGTTGACTGGAAGGTATATAGTCTACCAATACCATAACACCAATCAAAACCTTCTATGGTATATATATATAGTATAATAATGGACCGCCCTAACGGTGTGGTGTACCATATGGAATTTTGACCTGTAGCACCAAAACAACAGACCAGGGCTGGATGGATCCGATATGGCCACGACCCAGTGAAAATGCGTATATAGCAAATAGCATGAGTCAAAGTGTAGTACGCAGCATCTCCTGTAACTGTGTGGTCCACCAATAAGCGAGATCACCGAGTCGTGGCCATATTGGATTGATTGATTGATTTGGTATTTGTACAATAACAAATGATATATTACAACACAATTATGGACAAGTATAGTATACGTATTATACAGGAACAGCATGACCATGGTTGGTCGTCTTTATGCTGCCCTGAATGAAGATATACAGATATAAATGATGGCGGATGAATTTTAAAGATGTATTCAGGGTTTGATATCTGGATCTGGATACTGCATCAATATGTTTATAAAGTCTATTTCTCACAAGGCCAGTAGCTTTGTGTCGCTAGAATCAAAGTCATCACATTTTCACAAGTTAATAATTTAATAATTTATCAAACAAAATGTTTTCTGTCAATTTAATTGTCCCTAAACTATTCCATTAAATAACATTAACTCTAGACTTGACTGACATTTTCCCCAACGTAAATGTGTGTTATGCATTATGGCGCTTAGCAAGCAAGAATGTTTACACGATATCATCCAGCCCCGTTCCGTAGTTTCAGAGATTTATCCAGCCCTGGTTCCACGGTATTAGTGCTACAGGTCAAAGTTCTGGAGTTGCATTTCCATATATATGGTTCTTTTAAATATTCATAACTTCCATATATGGAAATGCTACTCCAGAACTTTGACCTTCAGCACTAAAAGCACGGAACCGGGCCATGTGGATCCAATATGACCGCGAGTTAATGTCCTAGATGTAACATGTATGTTTAGCATTACAACATAAATGATCAATTAATTGCTTCTAGTATCGATATACATTCTGGCAAAAGCTATTCAAATCATTGGAAGGAAAAATACATCATCCCCGACTAAATTCTCAACAGTTTTAAACTTATATATAGTATGAAATTATTGTTTTAGACCACGATTCTCATATTCTTGCATTTTCAGTCAAATTTTGAGACTGAAATGGCCATCAGTTGAAACTTTTCCTACCCACCATGGGCGTGGTGTTATTCATTTCTATTCTGAATGGATTCATCCATGCTGTCAGTTCAAAAGTGTACATCGGAATAGTCGATTGTTAATTTGAAGGGTTGTTATTGTTGTTTGTTGAACTTATTATCAGAACCTTTCTACTTATCAATGAGTATTTAGTATAGAACGTGTTAATATAGAACTTTCTAATATGTTGGAATTCATGTGAGTGCAAACGAAGTATTTAGTATAGAACGTGTTAATATTGAAATAAATTTCTAATCTGTTGTACATAACTCAAGTGAGTGCAAACGAAGTACCCCGGCGTTGGAAGTTTTACCCCACAAGCCGAAGTGCTGTCGGAAATTCCAAGACAGACCCCCCCCCCCCCCCCCCCCAGCGACAAGCATCTAGCAAGTCCATGATAGCATGTAACCATTTAACACATATGTCCACAACAATGACCCATTTTAACACAATTAATGTATGATTGTAACGAGTAAAGTATTCCACCTGTTTGTTTCAGCTCGGAGAGGAGTGCATGGTCCTACCATCAATCCCACAGGAAGACGAGAAAAAAATCTTCCCTAAGGGAGTGAGGACACAAAAAGTGCATTCTGGGAAATCATATCTGAGGTTCACTCCTCAGCCTCAGTAGGCCCGGCCACGTGATGTTGTCGCCCATTATCCAGTGAGATGCATAGTACAACACAACTGCAGTTTGGAGAAGCTGTTTAGACTATATAGTTATGGAGACTACTGAAAAGCTGTTTGACTATATAGTTATGGAGACTACTGATACGATATTTCGAGGCGCTAGCTGTGAACAGACATTATCTCACCACTTATATCTTACACTCGTGACGTTCTGTGTTCTGTGGTAATATTCCAAGCACCTCTTCATAGTTGTATTGCCATAAATTCTTATTCCAATCAAGTTACATATGAAGCTCAGCAGTCAATCAATCAGGAATTTTATGTATTTAGGTCGTACAGTAACGCTATAAATAATCGACTCCTTAACCACAGAGGAATTATGGGTAACTTTTCAGGATTTAGTCGGAAATATGGCTTGTTGCCATTCATCGGAAAGCTCTCACCGAGAGCTTTCCGGTGAATGGCAACAAGCCATATTTCAGTCCAAATCCTGAAAAGTTACCCATAATTCTGCTGTGGTTAAGGAGTCGATTAATTAGAGCATTACTGTATGGCAAGTGTAATGCACTGCATGCCTGCAAATTTGAGGCGAACGACCTGGTTCACCTGGAGGTTATCTAAAATGAAAATGCCGCGAACGAAAAACATGTCGTGCCAAAGTTTTATAAATGCATGTCTCGCGATAACAAATTCTCACCTCATTTTTGCTCAATCAAGTCCAAAACAAGATATTCAAATTTATTACGGTAGTTCAATGAGTTGCCCATCTGTGGTTAATATTACACAGTTTGGGTAATTATCCTGCTAACTTATAGTATGGGTTACCTAAGCACAAACCAGGCGAACGACCAGTAGGATACATATAATTTTGAAACCTGCAGGCCTGCGCCGATTGCTATGAAAGTGATAAACATGTGTATTCATTTGGGGCTATTGTTTGTAAGCTTATATGGATGTCACCATGGCGACAACATGTTAAATGAACTGTCATCAAATACCTGTTTTTTTTCACGGATGTAGTGCACTTTTTATTACACACTCGTAAATTGTGTTATAGGTAATACACCATACCATGCAGTATATATTATGTTATAGGTAATACACCATACCATGCAGTATATATTATGTTATAGGTAATACACCATACCATGCAGTATATATTATGTTTGTGAACATTCCATTTCATTGATATTAAAACTTTCTAAATAAGATTTTCTTAGCTGCATGTATCCCACCATACCGGGAGGGGAGGACAGGGACATCTAACTAATTATACCCTCTATTGACAGGGAAAATATAATAATTCAATTAATGCGTACATGTATATATATGCTCGTGTACTTGAGACTCCGAATCACAGACTGTTTTCGTTCCATTTTAACTCTTTCATGACTGGCGCTGCGCTGGTGCAGCATTAAAGATCAAGTGCCAGTGCTTTTTCTTATATATGCGACACTACCATATATAGGGAGCCTCACATATATAAGATAATGCACTGGCTTACAATGTCAAGGTAAATATTGTTAGGCCAATGCATTCTCTTATATATGCGAGGCGCCCTATGTGTGATGTGGATCTAAGAAACAGTGACAGCTTACAATGAACCAGAATTATCTATCAAGAGCAAGCGATTGTTCATGACTGATTCTCTATCAAGAGCAAGCGATTGTTCATGGCTGATTCTCTATCAAGAGCAAGCGACTGTTCATGACTGATTCTCCTGAAAGAATAGCCACCACAGCATCAGAACACAAAAAAGACCTTGTAATATATCGTCACTCGAGAATCGGAATGATACAGGTCTACTTCAGTTGATTCGAGAAAATTGCGTTCGAATTTTTGGCATTTTTAAAATATGCCTTTTCGATGCATTTCAATACTTGCGATACTATGAATATTCTATTTGTGTATTATACTTGTGGAAAGTGCAAGAAAAAAAGGTGGGAAATGGCCAGAAAATCCTAAAAATCCAGTTTTTGCCATGTGATAAAACACTGTTCTCAACATATTTATCTTTTATATTTTGTCTTTTATCTCAGGTCCCTGGCACAAAAGACCCCAGCCAGGGGCAACCAGGGGCCTGTGTCTTTTATGTGCCACGTTTAGAGACAGAAGATCCTAGCACTCATATTATTGAATAATATCTGGAGATTGGATACTTAACCCTTTCAGTGCCAAGTCCGATTTTTGTATCGACCCATATACCCTGTGCCAATGCATTCTCTTATATATGCGAGTTGTCCATAGGTCGCATCGCGTATATAAGAGAATGCATTGGCCTAACAATTTTTCATCATTTGTTATTATTTTTTACAATTTTAATAATTTTTTCTTATATTCTTTAACTCTTTTAGTAATTTGTAGGTTTAGTGCCAGGAATCTTACGTTTTTCATGGGCATCAAACTTATTACTATGAATACTTGGTGATAGTTTTGAGTTATAACATGCCCCTAAGGTGTTATCCAGTTTGTTTTTAAATTCGCTATAGCATGCTTAAGCATACCCAAATAAATTCAACCCAAAAAAAAAATTATAATTATTTTTTATTTTTTTAGGGCCGATTTTACAGACCATAAATTAGGGCCGATGAGATCGGCCCCTGGCACTGAAAGGGTTACTTAAAGGCACGGGCGGCGTTCGTTGCAGAAATATTCATATTTGTTCAAATAGCCATCAACAGAAGGAATATTAAAATATATATATAGTTTTGCGTACATATAATTTTGTTCATATGCCAAACATAATCAGCGCGTAAATAGTATATTGTCACCAAGACGTACGATGGTGTACGTAAATAAGGGCCTGCTCGTGTTACAGAAGTTGTCCTTCTGATTACATAAAACAGAGCAATTCTATTGGTTAATCACACAAAAATTATATAAACGTTCTTTATTATTTCCATATCAGGAAATCAGTAACAAATAACGCTCTTTATGTTTATATATCCCGATCTAAACAAAAGCCAGGAAACGTAACGTTTTTTTCTTTTGTTTACATAACAAAGGAAAAAAATTGACAATAACATACTGTTTATATATATATATCTGTTTATGGCGGGTTTTAACAGCATATCCACCGCCAATGCTACCCGTATCTTTTAATATGCAGCTTTCTGAACTTTTTAAATCTCAGATCGCCCTCAAATAATTGTACCGCACGGTGATGTATATAGTAATCCGATGATAATCCGCTAAAATACATACTCTACATATATACGCAGTAAACGGGCAATGTAAAAATGCTCCTATAATGAACTATTGTTTATGAACACTCGATATTTAAAGGTACCCAATCCGATCAGAGGGTCTCCATATCATCAAGATACAACAACAACAACATTTCTTCAAAATATGCAGTTATCAGAATCGATTAATTGCCCGAAAATAATGCTAACCACAGTCAACTATAGTATAAAATTGCCCAAAACCTGTTATTTATCAACTTTTTGTTCAACGAAATTTTGCCAGTAAACTGTTGTCAAATATCTGACACAAAAAAGCCACTGGATTTTAGAGTTATCGATCTTCATCCGCTATCTGGTCAGATAAGTTCTTCTCGTCGACAGTTTATTGGGCCACCTAAAATTAAAATAATAGATTTCAAACCTCGATATCTGATCACTCCTAGCTTTGACATTTTATGGACATTTTATGGACTTGCAATGTTCTGGTGCGTGTAACTGATAAGTTAGTACTCAGGCGCTATATGCCAACTGTGCGAGTAAAGGCCGAAAAGTTTGTGATTGCGAGTAAAGGCCGACAAGTTTGTGATTGCGAGTAAAGGCCGAACAGTTTGTGATTGCGAGTCGAAAAGTTTGTGATTGCGAGTAAAGGCCGAAAAGTTTGTGTTCATATGCTTAATATGGCACATGTTAGCGACTTGCAACTGAGGATGATCCTATTGATTCTATCCATCTTTTGACTTTCCAAACTTTTAATTCTTTGGTCTTTGAAATTGTAAAGTTTTACATTTTTCCTTAAATTACAAATTTTAGGGCTTTTGGTTTTAATTACCCTCTTTCGACTAGTACATTCCAAATTCTTTTCAAAATCTTTTAAGCCGCTCCGGGATCTTGCTCTCCAACTCAAAAGTTATGCCAGGAACACGAGAATGCTGGTGTCTGCATGTGATTGGGACCCTGACCCCATTATATACCCATTCTTTGATATGCTTTGTAGACCCTCTCCTCTTGCTCTTGTCATCCATTCATTTTTGTACCAACAATTATTGTGTGGGTAAATTTATGACGAATATATTTTAAGCCGTTAACCTTCTTTGACACACCAAAAGGCCTTGGTCGACCTGCCAGTGCATTACTCTGACTTTGTCTCCGCCATTCTAGTGTGCTACATGTAGGTGTGGGTTTGCTAACCCTGACAGTTTGCTACCTGATCAGACACCCACTTACCCACATTGGTTAAACACAAAAACAACTGTGGGAACGTTGCATTCTAATGACATCGCCGAAAATCTGAAAGAATTCGACCATACCGCTCCATAGATATCATCATCTTAACTACGCATAATTGTAAATATTTACATCTCGATTCGGAACGAAACAATCGGCGATAAACTAAGGCAAATGATTTCGCCATCGAGAGTCATTGCATTTAATTAATAAATAAGAATGACTGTGTGTATGCTGTAAATTTGGATTAATATTCGTAAAAATAACTACTTTCAGCAAGATTATTCTCCATTTCTATTTGATCACACATCCGGGGTGTTTCACATCACTTTAATAGAAGATCCACGTTGCGTTAAGCATGGACATGGAATGATTGATCGTCATACAATACGATTTAAAGGTACTCAATCCGATCAGACGCTCCTAAATTACTATTTCTTTGGCTTCGGGGGTAAATAATATTAGATTCGAGTCGTGGAACCCACCCATCGAAGCCCAGAGTGATCAGATGTCGATTTTTAAAGTTTGTTATTTCTCGAGATGTGTAATAATATGTGGCCCAGAAACACGTGGTCAAACGGAGGGTCTCGAACAAAATTGCGGATGAAGATGGATAACTCTAAAATAAAGTGATAATACGGCCATATTTTGTTGAACAAAATGTTGATAAATAACAAGTATTGGGATATTTGATACCGTATAGTTGACAGTGGTTAGAATTATTTTGTCGCGATAAATCGATTCTGATAACTAAAGCTTGATGATATGGGGACCGTCTGATCGGATTGAGTACCTTTAAATTAATACTCCGGCGACGATTTCCCAATATGTGCTATACCAGTGGTAATGCGACACATCAGCCGAACGAGTTTCTGAAACCGTTGTTTTATAGCTGCAGTTGAAGGTGCAATGCAAGGTCATTTATTCGGACCATCCGAGTAGATTCGCCGATTAGCATAGTATGTGGCAAATGCACACGTCTACGGACAAGAGACCAGGACACACCTGGTCGACCATAGTTGTTCGGCCCGGCCGGTGTGAGAAATTTTTTAAAACTAAACAAGCCAAATCCTATAGCATCTGAACTGCCATCAAGCTTTCCTAGTGTTGGAAACTTCAAACTTCATATACTCACCTATAGGTTGGAAAATTCTCCAACTGATGACCATTTCAGTCCACAATTTAGACCAAGTGTAGTAAAATATTGTTTTTTTTTTTTAACTAATAGCAGTTTTTTATTGGCCACGGTGGAGGGACACACCGGGCCGACCATGGTTCGGCCCGGTGTGTGAAATTTTTGAAATCTGAACAAGAAAATCGCAAAATCCTTGCATCTAGACTAGCCTAAAGCATTCCTAGAGTTGGAAATTTCAAACCTGACACCCCACTTAGGTTGGAAAATTTCTAACTGATGGCCATTTCAGTCCAAATATTTTACCAAAAGTAGGAATATATGCAAATATTGGTCCAAAAACAATAAATTCCCCTAATAAATTGTTTGAAAATCAAACTACAAAAACATTTTCAACCTATTGTTGGTGTGAAATTTCCAACTAATGTGTCAGATATGAAATTTCCAACTATTGAAAATTTGGGGGGGGGGGTGAGACACCACGCCCCCTGTCGCCACGTCTCTGCTTTCCGTGGTCGGACAGTTTGGGGCGACATGTACGGTGGGTGCCGTTTTGGGTGTACCCATACCATGCATGGTGCGCATTATGCCGACGTCTGGATCAACCATCCTTCGTTCGTCCGTCCGTATGTCGACTCTGTCGGGACGTCTGTCTGTACGTCGGGACGCCGTGACGTCTCTCCGTAGACAAATTGTATGTGCATGTTTTTGATAACACAACCCTCATCTGTATATTTTTGGTATCAATCGGTTGACTGGTTTTGAAAATATTAAAACTGTTCTTTACTACATGGGCATGCACATTCTGAACTCCTCACCTGTGACCTCTGGGGCCAAGCTGACGGAATCTGACGAGGTTTTCCGAATGGGGCATGCATACAGTCAAACTACATACAGGGTTTACCTCCCTTGGTGACTCGGTAAAGGAAGTGTGACTGGTGCGCTCAGGTAGAGATTGGTATGCAGTTATCCAAGTGATCAAAGGGGAGTAATTCTACCTAATTTTTACTCTCATAATTCTGAATGAGCCATGTTGCTCAGTACATTGCAAATCCATTATCATTCACATGGCCTCCAGATTTTTTCAGAGAGATAAATAATCTAATTGGGTTTGGCAACATTACGCTATGTTCTCTATTTTTATTCTCAAACATTTGAAATGTTATTGTTGATTTTGATTTAAACATATTTCATTGTATATCAATTATATACATGGGGATTGGGACACAAGTTTTGTCAACTTAGTGACATCCCTCTCCCGCACAAAAGGTATAATATAACATTTCAACAAGATGACAGGATGAAATTTGTGAATATTTAAGCAGGGAAACAGATGTGAATATTTATACAGAGTGTGCTATGAGTGGGGTTTTATTGTGTCCAGTTTTCCCCCACGTTGTCATATGTTGTGTCTAAAAAGGCCGGGCATTTAAATTTTAAATTGTTTTCAATGACAGGATATATGATGTTACCCAAAACGTTTGGTTGCAGTAATGTAGGACTGTGTACTATGAAATAGCAATATATTTCTTCTGTGATCATTTTCAGAGATTCCACAGAGAAGATGCTTAATATTTTCTATATGAAAGTTATATTAGTTTCAAGTTTGTGGTAAAATAATTTTCTCTGGTTGGTGAACAATGGACAGTGGAAGAAAAACTGACTAGCATCCTCCTTCGGGAAACCACATTGACATTTAGGACTATCTGCTATGTGATTATTTTGCATGTCACTCTTTAAGTCGCTACAATAGTTTCGGAGTTTACAATGGTGCACACTAACCTTCCGATGACCTGTTCTATAAAATGGATAGGGTTTAGGTGTGTTTTGAAATCGGATATATTTTCAGAATCTATGACAGACGAAGGCAGCTTATTCCACTCATGGGTTGTATTAAGGAAGAATGATTTCCTGTAATGTGCGGTTGTCCAGTTGTACGAGTAGGAAAAACGCGGTTGTCTAAAATTGTACCGGTTGTTGGATACATGTGCTGCCCGGGCTGGTAAAAGGAGGGTGAGATATTCTGGAGTTTCTTCATTGGTTATTTTAAAAATTGTTTGTAGGTGGTGTTCCTCCCTGCGCTCCCTAATGTTGGACCACCCCACTTCGATTAAAACATTTGTGTTGGAGACAGAGCGGGTTAACCCGGTCACTATTCTGGCGGCGTCCACATGTAAACGTTCAAGTTTGTCCATCCAGTATTGTGGTGCACAGTCCCAAACTACATCTGCATAATCCATTATTGGTAGAACATAAGTTTTGTAATTTTTTTCTGCGTGTTTGCACTTAAGCTGTATTTGAATCTTCTTAGTTGTGAGATGCGGGACGAAACTCTCTTCATTATATCATTAATGTGATCGTTCCAGTCTAAATTTGATTGAATTTCAACACCAATGTGTGTATGTGACGTTTCGAAGGAAATGTTTTTGTCTTGGAATACAAGTGTGGGGTTCGTTTTTTTATTGTTGTAACTATGAAACATTTAAATGGCAAACCTGTGCATAGTCCCATCACATGATGTCATTGGAAATGATTAATCCTGTGCATATACATGATATGGTCTTGTGAATATTTTCATTTTATCATTCTATCTCCAGGTTGATGATGAACCAGTGTTAACTTGCATGGATTTTGGGATTAAAATTTATCCATTCCATAGACACATGCTATCCGATAGGCAGACATATATATTAACCTTTCAACTTTGAGCCAGGGTCAGTAATGAATTATATAAAGCACCTATTGAATATTCTTATATCATTATAGGAAATGTCTTATTGTGAATTCCCTCAATTTCGTTTGGGCTGGAGGATAATAATAACAGTACTGATATTAATTGAAACTGACTTATTCTATGGGTATGTAAATCATGCTTTTATTGGCTATATTTTGTTGATAAATTCATTAGTTTGGGTAAGATTAACCCCTTACAAGTTTCAATCTGTTTTGAAAACTCAAATATTTTTCATTGATTGTGTTAATATTTCATGGCACAGTCTATGATAACACACCCTTGACCTGTATAGTGAGGGTCATTTGGTTTATTTGCTTAAAAATGTTAATCTCATCCGCCAATTCCACTGACACAATGTAATAACTAAATATTTGTCAACATATTACTCTTGTAATCACATCCATGTTAATAAAAACCAAGCAACGGACCAATAAATTACCCTTGATGGACCCCGCATGTGACTTCAAGCTGACCGGAATGAATACCCCTGCACCAACTACTTGTGACATATCTGTTAAATAATCTCTTATCCAATCAAGAGCTAGCTTTAGTCCAATTGCTTTCAGCTTCTACAGAAGAATAGAGTGGTACACTGTATCAAAATAATGCCTTCTGCAGATCTATCCCAGAATCATTCCTGTTTATTTTCCTTTTTATGTAACCAGTAACATGTGTCAAACATGTTTTCTTTAAGACAATCTTCTGACTGATTAAAACAGTATCCTTCCCAAAATATGATTTGATTGACTTGTTAAATAACATCTAATAAATATTCTTCATCTTATTCACAACTAACTAATGAATAATATTATTTGATTGACTTGTTAAATAACATCTAATAAATATTCTTCATCTTATTCACAACTTCAAGGAGTCCTTCTGGCACACGAGAATATTATAGTCAATTCAAGGTCAAATCGCGCCTTTCGCCGGAAAGCAGATGGGAACAGCACGGACGAAGTCGGGCCCACCAGCCAGTGTAATAAAAAGCGAGACAGCTTGAAGAATGTATATAACACGAGAAACGGGAAAACGTGGTATATGGAAGTATCCAAATTTCCCACATGGAATTTGAAAGCTAGTTTATATTATAATTATATTATAATTTATATTTATGGCTAATAATATGATCTTGATGGCGTTACCATTTCTGACTATGGTTTTCTTGTATATAGGTATGCGAGAACCATCTCGTTCGGAGACCTGTGGCTTTTTTTGTAAAATCAACAAAATTATTTAAATAAATTAAAACGAACGCCCCACATCGCTGTAGATATCATACGTTTTCTATAGAGATGCGTTTTTAAAGTGCTATTTTTAACTTAAAACATTTTTAAATTTACATTTAACTGGTTTTAAAGACAGGTACGCCCCAATGAATCGCACGAAGAAGATAACCACGAGCAGATAGCGACGCTGGTAGAGCTTAGATTGAAGCAGGTGCTCGGTAATCTTTAACGGAAATTGCCGATTCTTTCCGATGGGTGTTTATTATATTTATAAACCCAATATGGCGGAGCGGAAGTAGGCTGGGTGAAAATGAGTTCATCAAAAGATATGTAATTACTCACTCATTAATGAAAAGAAATATGACAACGAACTGAAGAAATATTCAATAATGTCTAAGGAATGGAACTAAGGCGTCAGGACTCTCAGGTATCAACCAGAAGGAGCTTATTTATTCACGGAATGTAGCGAATTTCTTGGATCAAGAATTTTTATGAAGAAATATTATTAGCCACTGTTACTTGTGTTAGCTGGCCATAAGTTCTGCTTTACCACAGTCCACTGTTTATCTTTAGACTTTGCCAGGTATATCCTTGTTCATCCTAAATATTGGCTATTATAGCCAGATCTGGCTGGCTTTTGTAGCCAGTTCTAGCTACTCAAATGTCGTCTTTGATGGATACATTTGCAAGTGTAAACAGCTGGTGAACTCTGAATGCCAGTGAATGAGTGATGGAGGAATCCCCTCTGAATCCCCACTTGAATTGGTCCAACAGGTCTGGGAAATCCCAGAAATGAAGGTATCATTAAATTACTGTTCCTCTATTTTGGCATCTCAATGACTAGTCTGTGGACCCGACTATTCTAACAGATCTATAGTAATCACTACAGACACTAGAGAGATAGCTTTGCTCTTATTATAAATGTAAATTGTAATGTTCACGGACTACTCCATCATCCATGACCTATCCAATGAAAAGACAGTGATCAAGGAAATCTCATGTGTTTAGACCAGTGCTTCTATTGGTTCCTGGCTTCCTGCACTGAAATATCTACAGATAAATGGAAGTACGAAACCTAGATTTAGGAACTAAATCACAATCGATCTTGTCTTGTCTTCCGTTAGCTGCCCTCATTAACTTTTCGAGGCACCACAGTGATGTGTATGGAATCTTACCTATAATGTATAAGATTTTGCAACTGTTCTCCTGGTATGAATCGCGTTTATATACCGGTACACTTGTAAGTTGGCAGCTGCCCAACCGGTTAGGGGTGTACATTGTATGTACATTAAGACATCGGTGTGCTGTACATATATATATATATATCTGTGTATACTTTTATATATAAATAGATTTTAACTACCCTGCTGGACAAAACAAGTGTCCATTGGCACCGCGGTGTATTTGCCGTTCAGCTGCGGTGTCAGAGTTTGTAACTGCAGTTGAGCACCGCTGCCGAACAGAATGTACACTACGGCCAAACGGCAAGTACATCTTGGCTGAAAAGCAACTACAACGCGACTGAATGGCATGTGCACCGTGGTTAGATTTCTGGTTTGAATTTTTTTTTTTAGTTTAATGAACGTACACCGCGGCATCTACACCATAGCTGAATGGCAAGTACACCGCGGCCCAACTGTAGTTAGCCGGTGGAGCTGTGGTGTAGTTGCATTTCGGCCGCGGTGGCAACGCTAACCACACCGCGGTTGAGTGGACACTTGTTTTGTCCAGCAGGGTAGTTTGTAAACCTGACTTAAGAGTTTAGCTCTATCCAGGCCTGCAAATTTGAGGCAAACGACTAAATATTCAGTTCACCTGGAGGTTATCTAAAATGAAATGCCACGAACGAAAAACAGGTCACATGTTTTATAAATGCAGGTCTCGCGATAACTAATTATCACCTTAAATTTTGCTCAATCAAGTCCCAAAATGAGACATTCAAACTTATTATGGTGGTTCAATGAGTTGCCCATCTGTTGTTAATAATACCAGTTGTAGTGATTATTTTAACAGTTTGTGTAACTCTCCTGCTAACCTATGGTATGGATTACCTAAGCACAAATAAGGCAAACGAAAAATAGGTTACCGGTACTTAAAATTTTGAAACCTGCAGGCCTTCTATTAGAGTCTGATCTTTTTCTTTAGAAATCGTATGAGCCACCATTATGGAATTTATCTTTCATGACTGATATTAAATCACAAACAACTTGGGTCTGTAAACCACAAAACAAAGCTTACTACAAATTTAATGCTGTGGCATTAATATAGATTGCACATGTTGCCAAATTGCCACAGCATTCCCCATGGCTAATTTCGAGGGCTGAGGATGAAGGTGAACAGTGGTAAAGTCGGAGGACTCGCTAATAATATTTCTTCATTAAAAAATTTCAGCTACAATAGACAGATTTCGCTATAATATTGAACTTTTAGGAAGACACAGACCAGTGTTTGATTAAGATTTCTGAGAAATTAAGTCTAATTTCTTTATTTCTACCAGTATGAATACTAGAATATAGAGGCTCTTACCATACATGTATATTGTCCAACCTCGACAATGGGCAGCCTGGGATATTTCTCAACTTGTTTTACTCTAGGAGCTTGTGATAGACCACAGATTGGCAGAAGACATAATCAGGTAAAGGGAAATAAATAACAGTTCCTGAACATTATTAGTCATGTCATTAGGCCTACCAGTACATGTACGGTATGCCAAAGAATTCCGTTTTTTAATAAATATTTTTATTTTAGCCATATTTTATTACGACTTTTCGTGCCTTGATTGAGCTATAGTTAACCCTTTAATGATCGGAGCTGGTGAATGTTAACCCTTTAATGATCGGAGCTGGTGAATGTTAAATTCTTTGTATAAACACAAAGCTTTGACTGAGAAATCAACCCATTCTTCTACATGTAAGACAATGAAATGTTTTTAATGGAAAATAATTTTTTTTTATTGAAAACCATGGGAAAATCCGTGATAGCTTTCCGATGAATGGCAATAAGCCATATTTCCGATTAAATCCTGAATTTACCCATAATTCTGCTGTGGTTAAGGAATCTATTATTTAGGACATTACTTTACCTGCATAACATAGGGATTAATGTTCTAACTTCTGATGCCACTTATTCTAATTATTCCTCCAGTGCCTTTCAATTGTTCTGGAGTTACAATTAGTACACCAGAATATCATGCTTAGCTTACATGATAGTCAATATATCAATCACAGAGATCAATATATCAATCACAGAGATCAATATATCAATCACAGAGATATGTTAGAGAGTTCATGTACGGTATGTTGTATAGTCAATATATCAATCACAGAGATACGTTAAAGAGTTCATGTACGGTATGTTGTATAGTCAATATATCAATCACAGAGATACGTTAAAGAGTTCATGTACGGTATGTTGTAAATAATGCTCAATATGTATGGACATGTTTGTAAAAGCTTACCAAAAGAATTTTGAAAAAAAATATTTTTTTTTGCAATTAATTGTTTTGGTCATCATATCAAAAATCAAAATGAAATGTCCAATGTGGTCCATTTATTTCAATGCCGCGCTATCTGAGACTCACATAATATTTTGTATTTGGCCTAAAATGTTTTAAATTATTATTTTCACAGGATGACATTCTAGTAACTCGATTTTGGAGAGAAGAACGTGAAGATGGCGGTGTTTTTGATGTGTTTCTGAAGAAAGTGACTTATCACTCAGTATGTGAGGTAAATATTCATTTAATATCACATATACATTCAACATTCATTTAATGAAAAATACACTGTTGCATAAGTTAAGTTTACCCTGTGCCAATGCATTCTCTTATATATGCGAGTCGACCATAGGTCGCCTCGCATATATAAGAGAATGCATTGGCCTAACAATTTTTTATCATTTTTTTAAAATAAATGTTTCTTACAATTTTTAGGACATAAAATAAAAAACATCCATTACCCTGCAGGGAGCCCCACACATATATAGAAGCATATAGAAGAGTGTCGTCTACTCATGTTTGTCTGGGGCTCTGTATGGGTGAAGTTATAAAATTGTTAAAGAATACAAGAAAAAATTATTAAAATTGTAAAAAATTGTTAGGCCAATGCATTCTCTTATATATGCGAGGCGACCTATGGTTGACTCGCATATATAAGAGAATGCATTGGCACAGGGTACCGTATATCTCAACTATGGATGATCGGATCTCAATGAAATTTGGTATGCAGGTTTTGTATCAGAAGGGCTTTCAAAAGAGGGTTTATTGATGTTGTTAACATTTTCCGTTAGAGTTATCGCTCTTTCTGTATCGGAAAATGTTGGATTTCCGTCCATCGTTTGTTAGAATTCTCAAGTAATTTGTTCGTTCATCACATTTTTTTTAACAATTTGGTTTCTGACCTGCTCATATTTAAATTTTCACCATGGCAATATCCCAGCACCCGTGGTGCAACCTCTTGTTCCTAATTTATAAAATTTTACAATTTCAGTACGACAATGACTATGAGCAGGAATTTTCACATCTGATGTGGGAGACTCAGAAGGTGAAGGTCATCAAAGCTGGAACGCTAGAGAAATTTATTGAGTGTGTATCAAATGTACGAGGCGAGCTGGACTCTGCCTTCGTCAATGTTTTCCTAGCTACGTATCGGACATTCGCAGACACAGAGAGAGTGCTTGACCTGTTACTGTTAAGGTACTAGGAATACTCGGCATGTCTTAGGCCTAAACAAAAACATAGTGATGTTTCCAGTAACCTTCATCTGGGGCTGCAACTATTCAGACATTCATGATGTGATGCAAATCGCGATTTTACTAACACTAGATGAACCACTTAAATATGCATAATCCGATTAAGGGCCCCTCAATTACTATTTATTTGGATTCGGGGGTAAAAAATATTGATTCAAGTCGAGGAACCCACCTATCAACAAAGCTCAGAGTTATTAGATATCAATTTTTGAAATATATTATTTTCCCCCCCCATCAAGAATGATTACTGGCCCAGTAAACAGACGACGAGCCGACGGTCTTGGACCAAATTGCGGATGAAGATGGATAACTCTAAAATCAAGAGGCTTTCTGTTGATAATGCCAAATTTCGTCAACCAACATGTTGATAAATAACACATTTCGTGCAATTTTATACTAAAGTTGACAGTGGTTTATAGCATTATTTTGGGGCAATTAATCGATTCTGATAACTGAAGCGGCATTTCTAAAAATGTTGATGTTGTTGGAATCATTGAAGTAAAGTACAAGACCTAACTAAAATGAGTGCATTCTCTTATATATGCGAGTCTGCATCAGGCAAATACAACAGACCTCGGCCTCATAACTCGGTCAATGGGGAAACAATCGACTTATAAGTATTTTATTAATTGGCAATGGGACATTGTGTTATTTCACAGGAAGAAATATCAACATAAATGTATCATATTGATGTTGTGTGTTTTACTAAATTGACAATTATTCAAGCCATGTTTCTTCTTGTGAACTTTGTGAAGAACTTGAAGTGATTTCACAGTACTGTCTGTTTCCACTTCAAGTCGAATTGATCCAAATAGTTCCTCCGTGTATAGTTGCTCCACAAAATACTGACAATCCGTAATATCATTCGACAACAACAGTTCTGTAATATATTTTCTGTCGACCTCATATTCTTAAATTAAGTTTGCTGAGCTAAGTACGTATCATGATTTCATTTACATTACCGTTGACATATTGGCCGCGTTCTACTTATTGGCCGACTTTTGTTCTTATGATGCAGGCAGCATTCTTCTTATTACAGCCAAATAATCTATAGCTGATTAATAAATTCTCTTATATATTCGATTTTCCAAGGGAGCCTTGCATATATAAAAGAATACATTGGCCTAACAATATTTACCATGACCTTGTAAGCCAGTGCATTCTCTTATACATGTACGATAAATGAGAAGCTTACTATGGGAGACTCTCATATATACATGTATAATAGAATGGACTGGCACAGTATCTTTAATGCAGCACCACCGTAGCTCCCGTCATGAAAGGGTTACAGTACTGGATTACTCAGCATGTCGTATACTATGTATTAATGAGTAAATGTATCATGTCTTATACGGGTGATGTTTCTATGTATTAATTCTTTACCCAACAAAACGGCCAAATAAAGCTTCAACAGCCTAAAATATCTTCGGTCTGTCTCAATAACACCATACAAATATGGATATCATTGGAACCGGTTCATTGACCACATTGTGATGGTTACAGTTATGCCCTGTGCCAATGCATTCTCTTATATATGCGAGTCGACCATAGGTCGCCTCGCATATATAAGAGAATGCATTGGCCTAAAAAAATCCTTTTTTTAACACTTTTTACCATTTTTTCTTACATTCTTTAACAATTTTATAATTTTTTATTACATTTTTTAACAATTTTTATAATATTTTTCTACATTCTTTGACAATTTTATCATTTTTAATATGTGTTAAGCCAATGCATTCTCTTATATATGCGAGGCGACCTATGGTCGACTCGCATATATAAGAGAATGCATTGGCACAGGGCCGTTCTGTTGGGTAAAGGGTTAATGAGTAATATTGTATCCACACATTTTATACTACAAATCTGGGAGTTTGAAATTAAGGGTAAATCTGATGAATATCAGTCCTGATTCAGTATATTGCCCGTATTTTGTGTCTTTGGTGACTATGGGACTAAAATGAATATTTTATATATAAATACTTACAGTAATGCCCTAAGTAATTGACTCCATAACCACAGCAGAATTATGGGTAACTTTTCAGGATTTAGTCGGAAATATGGCTTGTTGCCATTCATCGGAAAGCTCTGGGGGAGAGCTTTCCGATGAATGGCAACAAGCCATATTTCCGACTAAATCATGAAAAGTTACCCATAATTCTGCTTTGGTTATGGAGTCGATTACTTAGGGCATTACTGTTCTCACAAATTAAAAAATAAATGAATAATAAATAGAGAATATCTACAGTTTTTTGTTTGAATACCGAAATATCTCATGATTTCTGGAAACAAATTTTCATGAGCGGCTGCAAACCGTGCGTGAAAATTCAATATTTCTTTCCAGACACGAATGAGATGTTTCAGGTATTGAAACAAAAACTGTAGGTGTTCTTTTTATTATATGTACCTTATTAATACTTAAAGTTTCAAAAAAATTTCAGACTTCAGCAGCTGCAATGTGATGGTAAGGTCAAGTCAGAGGTCAACGATGAACAGGAAAAGTGAGTGCATTTATCTCCAAATAATATTTTGATTCATTTTATTCATTGATTTTAATATTCCTGTTTTTGAAAGAGCTGGGCTTAGTATGTTATTGGTCTGTCCATCCGTTTGCTTTTGGTTTCCTGATGATAACTTTAGATAGTCTCAACTGAATGGAATGAAATTAGAAAAATATAGTTTTACCAGCATAAAATACAGGTCGAGTTCGAATTCGGGTTCCACCCGCCCATTTGCACTCAAATTTAATTTCCTGATAATAACTTTAGTAAGTCTGAACAGAATGGAATGAATTTGGGTTCCGTGCATCAATTTTAACCAGAGTTATGGCCCTTTGTTAGAATTACCATGGGCATATTTTGCCATGCTCTAGCGACGCCCTTGTATCCATTGATTTTTTATAGATACCTGATTTCTCATTAGGTGAAGACCTCTCCTCCTTTCTGGTGGATGTGGCAATTTGTTTCAAGTATATTTTCTTATGAAATTTGTTTAAAATTGGGCTTGAGTTGGTCACAATTATTAATTGTGACAACTCAAGCCCAATTTTATGTCGAGTGTCAGATAATGTTTATTAATTATTCATATTAAGCTTTCTATATACTAAGCCCCGACCCTCTGAATGAAGATTTGGGTGTATATAGTGGAGACGTCCATCCTTCTGTCCATCCTTCAATCCATCCATCAAGCCGTCCGTCCATCCATCCATCCGTCCATCCTTCCATTGAGCTGTCCTTCCTTCCGTCCCTAACAAACATTTCACAACACAGCTCAGGTATCGATAGTCTGATTTGGATGTCCTTTGGTATGCCGGTAGACCAGCATTGTAGAAAGGATCTCCACATTGTGCATCTTTTGTCTGCACTTAATATCCAGAGTTATGGCCCTTTGCTGGACTTAGTGTAAAATGCATCAATGCGTCCATAACAAACATGATATGGATGTCTTTATTATTGGATTTTGTTGTCCTTTGTCATGGTGATAGCACAGATTGGGGGGAAAGGATATCCACACGCTATGGGTTTTGTCAATTAATTTTTACCTGAGTTATGGCCCTTGTTTGACTTGGAAATTTGTGAATTGAGGATTTGGGGGTATATAGTGGAGACCTTCATCCATCCTTCATAGTGCAGATTTTGTCCCCATTTATTTTTTCAGAGTTATGTCCCTTTGCCAGAGACATTGCCTGGGTTTTTTTTTGTCTGCACTTTTTTCCAGAGATATGGCCCTTTGCCAGAGTTATGCCCGGAGCTAAACCGAGAGAAATACCTCATTATTACTTCATGTTCTCTCTAAATATAGCCAATATTGAGCATACAGTCAAGGGCATTGGCCCATACTTGGCGTTGCTCTTGTTTGATAATTTCCTTGCTTTTCTTACAGGGCTATCAAATCAGTATTATCACTGTGGCTCGACACATACCCAGAGGATTTTCGCAGCCATCCAGATTATCCATGTCTCAACAAAATTGCGTCGTTTGCACAACAGTACATTCCCAGCAGTGATCTGGGTGTCCGATCCCGACACAGAATCGAAAAATACACGAAAGAAATCAACGATCAACTAGGTTAGTTCTATATATCATGTTCGATTTCAGAAACGGGTAGATAAATACACAGAGGAAATCAACAATGAACTAGGTCAATACACGGTTCACGCTGTCAGTGGCACATGACCAGTTTTTTTCTCAAAATTTTTCATTTCATCTAATTTTTTGGCACTCACCTCTCCAAGCATGCAAATAGTCTGTCTGCCATTTGCAGAAGAGGTCCCCAGATGGTGAATTTAGTGATGCTATTCCACACAGTGGTCTAGCATCACCATATTCGCCCTCTGTGGACCTCATTCTGGTTAGGCCTCATCTTCTTGGAAGTATCTATAGTCCAAAATTAACATTGTTTTAGTTACTTTTTCCCTTCTGGGAAGTTTCTATATTCCCTAATTTGCAGAAGATAAAATTCATAATCAAGGTGACTAATGGGTGAACATCACCAACTCCAACTGGGGAACTTTACTCTGATCATATTTCTCCCATGCAGCAGTTGAGGGCCTAAGCAGAATGAGGTTTCCAGAGGGTGAATTTGATAATGCTAGCCCATCGTGCGGGATAGCGTCACTAAATTCACCCTCTGGGTACCTCATTCTGCATACGACAGACATGCTATTTCCCGCGTCTCCATTTCCGATGTGATGCACTATGATTTATTATTTTATTATTTTTAGCTGCTGAAGTGAAGTTCCGGGTCTCCATTTCCGATGTGATGCACTATTATTTTGAACCACTGAAGTTTGCTGAGATTCTCGCTCAAACTTTCGCAGAGCAGCTCACATATAAGGATGCTGTAAGTTAGAAGTTTATGTTTGAAGTTAGAAGTTATCGATCTAAACATGTCTGATGTAGACTCAAAGTGGGATTCAAATGATAATATTAATTTTGCTCAACTTGTTCAAATTTTCATAAATTAAAAAATTGGCGTGATGTTATTCTCATTTGTAGATTATATGCAGCAAGCAAAGGTTTCTAAACTCATTATGGGATAATGCACACCTTTAAATTTCTGATACTGTCTTTCTGATTAAATATCTGCGTATATTTTTTATTGATAACAACACGAAATGAAATAAGAATATTTGTTTGTGTTTTTAATTTAATTACATGTACTTTCAACCATATTGCCTGTGGATTAACAGTGGATTAACACAGAACATTCAATGGCTCAAGTTGTTAACCCTTCCATGACGGAGCTTCCTGTAGGGAGCCCCATATAGGTGGCAGCTTGTATTGCTGAGTGTCGTCTGCTCATGTCTCTGAGGGGCTCCATAAGGGTAGTTTAACCCTTCCATGATGGAGCTTCCTGTAGGGAGCCCCATATAGGTGGCAGCTTGTATTGCTGAGTGTCGTCTGCTCATGTCTCTGAGGGCCCCTAAGTGTAGTTTAACCCTTCCATGACTGGAGCTTCCTGTAGGGAGCCCCATATAGGTGGCAGCTTGTATTGCTGAGTGTCGTCTGCTCATTTCTCTGAGGGGCCCCTAAGTGTAGTTTAACCCTTCCATGACAGAGCTTCCTGTAGGGAGCCCCATATAGGTGGCAGCTTGTATTGCTGAGTGTCGTCTGCTCATGTCTCTGAGGGGCCCCTAATTGTAGTTTAACCCTTCCATGACGGAGCTTCCTGTAGGGAGCCCCATATAGGTGGCAGCTTGTATTGCTGAGTGTCGTCTGCTCATGTCTCTGAGGGGCCCCTAAGTGTAGTTTAACCCTTCCATGATGGAGCTTCCTGAAATATTGCAAAAACCATGTACTACTGCATTCTATTATATATGCGAGTCTCCCATAGTTAGAGATTGCACTGGCACATGATCTTTAATGCTGCACCAGCATGGCTGTAGAATAGAGATTCATGGCATGATCTTTACACTTCCAAGAATGATCTCTGATGAGTCACAATTCTATTAGAAATTTATTAACCAAGTGCCCTACATCTGATATCTCACAGTTAACACAAAATAACCCAACGCAAATCTGATATCTCACAAAATAACCCAACGCAAATCTGATATCTCACAGTTAACACAAAATAACCCAACGGAAATCGAACATCATAATTATATTCTAATTTACATAATAATACAGTTCCAGCACTGACATTGATATTATTACGATGAGCTCTAATGCACATGCCGATAATACACATATGTCTTATGCCAAAAAAAAAAACCTCTTTGTTTCCAATACCCTGCCTGGCTGAGATTTTCTTGCCTGCCTCAATTTTTTTTTTCAATTTTCTCAAGAAGGCTAGTCAAAAGTTACCTGTTACAGTGTCAATGTGAATATTTATTGTTTTTTCCCCCAATCCCGAAAGCAAAAATAAGTCAGTTATTGGTAGAGATCATACTGCAGAGTGAATGAATTCAAGGGACAGCAATTTTTTACCCAATGCTTGGCTCATTTTCAATGCACATTGATCTACCATATTCCATGGGGCTGTAACTACACTATTATATCACTTACGGCTGAAAGGTTAAAAAAAAAAATCCCTGCCTGCCTGTCTGGAAAATTATCTCATTGTTATCGGAAACAGAGAAGTTTTTTGTTTCGGCCTTACTAAAATATATGTGACCGGATTTAGAGGCTGCATGATTTTCTTATTTTATCTTTCTATTTGCAGGAGTTATTTAAGAGAGTCATTCCTCACCACTGCCTCGGCGCTGTTTGGTCACGGCGCCGAAAAGAACATGACCAAGCTCCCTCTGTCTCCGCCACCATAGATCAATTTAATAAAGTCTCCCTGCGGGTAATTTCGACAATACTGAATCCACCTGAGCTCAAAACATCCCAACGGGGGAAGATCATCTACAAGTGGATAAACATAGCTGAAGTAAGTACTGTACTATACTATACTATACACAAACATAGCTCATTGTGGATAAACATAGCTGAAGTAAGTTACTATACTATACTATACTATACTATACTATACTATACTATACTATACTATACACAAACATAGCTCATTGTGGATAAACATAGCTGAAGTAAGTTACTATACTATACTATACTATACTATACTATACTATACTATACTATACACAAACATAGCTCATTGTGGATAAACATAGCTGAAGTAAGTACTGTAACCTTTTCCAGAACAAATTTGGCATCTGTGGAAAGCAACTTTCGGTGGTTATTTTTCGGGGTTTGCTGGAAAATAACGCAATTCTACTCAACCGTTCTTATTTAATTTTCACCGCATTGAAAATAATTACTTCTGTTCATCCACTGTGTGACTTCTAAGGTGTTTTCTTCTTAACCTTTTGAAATATGTGTTTGTATTTGTAGAATCTCCGCCATTTGAAGAACTTTTCTTCATTGAAAGCTATCATATCCGGTCTCCAGTCTCATCCAGTCTACAGATTAAGAAAGGCGTGGTCATCCATACCCAAGTGAGTAATATACAACCCTAAACCTAACCCTAATCCCAATCCTAACCCTAACACTAACCCTAGCTATCATATCTGGTCTGCAGTCTCATCCAGTGTACAGATTACGAAAGGCATGGTCATCCATACCCAAGTGAGTAATATACAACCCTAACCCTAAACCTAACCCTAACCCTAGCTATCATATCTGGTCTGCAGTCTCATCCAGTCTACAGATTAAGAAAGGCGTGGTCATCCATACCCAAGTGAGTAATATACAACCCTAAACCTAACCCTAATCCCAATCCTAACCCTAACACTAACCCTAACCCTAGCTATCATATCTGGTCTGCAGTCTCATCCAGTCTACAGATTAAGAAAGGCGTGGTCATCCATACCCAAGTGAGTAATATACAACCCTAACCCTAAACCTAACCCTAACCCTAGCTATCATATCTGGTCTGCAGTCTCATCCAGTCTACAGATTAAGAAAGGCGTGGTCATCCATACCCAAGTGAGTAATACACAACCCTAACACTAACCATAACCCCTAGCTATCATATCCGGTCTCCAGTCTACAGATTAATAAAGGCGTTGTCTTCTATACCCAAGTGAGTAATATACAACCCTAACCCTAAACCTAACACTAACCCTAACCCCTAGCTACCATATCCGGTCTCCAGTCTCATCCAGTTTACAGATTACGAAAGGCGTTGTCTTCTATACCCAAGTGAGTAATATACAACCCCAACCCTAAACCTAACACTAACCCCTAGCTACCATATCCGGTCTCCAGTCTCATCCAGTTTACAGATTACGAAAGGCATGGTCATCCATACCCAAGTGAGTAATTTACATGACGTAATGCTTCCACCGTCAGAGTCCAGTAAATGCCACCATCTTAGGGGGTGGAATTCTACTATTTTTGGGTACGACGTCATGAGCTAATGACATAGTAACTGTACTGCTTTCTTATGCTCCAGTACACCTTGGCGCTGGTTACCTGGCGGTTTCTAATGACATAGTAACTGTACTGCTTTCTTATGCTCCAGTACACCTTGGCGCTGGTTACCTGGGGGTTTCTGGTGATGCTATATATATCAATGACGTAATCCCCAGATAAACTATGTCAGCACTGGCTAGTCGCTACATACCGGAATGTAAGTCGCGATTTTTTTACCCTGTGCCAATGCATTCTCTTATATATGCGAGTCGACCATAGGTCGCCTCGCATATATAAGAGAATGCATTGGCCAAACAATTTTTTATCATTTTAATAATTTTTTCTTGTATTCTTTAACAATTTTATAATTTCACCCATACAGAGCCCCAGACAAACACGAGCAGACGACACTCTTCTATATGCTTCTATATATGTGTGGGGCTCCCTGCAGGGTAATGGATGTTTTTTATTTTAGTCACAATTGAATAGATACCAGTCCTTTCGAAACAGGAAAGAGTAAAAGGTACGGATTACCAATTTGCCCTAATATGAAATGATGTACCCTGATGTACAATTTCATAAAACACGGCACCTGAACTATGCAAAATTTCAAACAAACAGTCCGGTTTGATACCAATTTAATCACATTCTCATTTCGTCATCAAAATTGCAGCAGCGTTATTTTCCTGGTGTTACTTGTGCAATTGACAAACAGTGAAAATGAAACATTTATTTTAAACTCAATTCATTCTTATAAATGCTGGTATAGATGATTTTTTTGTAAAGAAATTTGTTATCTCTTGTGCTACCCTTATCCATGAATATAAAAGCAATGTTCCATTTTGTTTTTAGAGAAAGTGTGGAGCTGTTCAATGAACTTTCTGAGATATTTTCTTCCGAAAACAACCAGTTGGCATCCAGAGAACTCCTCATGAAGGTACGCACTATAATGAAATTATAATAATTCTCATTCATATATTATCGAGCACTCATCTTTGATTGTGTGATGGCGGTACAACAATAATTTAAATATGTTCGTCTATATTCATATATTATCGTGCACTCATCTTCGATTGTGTGATGGCGGTACAACAATAATTTAAGTCTGTTCGCCTATATTCATATATTATCGTGCACTCATCTTCGATTGTGTGATGGCGGTACAACAATAATTTAAGTCTGTTCGCCTATATTCATATATTATCGAGCACTCATCTTCGATTTTGTGATGGCGGTACAACAATAATTTAAGTCTGTTCGTCTATATTCATATATTATCGAGCACTCATCTACGATTGTGTGATGGCGGTACAACAATAATTTAAATATGTTCGCCAATATTCATATTTGGAGTGTTGGCAGCTTTCCCCTTATTCTTAACATTTTCTGATATTTTGTCTAATTGACTTTGTATCAGGTCTGGAACAGGTGGAGTTTCTATACCTGACCTCTACAGGTTTGGCATATTTTCTAATTACTACTCAAAATTAATGTCAATACTAGAGCTGTTAATTTTCACGGCTTGCCAGAGCGAAAAACCCCAAAATACCGATAAGTTTCTTCCGCATGTGGCCCCAATTAATAGATCTGATTTTCCTTAGTAAAATGGACAGGTGTAGAACTGTAGATACACTTTGATAGCATGGTTAATTGATATTCACACTCTCCCAAAGCCATGATTGTGTCATGATGTCTTAAAATGCTGTATAAACACGGACACTTCACAGGTTACCTGTAGAAGTGAAAAATGACTGACAAGACAATGTAAACAATAGAAGGGGGAAAACTCTATATTTTTAACAGGTTATGTTTCATTTCCCTGACTGCTGTAGCTTTCTACTGGGCATGTCTTATAAGCCACAGGCGGCTACAGCTGGCTACATCCTGCACACTCAAATATGGCTATTATTTCTCAGCCATTCAAAGCATTGTATTATTTTATATATTAACATGCATGTATGTCACATGTTTTCATTACTGTTTTGTTTAGGTATATATACTTGTAAAATAAACACAAATAGAAGCTCATAATATTACATAATCTTCATCATATACAAAAAGATGAAATGATTTTTATTAACATGCCACTCATGAGCATATTTGGGCATACCTCCCGCGAAAATCTCTCGGATGGCCATTTTCAAAACTTTAAGACATATTATGTACTTGTTCGGGTGCGTGAAACTGATAAGTGAGTATTCAGGTGCTATGCCAACTGGAGGAATGTAGCATTCTACTAACATCACCAAAAATTTCAAGCAAATCGACCGTACCACTACATAGAAAACATTGTCTGAACTACGCTCAATTGTAAATATTTACTATTCAAATCGGGACGCTTCTATCAGCGATAAGCCAACGAAAACGATTTCGCCATCGGCAGTCACTGCATTTAATTAATATATAAGAATGTCGGTGTGTGTTGTCAATTTAGATATCATATTTGTAAAAATAACTACTTAGAACAAGATTATTCTCCATTTCTATTTGATCACCCTACCGGAGTGTTTCACATCACTTTAACAGGTCTGTCAATACCAACAACATCAGTATTCGGGTCTAAAAATACTTTGTTCAATTCCAATAATCATCGGGTATTTTAATAAAAAAGTAATCCGTCAGCAATATGGTGATTGTGTAGACGAGTCTGAGACCAGTAAGCCGGTTCTATGAGGGTGATGATTGCCATTATTACCTGAACAAATAGATCAGTAAGCCGATGCTATGAGGGTGATGATTGCCGTTGTTACCTAAACAAGCCGGTTCTATGAGGGTGATGATTGCCGTTATTACCTAAACAAGCCGATGCTATGAGGGTGATGATTGCCGTTGTTACCTAAACAAGCCGGTTCTATGAGGGTGATGATTGCCATTATTACCTAAACAAATGTTCATAAAAGTTACGTGATAGATTCTATGATTGATATCGGTAAAATTTACTCAAAAATCACCAAATTAATATCAAAGACACACATTTTACTGAGTTTGCAGTCGCAATACATCCTGTGTTTAACACATATTTGAACATAATAAGCAACTATAGTAATTAATTGAACATGTTTGTTGGGGGGGGGAAATGTCTCAATTCTATCTCAGTTCTCTACAAGTTATTCAATTATTTCGTATCGATTATTATTTTTTCCCAATATATCAAACTCAAATAAAAAGGTTGCTCCATCTGGGTTTCGGGACCATGTGCATAGACCTGAGAAATGGGAAGTTGACTTTGCCAATAGTAATTGTTATAATAATCCTCAAAATATGGTGCTGGATATTTGCAGAATGAGGTCCCCAGAGGAGGGAATTTAGTGATGCTACCCTACCCTCCACATTAGGCTGGCATCACTAAATTCACCCTGTGGGGGACCTCATTCTGCTCAGGCCTCATCTTCTCTGAAAAGTCTCTTTATTATAAAAAAAAACAAGTTTTTTAATTTCTTTAGAACCTTTATTTTAAAATAGTTTGAATTTAGTTTCTTTTTCTTTTAGTTTCTCTGTATCCCCAAATTGGCAGATAACATAATATATAATTGAGGTGCACATCACCATCTGGGAACATAAACCTGTGTCTCTTATCCGTGCAGAATGAGGTCTCCTGAGTATGATTTAATGATGCTAACTCACTGTCTGGGGTAGCGTCATTAAATTCACCCTCTGGGGACCTCATTCTGCTTATGTCCACCACCCTATTTGAGCCCTGCTGGGTAAATTCAATCTGATCTTAGGTCTCACATAGCAGTTGAGGCTGAAGTAGAATGAGGTTCTCAGAGGGTGAATGTGGCGATGATTGCCCACCCACTTTCTGCAAATGATAGACACTATTTGCAGACTTGGGCACTGGATTCGGTTAAACTGTTTGCTATTAATATTACTTAACTTTGACCTTTTGTTTCAGGAAGCCACTGCTAAATTACCAGATATGGAGAGTAGTAACAGAACTCTAAGACGGAAAAATATGCTCAAGCGGCAATCATGGATAGAAAATGTAAGAACCGACAATGTTCGACAATTCGTGTCTTCTACAAGTGTACATTTTGTAAATAAAATTATCTATCTATATGCCCAAAGTGGGGGGGGGGGGGGGGGGGGTTCCATAGCAGGTGTACCTAGCTGCCCGATTACTATCTATATTAAATGATCTATCTATATGCCGGGCTTACTGAGGGTTGTATACAGTATGCCCAGAGTTCCCACATCGAAAACCAGGAATAATCTTGAATGTGATCAACATTCTGGGCCTTAAAATTGTTTCAATTGCTTTAGAAGGCCTTATATAGCCTTGATTAGCAGAATTTTCACTGGTCACAGAATGCATAAAGATTTTTTGAAAAACTGGAACAGTTTTGGGAAATGGCATTCAATGTCCTTGAAACTAGGGTCCTACAAATCGGTACTGTCCCGAAACACTGTTTGTCCCATGTGATGTTAGTTCCTTATAAAATACCACCGAATTGCACATGTGATCAAGCCTTGAAATAGTGTGTCTGTCATTTGCAGAATGAGGTCCCCAGAGGGTGAATTTAGTGATGCTACCCCGCATATCAAACCTGACACCCCCACTTACATGTAGGTTGGAAAATTTCCGACTGATAACAATTCCAATGACAATGTTGACCAAATATATGACAGACACACTATTTCAAGGCTTGCATGTGATGTTATTTCCATTTAAAATAGTTACACTCTAATTTGAAGTAATTTCCCCGGTGTATTATAGAAACAAAATCGGGACCAATTTTTAAGTCCTGTTTTATGCGGCTAGCTGATTCGATTCAAGATTCAATATGATGTCGACATCGACCCCCCCAATTTGATATTGAATTTTTAATCTGCTCAGAGAGGTTGAATCGCACAGTGCTTTTTCTATATGAATGTTGAGACTCACAAATTATGTTTTAATTTGTTTCACATCTTTGTTTTTTCTTATATATTTAATTAAATTTTTTTTAGATCAAAATTTTGAAAAACTAAATACATTTATAATGCCTCCACCAGGGTACGCTGAGTCACCACACCAAATTTAGATGAAATCGGACAAGCAGTCAGGGAGAAAAATCCAGACAGACAGACAAATCCTACTCTTTTATTATATAGATAAAGACCTATAATCCTACAGACATGTATCATACAATGAAACTATAACTTATTCTGTATATGTGACCCGCCATATCAAATCCAGTCGTAAGTTGGGATTTTTTTACCCTGTGCCAATGCATTCTCTTATATATGCGAGTCGACCATAGGTCGCCTCGCATATATAAGAGAATGCATTGGCCTAACAATTTTTTACAATTTTAATAATTTTTTCTTGTATTCTTTAACAATTTTATAGTTTCACCCATACAGAGCCCCAGACAAACATGAGCAGACGACACTCTTCTATATGCTTCTATATATGTGTGGGGCTCCCTGCAGGGTAATGGATGTTTTTTATTTTATGTCCTAAAAATTGTAAGAAACATTTAATTAAAAAAATTATAAAAAATTGTTAGGCCAATGCATTCTCTTATATATGCGAGGCGACATATGGTCGACTCACATATATAAGAGAATGCATTGGCACAGGGTAAAAAAATCCCGACTTACGACTGGATTTGATATGGCGGGTCACATATATTCGCATATGTATCGATGATCAACTTTCAAAAGCCAATATAATCAAATATCTACTTTCTAAATTTTGGTGGGCCTCAGTGGCTCAGTCGGTTAGGGGTACAACTCCAAGCCATTTCGCCCTCCAGCGCTGGCGATAAGGGTTCAAATCCACATGTTTCCATCGTGGACTTTGTAACTCGAAATCGTTATCTGGTGGAGTTACCAGTTACTCGCCGATGGCGGGTGGTTTGCCGCACATGGTTGACGAGTTTATCAGCCATTGAAATTACTGTTAGATTAGTCACAAGTGTGCGGATTTCCTCCACCACTAAAACTGGCAATGTCGTTATATGGCCTTAGTTGCTAAAGCGACAATAAACCCCAATCAATCAATCAATCAATCTAAATTTTGGTGGAAGGATGGGCCAACCACGCACGTCAAAAGCTGAACGTAGAATGAGCGCTAAATCTTCGTTTGCATTCAAGCACACTTTAGAACAATCGAGAAACCTGTGCTGAATCAATTCAATAGCAATCAATGCTTTTCACACGTGAACCACTGTCGCCAATCACCCAGATATGACCCATCAATTTAACCCACTTATCTCCAAATAATTCTTCATTGAACTTCAATATAGTAAATTATTGTATTTTAGGGGATAGTTCAGGGAACGGTTCCATACTTGGGAACATTTCTAACGGACCTCACAATGATCGACGCTGCCAACCCAGACATGGTCGAGAATGGGTATATTAATTTCGAGAAACACAGGAAGGAATTTGAGGTGCTGGCTCAACTTAAACTGCTCCAATCCGCTGCCCAGATATACGGGTTCAACGAGGATCAAAAATTCTGGGAGTGGTTCGATTCTGTTCCGACTTTTGATGAAAACAAAAGGTAAGAAATCAGTCTCTTCGAAAAGCTGACGAAAATCCTATATCGGAATTGCGTCTCTTGAAGTGTCCATAATATTTCATTTCTATGACAACATGATATGATGTAATAAACTATATGCCATCGTCTATTTTCAGTTTAATGAACGTACACCGCAGCAACTACACCATGGCCAAATCGCAGGTACACCACGGCCCAACTGTAGTTAGCCGGTGGAGCTGCGGTGTAGTTGCATTTCGGCCTCGGTGCCAATGCTAACCGCACCGCAGTTAGGTGGACACTTGTTTTGTCCAGCAGGGTAGCTGGTTTATTTCATAGAGGTTTAGAGACCAAGTCTTCTCGGTCAACAACAGCTTGGTATATCGGTTGGGTTGATGCTGTTTTCAACTGAGTGCCATTCCGTTACTCTTCTATAACAGACTTTCGTTGAAAAGACGTACTACATTTACACATTAAAAGACGTACTACATTTACACATTAAAAGACGTATTACATTTACACATTAAAAGACGTACTACATTTACACATTAAAAGATGTATTACATTTACACATTAAAAGACGTACTACATTTACACATTAAAAGACGTACTACATTTACACATTTACACTGAATTGCTTCATGTTTCTATTTCAGTCACGCAATGTCTTGTGCAATAGAAAAAGAATCTATAAACTCCGCCAAGCTCAGGAAGAAGTCGGCCAGGTAAGAATGATGCTCTAATGATGTGTTCTTTCTAGACCAAGTCTTCTCGGTCCACAACAGCTTGGGGATATCGGTTGGCTTGATGCTGTTTTTGGACCGAGTCCCCTCCCGTTGTTCTTCTATAATGGACAGTACACCCAGAATCGTGGGTGGGAGTTATCTTGCTTGTATGTCTTCGGAATAGGTCAAATGGAAGCCTTGCGTATATGAACATAGAGGGCAGCCTTTTCCGTGCATGATGATATCAAACATGCTTATATCAGAGGTCCTTGGAATGTCAAAGCAACAAGATTTATAAGTAAACAAAGTCTTGTTTTCCAGATAATTTGTCATGCTATCAGTAAATGCATGTAAACAATATAATTAAACGATCATATCATCACTTTACCTTTTTCTGTCACGGTATATGATATATCATTCTGTCATGGTATATGATATATCATTCTGTCACGGTATATGATATATCATTCTGTCATGGTATATGATATATCATTCTGTCACGGTATATGATATATCATTCTGTCATGGTATATGATATATCATTCTGTCATGGTATATGATATATCATTCTGTCACGGTATATGATATATCATTCTGTCATGGTATATGATATATCATTCTGTCACGGTATATGATATATCATTCTGTCATGGTATATGATATATCATTCTGTCATGGTATATGATATATCATTCTGTCACGGTATATGATATATCATTCTGTCATGGTATATGATATATCATTCTGTCACGGTATATGATATATCATTCTGTCACGGTATATGATATATCATTCTGTCACGGTATATGATATATCATTCTGTCACGGTATATGATATATCATTCTGTCATGGTATATGATATATCATTCTGTCATGGTATATGATATATCATTCTGTCATGGTATATGATATATCATTCTGTCACGGTATATGATATATCATTCTGTCATGGTATATGATATATCATTCTGTCATGGTATATGATATATCATTCTGTCACGGTATATGATATATCATTCTGTCACGGTATATGATATATCATTCTGTTATGGTATATGATATATCATTCTGTCATGGTATATGATATATCATTCTGTCATGGTATATGATATATCATTCTGTCATGGTATATGATATATCATTCTGTCATGGTATATGATATATCATTCTGTCATGGTATATGATATATCATTCTGTCACGGTATATGATATATCATTCTGTCATGGTATATGATATATCATTCTGTCACGGTATATGATATATCATTCTGTCACGGTATATGATATATCATTCTGTCATGGTATATGATATATCATTCTGTCATGGTATATGATATATCATTCTGTCACGGTATATGATATATCATTCTGTCATGGTATATGATATATCATTCTGTCATGGTATATGATATATCATTCTGTCATGGTATATGATATATCATTCTGTCATGGTATATGATATATCATTCTGTCACGGTATATGATATATCATTCTGTTATGGTATATGATATATCATTCTGTCACGGTATATGATATATCATTCTGTCACGGTATATGATATATCATTCTGTCACGGTATATGATATATCATTCTGTCACGGTATATGATATATCATTCTGTCACGGTATATGATATATCATTCTGTCATGGTATATGATATATCATTCTGTCATGGTATATGATATATCATTCTGTTATGGTATATGATATATCATTCTGTCATGGTATATGATATATCATTCTGTCACGGTATATGATATATCATTCTGTCACGGTATATGATATATCATTCTGTCATGGTATATGATATATCATTCTGTCATGGTATATGATATATCATTCTGTCATGGTATATGATATATCATTCTGTCACGGTATATGATATATCATTCTGTCATGGTATATGATATATCATTCTGTCATGGTATATGATATATCATTCTGTCACGGTATATGATATATCATTCTGTCACGGTATATGATATATCATTCTGTCATGGTATATGATATATCATTCTGTCACGGTATATGATATATCATTCTGTCACGGTATATGATATATCATTCTGTCATGGTATATGATATATCATTCTGTCACGGTATATGATATATCATTCTGTCACGGTATATGATATATCATTCTGTCATGGTATATGATATATCATTCTGTCACGGTATATGATATATCATTCTGTCATGGTATATGATATATCATTCTGTCACGGTATATGATATATCATTCTGTCATGGTATATGATATATCATTCTGTCACGGTATATGATATATCATTCTGTCACGGTATATGATATATCATTCTGTCACGGTATATGATATATCATTCTGTCACGGTATATGATATATCATTCTGTCATGGTATATGATATATCATTCTGTCATGGTATATGATATATCATTCTGTTATGGTATATGATATATCATTCTGTCATGGTATATGATATATCATTCTGTCATGGTATATGATATATCATTCTGTCATGGTATATGATATATCATTCTGTCATGGTATATGATATATCATTCTGTCATGGTATATGATATATCATTCTGTCACGGTATATGATATATCATTCTGTCATGGTATATGATATATCATTCTGTCACGGTATATGATATATCATTCTGTCACGGTATATGATATATCATTCTGTCATGGTATATGATATATCATTCTGTCATGGTATATGATATATCATTCTGTCACGGTATATGATATATCATTCTGTCACGGTATATGATATATCATTCTGTCACGGTATATGATATATCATTCTGTCATGGTATATGCTATATCATTCTGTCACGGTATATGATATATCATTCTGTCACGGTATATGATATATCATTCTGTCACGGTATATGATATATCATTCTGTCACGGTATATGATATATCATTCTGTCACGGTATATGATATATCATTCTGTCACGGTATATGATATATCATTCTGTCACGGTATATGATATATCATTCTGTCATGGTATATGATATATCATTCTGTCATGGTATATGATATATCATTCTGTCATGGTATATGATATATCATTCTGTCATGGTATATGATATATCATTCTGTCACGGTATATGATATATCATTCTGTCATGGTATATGATATATCATTCTGTCACGGTATATGATATATCATTCTGTCATGGTATATGATATATCATTCTGTCACGGTATATGATATATCATTCTGTCACGGTATATGATATATCATTCTGTCACGGTATATGATATATCATTCTGTCACGGTATATGATATATCATTCTGTCACGGTATATGATATATCATTCTGTCATGGTATATGATATATCATTCTGTCACGGTATATGATATATCATTCTGTCACGGTATATGATATATCATTCTGTCATGGTATATGATATATCATTCTGTCATGGTATATGATATATCATTCTGTCATGGTATATGATATATCATTCTGTCACGGTATATGATATATCATTCTGTCACGGTATATGATATATCATTCTGTCATGGTATATGATATATCATTCTGTCACGGTATATGATATATCATTCTGTCACGGTATATGATATATCATTCTGTCATGGTATATGATATATCATTCTGTCATGGTATATGATATATCATTCTGTCATGGTATATGATATATCATTCTGTCATGGTATATGCTATATCATTCTGTCACGGTATATGATATATCATTCTGTCACGGTATATGATATATCATTCTGTCACGGTATATGATATATCATTCTGTCATGGTATATGATATATCATTCTGTCACGGTATATGATATATCATTCTGTCATGGTATATGATATATCATTCTGTCATGGTATATGATATATCATTCTGTCATGGTATATGATATATCATTCTGTCATGGTATATGATATATCATTCTGTCATGGTATATGATATATCATTCTGTCATGGTATATGATATATCATTCTGTCATGGTATATGATATATCATTCTGTCATGGTATATGATATATCATTCTGTCATGGTATATGATATATCATTCTGTCACGGTATATGATATATCATTCTGTCACGGTATATGATATATCATTCTGTCATGGTATATGATATATCATTCTGTCATGGTATATGATATATCATTCTGTCACGGTATATGATATATCATTCTGTCATGGTATATGATATATCATTCTGTCATGGTATATGATATATCATTCTGTTATGGTATATGATATATCATTCTGTTATGGTATATGATATATCATTCTGTCATGGTATATGATATATCATTCTGTCACGGTATATGATATATCATTCTGTCACGGTATATGATATATCATTCTGTCATGGTATATGATATATCATTCTGTTATGGTATATGATATATCATTCTGTCACGGTATATGATATATCATTCTGTCACGGTATATGATATATCATTCTGTCATGGTATATGATATATCATTCTGTTATGGTATATGATATATCATTCTGTTATGGTATATGATATATCATTCTGTCATGGTATATGATATATCATTCTGTCACGGTATATGATATATCATTCTGTCATGGTATATGATATATCATTCTGTCACGGTATATGATATATCATTCTGTCACGGTATATGATATATCATTCTGTCATGGTATATGATATATCATTCTGTCACGGTATATGATATATCATTCTGTCACGGTATATGATATATCATTCTGTCACGGTATATGATATATCATTCTGTCATGGTATATGATATATCATTCTGTCACGGTATATGATATATCATTCTGTCATGGTATATGATATATCATTCTGTCATGGTATATGATATATCATTCTGTCATGGTATATGATATATCATTCTGTCATGGTATATGATATATCATTCTGTCACGGTATATGATATATCATTCTGTCATGGTATATGATATATCATTCTGTCATGGTATATGATATATCATTCTGTCATGGTATATGATATATCATTCTGTCACGGTATATGATATATCATTCTGTCACGGTATATGATATATCATTCTGTCACGGTATATGATATATCATTCTGTCACGGTATATGATATATCATTCTGTCATGGTATATGATATATCATTCTGTCACGGTATATGATAGATCATTCTGTCACGGTATATGATATATCATTCTGAAGACAGATACTTCGTGGACATGTTAAATCACATTCAGGGTTTCACATAAATACCCGGGCTCCACATGTTGTACATATTTTGAATGAAAGTCCATTCAGCAACGGGGTGGGACTGCGTCCAAAAATTGCATCAACCTAACCCATACCCGAAGCTTTTGTGGACCGAGAAGACTTGGTTTATTTTCTGTCTTGTCTTATGAACCACACCTGATGAACAGGGTTCTCGCTGGACGGAACATTCTTAAAGGTCGAAAAGTTGGTGTTCATACGTTTAGTTAGCGACTTGCAACAGATGAAGATCTTATTGGCTTTGTCTTTTTTCCTTCTCTCGTGTTATCATTTATAAATTAAAATTTTTTACTTTTGGGTTTTATTAATTGAGATACGTTCGAAATTCTTTTCCAAATTTTGTAAAACCACTCCGGGCCACTGCTCTCCACCCTAAATTTATGACAAGTGAATGAGGAATCAGATATCTGCAATAAATTGGGTCACTGTTCCATTATTTTTTCCCCCTATTTTCATATGCTTTGCAGATGCCGTCTTCTTTCTCTTGTCATTCATACATTTGGTACCAATTTGAAATTTTATCTAACTAATTGGTTTCAGGCCGTTTTTCTTTCAGCATGTCCTAATTTTACATATTAAAGCTTTCGAGCCGTCAGCCAGCATTTCATTATGACTTTTTACTGTTATCCTGGGATGCTAGGTGTGATTTTCGCTAACCGAACCATGATGTGTTACCTGCTCTGACACCCACTTACCACTAATTGGTTACCTATAAAACAACCGATAACAATCACTGGTTGGAAAATTAATTTGGCCAATTTTTTGGCCATTTATGAATTTCTTTGGCATTTTTCAGAAACTTCAGAAAAGAAAAAAAATATGGGGATCATTGCGAAAACGAAACTAAAACAAAAATATAAAGCACACGCACGAAAAAAAGATTTTTTTTTTTACAGTGTGATGGAAATGTATAAGGATGAGAACTGTAAAACATGAAATAGGTCTAACCGTTAATGTATAAGGATGAGAACTGCAAAACATGAAATAGGTCTAACCGTTAATGTATATCAACATAAATGAGCACACATTTGACTACATTGTCTTATTTTGACATCATGAATAAAGGACACCCTGCTAACGGTTAATCATTATTTTTTCAACCCTTTCATGACTAGAGGTTCCTGAAAATTTGCAAAAACCTTGTGCCAATTCATTCTCTTGTATATGCGAGTCGCACATAGGTGCCTCACATATAAGAGAATGCATTGGCCTAACAAATATTTACCTTCACCAAGTAAGCCGTGCATTCTCTTGTATATGTGAGGCTCCCTATATGGGCATTTTTCAAAAAAAGTGGCCTATTTCTGTCCATCACCATTTATTTGTAGAAAAGTTTATTAATGATCACATTTGTTTATTTTGAGATATAATATGGGATGGGGTCAACTTGTTGCAGACCCTATATCATGCGCTCCTTGATATCTTTACAATCCAGAGGCTCGTAATATGGCAAAAATGGCCATTTATGCCTGTCCCATTTTCCGAAATCTCCCCAAAAACAGACATTTTTGTATAAAATATGACCATTAAATACCACTTTATTAGACAATTTGCATCATATGTAACACGCCTGATCATAAATTCACAAAATATGCACAATTTTTACCAAGTCAAGTAACATAATTTAGGTCACAAAACTGTCCCACGATTGGTGGTCCCTACTGTATCCAAGAGAGAAACACATAATACAACAGTCCTGGAATTGGCCAATGAGGAAGTGCAAATTGGTTTCCAGTACTACTCATCAATACTCATGGCTAAACAACTGTTATCCGCTGGTCGGTGCAATTAATTTGCCCGTAATTGACAGTATCATTCATCAGACAGGTGAGTACATTGGGAGTGTGTCACTACTGTTACCGATAGATACAGGTCTGTGAGTTTGTTATTACACAAATGTTTCTCTTCTTAGTTTTGTCCAATGTGATCCCCGTGAGGCAACACATACAGTTTGTTACATAACAATGGACGACCGGTGGGAATCCCCTTTATAAACCCGAAACATCCCTACTGTTACCGTCCCTACTGTTACCTTTTAAATTGTAACAGCAGGGAACACTTTGGTAACAGCATGGACAAAATTTAAAAAAATGGCTTGAGTAAGTATTAGTTTGCATGTCGTAATGATTTTGACATCACCATGCTCTGGTTCCTGTCTTTTAACATCAATATTTTCACAGATTTTACTCATCATTCCTGTCTTAGTCAGATAATGCTGGATGTGGTAACAGGAGGGACATTGCAGTAACAGCAGTGACAATAGATTACACAGTTGTTATTCTTGGCAGTGAATTGACATATATTTGTATTTCCTTGCAGAACGCCTTCCATTTATTTCTTCCACACACTCATTTTGATATAGAATGTTTTCTATTATACTTGATTGAGAATGCAATGATCAAACAGTTTTCACATAAATTCACTTAGGGCCAATTCCCATGCCCAACACAAACCCGTGTAAACTGTCAGATATAGACACACACCTGATCAAGTGCTCCTGCTAATATGCTATGATGCTGGTAGACCTGCTGATATGCTATGATTTCAAAAACTCACGAAATTGAATTACTGCGGTCATGCACAAGGTACATGTATGTGAAAAGTCATTTAATTGTGAGGTACTATATTCTAATTCCAAACAAAGTATCTCCATCATTCCGCAGCGATTCCATTATTCATCTACGACATACACGAAATATACAGAGTTTACTATAATCAGTATTTAACGAGACCGCTACTCGTGTGTAAACAAATAGCAATGAGCAAACGGTGTCAACTGGATATTAGCTATCAACATACTAGTAGTAAAAGTTGCACTACCATTGTACATGACAACCTGCCATGCTGCAGAAGTCAGAAGTTGTCAATCTAAATCTGTCTGGTAACCAAATCAAAATCTATTTTAAAGCCAGTTACAGAAGGTGGGGGGGTCTGCAATTTTGTTTCGAACACTAGGCGGGTGGGTGGGTGAATCTTTCAGCAGCCCGACTGACACATTTTTTCCTGGCCCTGTAATTTTTTTCCTCAAGTCAATTGTCTTCAAAATGATGGGACAAAAGGTTTTAAGACTGCTTATATTACATGTATGTAATAGGTATGTACTTAACTCTTGGTAGGGGGGTTTGAGTTCACCATCAGTTAATAATGAGGGATGACACCAAGTGGCAATAAAAAGGTCAGCTTGCTAAATGTTTTCATCAAGGATCTATCAATGCACATTGACACGGAAAGGCTCAGATTTAAATAGTTTTAATAAAAATTATTTATTCAACCTGATATAAATGAAAACAACACATATTTTTCATAAATGTCAATCCATCAGCATACCATACAGACCACATTTATTGGAGACTTGTTTTGAAACATTAGTCTTGTTGGTAAATAAAAGAAGGAATGCTTCGATAATCATTATATGGAACATTGATCAGATAAGATCATGAGAACTGAGTAAATAGTCATTTGAAGCAGTTTGGAGGGGTGGATCCCTATCACAGAATGGGAAAACAATTAGGGGGTGGTGAGTACCAACAGGGCAGAAAAATAAAAAAGTGCCTAACGTCCGGAAATGTTTTTCTGACCCCTCCCCCTGATTACAGTGGAATTTCAAACAAAACGTATTTTGTTCACGATACGACAGATGTACGCATGTATGTGTCGGACAAAGGTAATTTTATAAAATTTTGCGCAGTGTGTCAATGAACATCGTGCGAAATGTATTATTGTATTATCATTTCAATACTATATTTAAACACAATGTTCATGTGTGTCTTGCTTATTGTCACTCTGTATTGTATCAATATGCCATTTATACCAGTATATGATCTCTGTTTATAGTTAAAATTGTCACACAGTTCTGCAATAATACATCATACGAAAAATAAATCTACGGTTATAGTCTGACAACAAATATGAATTGCCAATATGCTATAGTTATAATACGCTAATGTCCTTCCTGTTACCGGAGACCAATTGCGGCGTGTATGTCATAAATTTCATCAACTGCCCCTATATTTGACGATCATAGCGTTAGCTTTTAGTTATCCTATGCCGGGTCACATACTATATTGTGTTGTTGGTCACATTTGGTATGTGTGTGTCCTTCCTGTTACTACCAGTCCTTCCTGTTACCAAATGATAGGCTAATATGCATCAGACTATCGTTTAATACATTTTGTTTCCAGGTCTGGTACGCATTTGGTCCAGTTGGGTCTTGTTCACTTATGGAAAGTGACATTTTGTTTTATTGTTGGAAATAATGTTTCCACAAGTATGTTCATAATAAAACTGTCCCTTCTGTTACGTCAAGTGTCTCTCCTGTTACTGGCTTGTCCCATCTGTTACCGTCGAGTTTTTCTGTCGTATCGAGATTAATTTGAATTGGATTCCCTCATCCCGATAGAATTGTGGAGTATTTACCTTAATCTTCGGAAAATATATGGCCATAATCAAACAGAAATGCACATCATTCCAGGTCGAGAAAACTTGATACCTGGATATCGGAAATTTATGCATATCACATATACATTATCAGAACTCGTTATACTCATCATATTTTGGTGTTTATTTTTGCAAATTCTGATTACCACACAATGCACATGTTGCACATATGTTATTTTTCACCTCTATATCACTCAAAATCATATTTACATTGAAAAACATAATGGCAACAGTAGGGACACTAGGTGTGTGTGCATCGTCATTGGACCTGATTCGGACAGGTTATAAGGGTAATTAAGGTTGCATTTTACTATCCTCTGATCTACTGGATACCCTCAACCACGAAAAGCGACTAAAATATGTTCTCTCGTTGAAATAATTTTTTTATTCTTGAATACCCAAATCGGCCACATTTTTTGAAAAATGCCCATATAAGACTCGCATATATAAGAGAATGCACTTGCACAGGATCTTTAATGCTGCACCAGCGCAGCTCCCGTCATTAAAGGGTAATATAATAAGCCACCACCCTATATAAGACTCGCATATATAAGAGAATGCACAGGATCTTTAATGCTGCACCAGCGCAGCTCCCGTCATTAAAGGGTAATATAATAAGCCACCACCCTATATAAGACTCGCATATATAAGAGAATGCACATCTCTTGTATATGTAAGGCTCCCTATATAAGACTCGCATATATAAGAGAATGCACATTATCTTTAATGCTGCACCAGCGCAGCTCCCGTCATTAAAGGGTAATATAATAAGCCACCACCCTATATAAGACTCCCATATATAAGAGAATGCACAGGATCTTTAATGCTGCACCAGCGCAGCTCCCGTCATTAAAGGGTAATATAATAAGCCACCACTCTATATAAGACTCGCATATATAAGAGAATGCACAGGATCTTTAATGCTGCACCAGCGCAGCTCCCGACATTAAATGGTTAATAAAGTAAGCCAGCGCCAGCGTGAACCCTGCAGATGGTTTATTAGATTCTCATTAGTTTATTAGTTAGTGTAGTTTATTTTATATTATTTTCCAATATACTATTAGCCACATTCCTAAGTCCAAAATAGATGATGGGTACTACACTGTGCAGTCTGTGTAAACATACTCTCAAAGTTATACCAACATGCTGAGTCCATCATAATTTATCATACAGTCTGTGTAGACCTGAGTCCAACATGTGTAAACATATACTCCAGGTCATACCAACATTCTGAGTCCATCCTAATATGTTTACAATCATATATACATTCACTCTGTTTTAATTGAATCAAGGACGGTAGTTTGTTGAAATTTCATCATGTAACGTCATGCGCAGGCTTTAACTTGTTTCATGTAACGTCATGCGCAGGCTTTAACTTGTTTCATGTAACGTCATGCGCAGGCTTTAACTTGTTTCATGTAACGTCATTCGCAGGCTTTAACTTGTTTCATGTAACGTCATGCGCAGGCTTTAACTTGTTTCATGTAACGTCATGCGCAGGCTTTAACTTGTTTCATGTAACGTCATGCGTAGGCTTTAACTTGTTTCATGTAACGTCATGTGCAGGCTTTAACTTGTTTCATGTAACGTCATGCGCAGGCTTTAACTTGTTTCATGTAACGTCATGCGCAGGCTTTAACTTGTTTCATGTAACGTCATGCGTAGGCTTTAACTTGTTTCATGTAACGTCATTCGCAGGCTTTAACTTGTTTCCACCTTGTATCGATTGGATGCAACTTGCAACGGCTGCCAGCAAGCCTGCAAATAGCGTGTCTGTCATTTGCAGAATGAGGTCCCCAGAGGGTGAATTTAGTGACGCTATCCCACATAGCGGGCTAGCATCACTAAATTCACCCTCTGGGGACTTGCTAAGGCCCTCAACTGCTATGGCAGACCTAGGATCCCCAGTTGAAGTTGGTGATGTTCACCCATTGGGCACCTCAATTATGAATTTTATCTTCTGCAAATTAGGGGATATAGAAACTTCCTAGAAAGGAAATGTAACTAAAAAACAATGTTATTTTGATACTATAGATACTTCCCAGAAGATGAGGCCTAAGCAGAATGAGGTCTCCAGAGGGTGAATTTTGTGATGCTAGCCCGCTATGTGGGATAGCATCACTAAATTCACCCTCTGGGGGACCTCATTCTGCAAATGACAGACACGCTATTTGCAGGCTTGGCTGCCAGAATGGTGTTGAAAATGGATGCTTAACACATCCATGACTGGAACTTCTTGAAATTTCTTGAAAACTCTGTGCCAATGCATTCTCTTATATATGCAAGTTTCCCATAGTGAGCCTTGCATATATAAAAGAATGCATTGGCACAGGATTTTTGCAAATTTTCAGGAAGCTTCAGTCATGGAAGGGTTAATATTTGAGGATAACGTAATTGTGGAAAGGTTACACAAAGGATTATTTTTAGTAGACTTCTCGGACCACAACAGCTTGGGATATCAGTTGGGATGATGCTGTTTTTGGACCGAGTTCCATCCCGTTACTTTTCTATAACAGACATTATGCACAGAATCGTGGGCAGGTGTTATATTGCTTGTACATGTATGTGTTTAGTTTAGGTCAAATAGAAGATTTACGTATATGAACATAGAGGGCATCCTTTTCCAAGCATGATATCAAACATGCATATATCATAGGTCTGTTAAATGTCTAAGCAACAAGATAAATAAGTAAACAAAGCCTAGGTTTCCAGAGAATTTTGATTTGTTACACTATCAGAAAATGCATGTAAACAATACATTAAACGATCATCACTATACCTTTTTCTATCACGGTAGATGATATATCATTTTGAAGAAAGATTAATCGCAGACATGTCAGATGATGTAACTGTTTTGTGCAATAAAATGGTTCCAACATCAAGGGATAACATGTCATGTGATCGATCACATTCAGGGGTTTACGTGAATGTCCGGGCTCCACATTTACATGTAATACTTCTTTTGAATGAATGTCTGTTATAGAAGAGGAATGAGGGGGAACTCAGTCCTAAAACAGCATAATACAGCGAGAGCTTTCCGATGAATGGCAACAAGCCATATTTCCGACTAAATCCTGAAAAATTACCCATAATTCTGCTGTGGTTAAGTGGTCAATTACTTTGGGCATTACTGTATATCCCAAGGCGTTGTGGACCACGAGGACTTGGTCTGATTTTTTTATGTGCACAAATATTTCATTCTTCATATTTTCACTTTGTTTGGTGTCATGAATTTCAGTTCACATTTTAGCATGCTTGAGTTTATGTCTGGTATCATGATTTTATTTTCATTTCATATTTCAGCATGCTTGAGTGATTTTATGTTTGGTGTCATGATTTTCATTATATTTTTCAGCATGCTTGAGTAAGTTTTGTCCATTTGTTGCTTTTGGAATTGGGAGCACAAGTCTGAATTTAGTTTGTCTGACATTTGTAGAATGAGGTCCCCAGAGGGTGAATTTAGTGATGCTATCCCGCACAGTGGGTTAGCATCACCAAATTCACACTCTGGGGACCTCATTTTGCTTAGGCCTCAATCACTATGGGAGCCCAAGGATCAGATTGAAATTCTTGAGTTGATGTTGGTGATGTTCAACCATTAGTCACCTCGATTATGCAATTTATCTTCTGCTAATTAGGGGATATAGAAACTTCCCAGAATGGAAAAAGTAACTAAAACAATGTTAAATTGAGAATATAGATACTGTAGATACTCCCTAGAAGATTAGGCCTAAGCATAATGATGTTTCCAGAGAGTGAATTCGGTGACACTAGCCAACTTTGTTGTATAGCGTCACTGAATTCACCCATGGGAACCTCATTCAGCAAATGTCAGACAACATTAAATTTGGGCTTGAGCACAAGCTTAATATCTAACTCGCAAATAGTCAGCTCTGTTAATTAAACCGAAAATAGTCAGCTCTGTTAATTAGCTGAAAATAGTCAGCTCTGTTAATTAGCCGAAAATAGTCAGCTCTGTTAATTAGCCAAAAATAGTCAGCTCTGTTAATTAGCCGAAAATAGTCAGCTCTGTTAATTAGCCAAAAATTGGCTTGGTGGAAAAAATTGGATTGTGCAAGAAATGTTGCCTCTATTAAAAATCTTAGGACCCCTAACTTGTTGCATTAGCAACTTTATTTGGGTTCAGTTTAAAATTGCTGATATTCTGTGATAGTCTGTGTTATATAGTCCTTGTCATTAGTACTAAACTTTGAACAATCCAAATACTTGTAATGCCCTAGTTAATCGACTCCATAACCACAGCAGAATTATGGGTAAATTACAGGATTTAGTCAGAGATATGGCTTGTTGCCATTCATCGGAAAGCTCTCCGATAAATGGCAACAAGCCATATTGCTGACAAAATCATGAAAAGTTACCCATAATTCTGCTGTGGTTATGGAGTCGATTAATTAGGGCATTACTGTATTTGTTTTATTTGCAGAACTATCTCAACATCAATTCCTGCAGATATTTGCTTCAATTTAAAACAAATTGCATAATTCGTCGGGTGAGATTCGAAGAGGTCGTAAAGTGGTTTTTACACAATTTTTTTTATTGCAGATTCGGAATCAACAGACTCGATTACATAGGTTATATTAAACTGTGACCCCAATATCCAATCAGAAGTGTTAATTTTTCGACATCTGACCAAAATTCATAAATCTGATTGAGCTGAAAAATCTAGATCGAAAAGGACATAAACATATTACCACATTTTTGAATTACCATCTGAGTCATGGAGTTGTTTATATTGGATTTAACAGGCATTTATTCCCCTTATATCACACCCAAATGAGATTTGACAGAATCTATATGACAGGCGTGTACACACATACGTACATGCACATTCAAGCACAACCTCCACAAAATGTGATCAATTGTTACTTATTTATACTTAAGACATGGAAACAATAATAATCGCCGATTTGAAATTATCGTAAATAAGTCAGAATAAGTTTTTTTTGTCTCTCCTGAACAATTGCTCATTTTACTTGACGACCTCTTCGAATCTCACCGACGATATATATTGGCAGCTTCGATAATTTGCTTTGGCTGAAAACTGAATGACAGAATTTATTTTTGCCTATTGTGCTTCGGCTCAAATAAAACACAACACTAATTAAAAACCAACACTAATTAAAAACCGACACTAATTAACAACCAACACTAATTAACAGAGCTGAAAGCTTCAGGTAAATCCTTACACTGCTTAGGCCAAAATCAAAAAGATTCTTTCTTTCTCCTCATAGGCTGAAAACATTAAGGGTTGGTATTAAAAGGGGACTATAAACTAAATCCGGCCATTTATGGGACCATCTCCTTTTATACTCCTCAGAATATCCAACTAATGAATGAATTTGAGCCAGAGCAGTCTGGGTGAACGTCGACTCTATATTTGAAATCTAGAGTCTGGAGCTAATGTTGCCAAAACCATTTCTATTCAGCGAAGAGCTTCCCCAAAATGACGTCACGGATTTTTTTAAATACATCGATGATTGACAGGTGTCCCCACGTGTTATTTGTTGTGCTTCGCAATAACATTGGCCTGTGTCGCGACATAAACTTACAGAAGATAATATTTGTCGTGTGTGCGACTATTCTTTTTCGGGAGATGAACTCGCTGCATCAACCGGAAAGCTGCATCCGAGAGCAAAAAATAAGGTCGTCATCAAAAATGATGCTTTAGAACTATTTAAAAGCATAAAATTAAGTCATTTCCTCGGTGTTTAACTTTCAGATGACTTTTTTACGACAAATAATTTGATTTGCAAACCATGTTACAATAAAGTAAATCAAATACACGGACATGAGTGAGTTCTATTTATATTTATGGGAGGCCAAGTTGGTACCATGCGCAGGCCTATCTATCAGGTCTAGCACATCCTTCAAATTAATCCGAATCGTACCGAATATATAATTTCGAAGCCATTTTTTCTGTCTGTTGTATTTGCAAGCATCGCTTTCGATCGGAGGTGACATTATGGGAGTCTCCGCCCACTAACACTTGTTTATTAACCCATACGGTTTCATTGGACGTAAAAAAATTACGCAATCAATCAGATTACGGAATCCCGAGGACTTGGAAATGAGATAGCGATGTTATCCGTCAGACCTAATATTCAATGTTGTAATGAATATTTAGGTATTAGTTTACTCAGACTGGAGCCAGAGATGAGTTCAAAATACACTCATTTGCTCTATGAACGATGCAAACAACATGGTAATTATAATGAAAATGAGTTTATGGCTCGAGTAATTTTCATTATAATTACCATGTTGTTAAATGGCGGATTTAGTAGTAGTAGCCCTTTAAAGCAGGTAAAATGATTTATTTTAATAATATGGTCCCCTAAACATCTAAAGATGAAATATGTGACCCGCCATATCAAATCCAGTCGGAAGTCGGGATTTTTGTTACCCTGTGCCAATGCATTCTCTTATATATGCGAGTCGACCATGTAGGTCGCCTCGCATACATGTATATAAGAGAATGCATTGGCCTAACAATTTTTTTAAATTTTAGTAATTTTTTCTTGTATTCTTTAACAATTGTATAATTTCACCCATACAGAGCCCCAGACAAACATGAGCAGACGACACTCTTCTATATGCTTCTATATATGTGTGGGGCTCCCTGCAGGGTAATGGATGTTTTTTATTTTATGTCCTAAAAATTGTAAGAAACATTTATTTAAAAAAAATGATAAAAAAATTGTTAGGCCAATGCATTCTCTTATATATGCGAGGCGACCTATGGTCGACTCGCATATATAAGAGAATGCATTGGCACAGGGTAAAAAACCCTAATCATAGACAAGCCATCTGAGATTATAATATTCTATACTATTTTCCATAAGGCATTTTATTACATGCTTGTTCCTATTCTATTATTCCTGCTGTTCTATATTCACAAATCCATACATTCCATACACATCCTGTTGACGTCACATGACGTAAATGACTTTCCCTTCAACCATGAAACCAGAACTATAAAATAAAAACATCATCACGCATTACAAAACAAGCCATGTACATGTACATGTACATGCCCAAATTAACCTTGTCAGACCCATCACGCATTACAAAACAAGCCATGTACAGGAATGCTCTAAGTAATCGACTTCTTAACCACGGCAGAATTATGGGTAACTTTTCAGGATTTAGTCGGAAATATGGCTTGTTGCCATTCATTGGAAAGCTCTCGGGGAGAGCTTTCGGATGAATGACAACAAGCCATATTTCCGACTAAATTCTGAAAAGTTACCCATAATTCTGCTGTGGTTAAGAAGTCGATTACTTAGAGCATTACTGTACGTGCCCAAATAAACCTTGTCAGTCTATTTTTTTAATTTATGGTTCTTGGACATTGAATGACACGTGTGTCAATCAATTTGTCGATACGACACTTGTGGCTGTGCCTCATTGTATCCTTCCACACTAGTGCTAATGTCAACTTCCGATTGACCACTCGTCTTCCGTCCGTCTATCTGTCTAGCCATCTGTCCGTCCATAGACACTTTATGTATGGTGCGATAACTCAACGATTTTTTATCTGATCGGAACCAAATTTTTTATGTGTGTTTCTCAGCCTAAACTACAGATAAAGTTTGAATATGGGTTTGATCCGAATGTTCAAGAAAACAATAACTCTCATTTAAATATACAGATCTCAATAAATGTATAGACTGGGGAGGGGGGGTGGGGGTTAATTGTCGGTTGAGTTTAACCTTGATTGAACAAAGGTCTCTTGTTTAGGCCTTATAGAATCCTCATGCTGTAATGCTTAACTTTCTTCAAAATCTCCAAAATCATGTCACGAGTCTCTACTCTGGCTAACGCCCGTAGAGATCATATTCCACCTGTACAAAACCTGGAACTTTTTCAAGTTTTGACATGGAACCTTATAAAGTCGAAAAACTAAAGCGGGAAATATATTTCTTAGTTATTACCTGTTCCTGAAAAATGTACTTGACTGTAGATGAAGGTCCCAACTTAAAATTGCACGATTTAAGTGAATTTGTGAGCGATTTTGGTTTGTTTCTTTTCTAATTATGTAATTATTCCTGGGTAATTAATTCCAAGTTTATTGCGATATAGGCTCACACGAGTTTCAGAAAAGGATGCAATCTCTAGCTGGGACTACCCCTAATGTGAAGTAGATTATTGAGGAATAAGTTATAACATATAAATGTATTCCCTGCCTTGTTTGTTTAATGTTATAAAGTATCCTGACAGCATGGGGTCAGAGCATCAAAAAGTATTGTACTAGTGGAATATGATCCCTAGTGGCCTGTCTGAAGCTTTGAAGAATCGATTCGGTGTCAACATCCACGACCAGATTCTAGATCAAATTGGCTTTCCGATTCGTATCTTTTTGAATCGGCCCATTGTTTCCGGTTTATGTCGGAAAACAACAAATTTCTTTATGTATGGAGCTCTATTGACAGGGCAATTACCGTATTGTACAATTTCTCCCCTCTGGAGGTCTCGCTGGCGCCGTGTATGATGTAATTTAGAGTTTGTACTATTGTAGTTACGCGATTATGTCTAATCGTAGTCTGTCACCTTTTCATGGATGTCATTACATGTACTCATAATACTGGTGGTTTAAAGTAAAGTTTTGAATGATGTCAGTCGCAAAACATTTGTCTGTGAACGATGTCTTGGTTCTTTGTTTCATATTTGAAAAAAGTCTCAGCTTTTGTGACAAATAAGTGAACAATAATTAAAATGATATCTGATGGTCAGCTATGGCTTTCCCCGTCCTGTGCTTGTCTCGATTCGATTCGGATTCGATGTTGATGTCGACATCGGACACCAGATTTGATTTGAGATTCAATTCAGTTGCCGAATTTCTGATTCGCTGGCCCCCAGATCTCTATGGGCATTAGCTAGAGTAGAGATTCAAGGCATGATTTACAACATCTCCCTTCTATGCTCCAACTAAACAAAATATCTACATCACGCTGCCTCAGGCCATTGTAGATATCACATTAAGAATTTTGGTGTTTTGACTACGATGTGTTAATTTCTTACCTTGGACCAGCCAGAGGTTTCAAATTGGGAGAAGTCACTTCTCCCTATTCAGTTATTAGGGAGAAGTGGACTGTTATCAGGGAGAAGTAACAATGACTGAATTTCAATGTCAACTCCAACATCACCCTTTTATGATCCAATAAGAATTATGCAACAAAAGAGCCATTTTTCAAACCTTTATAGTGAGTAAGAACGCCAATATACTTTTAAATGACGTTCAGACATGCGAACACTGGTATATGAAAGAGAGGCGACATGGGAGACATCTTCTCCCTATCTTTGTCCCAGGGAGTGACTTCTCTCTCATTTCCCAGTTTGCATATGTTCCGATAGCATACATGTATATAAAGTATACTTACTGATTATAATGGTGTTCTTACTCACTATAATGGTTTTATAAATGGTCTTTTGAGCTGCACAATACTTATTGGATCATAGAAGGGTTCTATTGGGGTGTAAATTTAATACTTATTGGATCATAGAAGGGTGATCTTGGGGTGTATTGGATCATAGAAGGGTGATATTGGGGAGTAAATTTAACTTCAACCATTGTTTTTCTCCTTGATAACAAAATTGGGAGATGTGACTTCTTCCAATTTGAAATCTCTAGGGCGGTCCCGGTACATACATGTAATGTATTTAACCCTTCTATGGCTGGAGCTTCCTGAAATTTTGCAAAAACCATGTGCAAATGAATTCTCTTATATAAGAGAATACATTGGCAAAATTTCAGGAAGCTTCAGTCATAGAAGGGTTAAAGTACTGGTAGTTATTTTCTTAAATTTTAGATTCAAATTGGTAAAATACTAATATATGAATTATATGCTGAAATGATGTTGTTGGAATTTTGGTGAATATTAGTTGAATGTTACATGTACATGTCTGAAATAGTAGCACAATATGTCTTTAATCATTTAACCCTTCCACGACCGGAGCTTGAAATATTGCGAAAACCCTGTGCCAATGCATTCTGTTATATTTTGCAAGTCCCATAGGGAGCCTCGCATATATAAGAGAATACATTGGCCCAATATTAACCTTCACAGTGTAAGCCAGTGGATTCTCTTATAAAAGCGAGGCTCTGTAAGGGAGACTCGCATATATAAAAGAATGCACTGGCACACGATCTTTAAAGCTGCACCAGCGCAGCTCCCCCATCATGAATGGGTTAATACAATATGCGAAACTATATTATAATTAAATTGATATTATTTCAGCCTGGGTACTAAACCTGCTAAGTTTGATAGCTCACGATTTGCTCTTTTCGCCTGCGGTCTGGATGATCGACGCAGTGTCGAAGCTAGTCCAGAATCCACTGTCTCCACGGCTTCCTCCAGCAATAATAAGGTATGTGTAATAAGGTGCTATCATTTACAAGGCTTCCTCCAGCAATAATAAGGTTTGGGTAATAAAGTGCTATTATTTGCCGAATGAGGTCCCAAGAGGGTGATTTTAGTGAACTTAGCATAGCATGCTAGCATTAATATTGCTAAATTCACCCTCTGGGGACCTCATTCTGCTGAGGCCTCAACTGCTATGAACGACTTAGGATCAGGTTGAAGTTTATAAGTTAATCACCGCGATTATCCATTTTATCCTCTGCAAATTAGGGGATATAGAAACTGAACAGAAGGGAAAAAGTAACAAAAACAATGTTAATTTGAAACTATAATTACTTCCCAGAATATTAGGACTAAGCACAATGAGGTCCCCAGATGGTGAATTTAGTGATGCTAGTCCGATGTGCGTGATAGCGTCACTAAATTCACCCTCTGGGGACCTCATTCTGCAAATGTCAGACACACTATTTCAAGTCTTGCTGATAAACATAACAGATTCTCGGGGAAAGCCTCGTCCCCAAAAACCATGCTCCTCAGGCATATTTAAACCCATAGAGAGCCCCACATAGACTGGAGCAGACGACACTCAGTAGTGTATGCTTCCATCTATGTGAGGTTCCCTGTGGGTTATGCTTCTCAGGCATATTTAAACCCATAGTGAGCCCCACATAGACTGGAGCAGACGACACTCCGTAGTGCATGCTTCCATCCATGTGAGGCTCTCTGTGGGTTATATATAAAACCTGCTCCTCAAGCATATTTAAACCCATAGAGAGCCCCACATAGACTGGAGCAGACAACACTCCGTAGTGCATGCTTCCATCTATGTGAGGCTCCCTGTGGGTTAAATCTAAAACCTGCTCCTCAAGCATATTCATGACCTGCCATAAATAAGTAAATATTAAAACTGCACAGAAGTCGAAATGACCAAAGCGCATTATTTCCCTTCCAGTTCACGCATCTGGAACTGTGTGTTGGCACAAAAGTGCGTATATCCAAGGATTTATTTTATTAGCTTGGCAACAAGAGGGTCTTTTTGTATGCCCGTTTTTATATGACCGTTTTTATAAAATGAGACGTGTAATTTCATTGGTTTGTTTGTGCGTCCGTTCACTTTTAGTAACTTTAGATAGCGAATCGAGCGGACTATCAGTACGTACTCTCTTCAAATTCATCGATGTTACCTGGTGTTACTGAATATATTAGGTGACAAAATTATCCATGATCACCATTTTATAGTGTACAAATATATTTATTCTTATTATTGCACCTTGTTCAATGGCAAACACAAGCCTGCAAATGGCGTGTCTGTCATTTGCAGAATGAGGTCCCCAGAGGGTGAATTTAGTGACGCTATCCCGCATAGCGGGCTAGCATCACTAAATTCACCCTCTGAGGACCTCATTTTGCTTAGGCCACATCTTCTGGGAAGTATCTATAGTATCAAATTAACATTGTTTTTAGTTACGTTTTCCCATCTGGGAAGTTTCTATATCCTTTATTTGCAGAATATAAAATCCATAATTGAGGCGCCCAATGGGTGAACATCACCAACTTCAACTGGGAAACTTCAAATTGATCCTAGGTCTCCCATAGCAGTTGATGGCCTAAGCTGAATTTAGTGATGCTAGCCCGCTATGCGAGGTAGCGTCACTAAATTCACCCTCTGGGGACCTCATTCTGCAAATGACAGACACGCTATTTGCAGGCTTGGGCAAACAGAATGTGTCCAAATCAGGAAAATCGTAATTAATTCCCAATGATTCCTTGATTCTATTTTTAGAAATTATAGACACTCAAATCTAACTATCAAAAGTTTGAACTCCCTGATCATGATGGTAAAGATTGAGGGTCCAGATATTGAATGCTTCCAGTTTGATAAGGCATTTGATACTGGCAAATGTGAAATCTGGCTCCCAAATTTGCCATATAGGCTTATAAACTGTCTCCTGAAATCTTATAGCTAGGTCGGTCCCTGTTAATACTAGTATTAAGTATTAAAATAAGCTGCATTTACACCCTCCTTATTGAGCTTCTGACCCTAATGAACTTTGTCCTTTTTTCAGCTGTCTCATTCATCATCGGTATCATCATTGACATCATTAGATTGTGACCTCGCGCTTTCTCCGTTCCGGATGTCTGATATGTGTGTAATCAAAGTCAGCTTACAGACGGGGAAGGGCTCCAATACACATGTATATAAAAGCATTATGGTGAGTAAACCTATACCAGGTCAGGTACATTCTGAATTAAACTATTATAGTTATATTCAACTATAATAGGTAAATATTTATATCGTTGTTCTGTGAATTCTATACAAGAGGCATAACCCAACATAATATTTTACAAAAACAGTTGACATTTAGCTAGTTTATCTTTTTTCTCTAGCCCTACCTATAAATAACTGACCTACCTGTAATTTGGCCCATGACAATATAATTTATGAAATTTATTCTTGGCCATTATTTATGGAGGTGGTTGCTAGCTGCTGGAGATGCAAACATGGGTGCTTATTTAGAAACAGTTTAAATAGTTTTGTCGAAGAGTTTTGTTGAAACAACTGAGAATTTTGAACTTGAAACAATTACACGAGGTCCGTGTCATCACTGTGCAACAATTACACAAGGCAAGTGTCATCACTGTGCAAGTGTCAACACTGCCAGTAACGAATAATAGAAGATTATGGCAACCATTCTTTAACATAAACAAGTATTATCCCTACCAATTTCACAAGCTGGTTTTCTTAAAATCTTGGAATATTCCTGGGTAGACAAGTTATCATCTTGTGACACAACCCAGAGTGACTATAGGGTTACTGCCCTTAGTCTACAAATTACATACCAATTCCACTGACAATACCTATTAGGGCTGAAATGATTCAGACCTTAACGATGCATTTTTGCAATTTTACTATCATAATGCAATGCACATCACCATGTAAATTGTTGGCAATTGACGGCTGTGAAAACTAGATGAACCACTTAATCATTTTAGTATGTATAATCTCATCAGTGTTCACCTCAGCATATTCATTGAAGTAAATTACTAGACCTAACTAAAATGACCAAAATGCATGGCTAGTGTACTAGAAGTAAATAAGATAAGATACGTTTTAATGGTCTTTAAGACACACATTTGTGTAGGACAACCTACATGTATTGATAAAAAAAAACAGGAATACATGGTATATATGTGATATACATGTGACAAGTGACAGATTAACACAGATTGTAAAGATATAGAAATTAGAATATCAAATTATTTGAGTTATTACTGGACATCTACGGAAGGATGTGTTGTACCATGTGGTACATCACCACCACTGTAGCTGACCAATGCCCAGCATGAGTATGGCGTTTATTTAGGGTATGAGCCTGTAAAGGAGTTGTCCGGCACTAACAGGCGACAAAAAACCATCGGGGATAGCATAAGAAAGCAGTCCTAAGACCATTTATTATGGTACCCAATGGATTCAGGCCACATGAGAGACCGGAACACACCCATACGCTTCCTACCATCATGAACTACTGGTTTTAAAATATATTATGTTATAGTTAACCAATGAGATGTAAACGGTCACGATAGGTGACAGTGAGCTGAACGGCACATATTTTCCACTAGAGTAAAAAAAAACACTGGAGAGATATATCGATTAAATACTGTAGCTAGCACAGTCCCTAGATCTGCCCAGATGGGATGTTTTGAGTGGAAAAGTTTGGATCTATTGATAGCTCTGCATATATATTGATAACTCTGCATATCTATTGATAACTCTGCATAAATGAATTGTTTGGATCTATTGATAACTCTGCATAAATGAATTGTTTTTGCATCGCATCGCACTCTCCCAATATGATGCATTGCATTGTGAATTTTAAAAAGCGATGTATCGGAATTGCAATGAATCATGGCACCCCCTACTACCTATGAATAATAGAAAGCTGTGTGTTGAAAGCTATGTGTTGAAAGCTGTGTGTTGAAAGCTGTGTGTTGAATGGGACAATTTAGTCCAGTCTCTCCTTCAATAAAATGAAATGAAAACAATATTCTTTTTCAGTTAACAAACACGGATCACACATCTGCAGTTATTCAAAAAGTTCTTGATAAATACTCAATCGACAGAAAACACGACGAGTTCTGCCTCTCCCAGATATTACCTGACGGAGGTAAGTTAAATTAATAACAATGGGACAGAAAGAGAGGCTATTTTTAGAACAGAGATGTTTGAAGTATACCTACAGGGAGAATTCCATCTCAGTGTCATTTCAGCTGAGATTTCACACCGAACGTGGCTTGATTTCACACTGAATGTGGCTTGATTTCACACCGAACATGGCTTGGGTTGAATGGGTTCATCAGAGATAAACCACTTTAACAGTCAAGTTTTTTTTATATCAAAACTCAACTTACGATTTGATGAACGGTTGGTGGGCCGGCTGGTATGTGAGCTGACATGTGGGCATGCGGCCCCAAAACTATATAACATAATGGTTTATTATGCCCCCGACTTGAAGTCGGCGGGTATATAGTCGACGTCTCTGTACGTCCGTCCGTACAAACATTTTGCATTATTGTTCAGCAACCGCTGGGCAGATTTAGCTGATATTTGGTATGGTGATAGAGCAGCATGGGGGAACAGCTACATGCATAGCGCGGGTTTCGTCCACCCATTTTCACCAGAGTTATGGCCCTTTTTTTAATTAGAAAATTCAATTTTGTCCGTCCGTACAAACATTTTGCATTATTGTTCAGCAACCGCTGGGCAGATTTAGCTTATATTTGGTATGGTGATAGAGCAGCATGGGGGAACAGCTACATGCATAACGCGGGTTTCGTCCACCCATTTTCACCAGAGTTATGGCCCTTTTTTTACTTAGAAAATTCAATTTTGTCCGTCCGTACAAACATTTTGCATTATTGTTCAGCAACCGCTGGGCAGATTTAGCTTATATTTGGTATGGTGATAGAGCAGCATGGGGGAACAGCTACATGCATAGCGCGGGTTTCGTCCACCCATTTTTACCAGAGTTATGGCCCTTTTTTTACTTAGAAAATTCAATTTTTCTCTTGTTTTTTTGGTTTCCAGATGATAGCGTGAGCTTTGGTGATACGATTACAAATCCCGTATTTTTGTGGATCAGTTATATGAAAATACATGTCAAGTGCAAATTTGGGTATGATCTGATGATTTTTGCCAGAGTAATGGCCCTTTTTTCAACTTAGAAAATTTGAATTTTGTCCGTCCGTACCAACATTTTGCATTATTGTTCAGCAACCGCTGGGCAGATTTAGCTGATATTTGGTATGGTGATAGAGCAGCATGGGGGAACAGCTACATGCATAGCGCGGGTTTCGTCTACCCATTTTCACCAGAGTTATGGCCCTTTTTTACTTAGAATTTTTCTCTTGTTTTTTGGGGTTTCCAGATGATAGCGTGAGCTTTGGTGGTACGATTGCAAATCCCGTATTTTTGTGGATCAGTTATATGAAAATACATGCGAATTTGTGCGAATTTGGGTATGATCCAAGTGCGAATTTGGGTATGATCTGATAATTTTTGCCAGAGTTATGGCCATTTTTTCAACTTAGAAAATTTGAATTTTTGGGTTTCCGGATCGCTTGTTTTGTGGTTTTAGTCAACATTTCTGTACGAACTTCTTTTGGAATGGTCATATAGACCTCCTCGGATATCCGCAGTTTCGTCCATGCTTAATCCAAATTGCTACGGTCGGGGGCAAATGCCACGCGACAGCGTACCTCTTGTTAATGGATTCTGACAGTTTTTGGTATGTGAGTTTATTGTCATGTGCAACAGCTGCTCACATTAAGTCAGCCCGCCCCTGACTTTCTAACCAGAGTTATGCCACTTGTTTCTATTTATAGCAGTTTTATGTCTGTCAGCTTGATAACTTGAACAACTTCAACTAATTTCATTCATATTTCGTATATCAAACTTTCACAACAATATCTTGATCGAGTTTGAAAACCAGGTTTGTCCAATTTTTTTTTTACCTGAGTTGGTCCTTAGTTTGTCGATTTATGTCCGTTAGCATGATAATACGAACAAACTTTAACCGATTCCATTCATATTTGGTGTATGGAAATTATGTCTGTTAGCATGATAACGTGAACAAACTTTAACCGATTCCATTCATATTGGGAACTATCTTTTGGTTTATATCGACACACTTCATTTCATTCTATTTTTCTCATTTCTTACAGAATTATATTTCCCGGAACAGGCCAATGTCTTCTATGCCATGAATAACTCCGTCGATCTGAATTTTATTCTCCGGACACATTCGGAACAGGAACGCATGCAACACAAATCAAAAGGCAAACATAAACACAAGAAAAATAGTCTGTGAAATGGGTGCATCGCAAATCAAAAGGCAAACATAAACACAAGAAAAATAGTCTGTGAAATGGGTGCATCGCAAATCAAAAGGAAAACAAGCTACAGTAATGCTCTAAATAATCAACTCCTTAACCACTGCAGAATTATGGGTAACTTTTCAGGATTTAGTCGGAAATATGGCTTGTTGCCATTCATCGGAAAGCTCTCAGTGAGAGCTTTCCAATGAATGGCAACAAGCCATATTTCCGACTAAATCCTGAAATGTTACCCATAATTCTGCTGTGGTTAAGGAGTCGATTATTTAGAGCATTATTGTAAACAAACTCAGTCTGTGAATGTGTGTAAATGATGAGATGTTCAGGCTCCAGTCAATAAATGTCTGAAAATTATAAGATGTTCAGGCTCAAAAGATTAGAAAATCTACGCAAATCATAGTAAATCATACAGTAATGCTCTAAGTAATCGACCTCTTAACCACAGCAGAATTATGGGTAACTATTCAGGATTTAGTCGGAAATATGGCTTGTTGCCATTCATCGGAAAGCTCTCGCCGAGAGCTTTCCGATGAATGGCAACAAGCCATATTTCCGACTAAATCCTGAAAAGTTACCCATAATTATGCTGTGGTTAAGAAGTTGATTAATTAGAGCATTATCGTACATTTGTTCTGACATTGGAGCCTGTAATCTTATCATTCCTATTGTTTGTTAATCATATTTTTGATAAGCATTTTGCTTTTGTGTACACTTTGATCTAAGATGTACCACAACAGAATGTTCTGCTATTTCCCATTCATTTAGAAATTGTTCAAACTCTATCGCAGCTCATGAATAAAATAAGAATACGGCTTTGATCACTGGAACCACGTATATATCAACCTGATAGTTATATTGGAAATGAATAAAAAGGCTTTTAACCCTTTCAGGGGCAGATCTCATCGGCCCTAATTTACGGTACCGTCTGTAAAATCTCTGCCCTATTTTTTTAATTTTTTTTTAGATTTTTTTTTTAGGTTGAATTTTGTTTGGGTATGCTTAAGCATGCTATAGCGAATTTAAAAACAAACTGGATAAAACCTTAGGGGCATGTTATAACTCAAAACTATCACCAAGTATTCATTTGATGCCCATGAAAAATGTAAGATTCCCTGGCACTAAACCTACAAAATAAGTCTGTTAAAGAATATAAGAAAAAATTATTAAAATTTAAAAACATAATAACAAATGATGAAAAATTGTTAGGCCAATGCATTCTCTTATATATGCGAGGCGACCAATGGTCGACTCGCATATATAAGAGAATGCATTGGCACAGGGTATATGGGTTGATACAAAAATCGGACCTGGCACTGAAAGGGTGAAACGCCATTTACTCATTGTCGTCATAAATACTGTGTTGTTTTACATTGTTCAAAGAGTACATTAGTTTATTTTGCTGGTGAATTGAAATTCTAAAGTCTAAAGTTAGCAACTGTTGACCAATCATAATAATATTTCAGTTCAATGTGAATGTCAATTTGAAATATATACTCAAGTTGCCTCAATTTCATAGAAATGTGGTCATGTCCTGTTGTGGTACATCTCATTAGCATGATAGTATTCGGAGCCCGAGGCTACATTGATAAAGTATAATATTTAACCCACAGGGAGCCTCACACTGATGGAAGCATGCACTACAGAGTGTCGTCTGCTTCAGTCTATGTGGGGCTCTCTATGGGTTAGAAGTAGTGTCGTCTGCTTCAGTCTATGTGGGGCTCTCTATGGATTATTACATGTACATTGATGAACTGCAGAAGTATATCTAGGTGTCAAAAAGATTTAGCAGAAATCATGTCCTGAAACTCTGAATTGATTAATAAAATAATTAATAAAAACTCAAAACATGTTAAATTGTCTTAAATTATTTGATGATCTGTTATAGATTAAATTCTTATCGTCAAGAAACCATAAACTTCTGTTCGAATGACTTCACGATTCTTTAATAATATTTAACCCACAGGGAGCCTCACACTGATGGAAGCATGCACTACAGAGTGGCGTCTGCTTCAGTCTATGTGGGGCTCTCTATGGGTAAGAAACCATAAACTCCTGTTCTGATGACTTCATGATTCTTGCTTTATATTATTTAGATTAGTTCCTCAGTTATTTTGTTTTTCTGTGATTTATTGTTAACCAAGTTAGTTACTATGACAGGTCCATATGGAATTCAGTTAAATATAACATGATGTTTGAATTGGTGACTTAGATGAACTTCTGCTGTGCTAAACAAACTACTAAAATCAAAAGTTATTCTCACGTGTGGAGAGGCATTCTTTATTTAGAATGTGATCAGCCCTGTTAATTAGCATCGGCTATCGGCTGAATCAAGGCAAATTCCAAGCCAAAATGAAATTTGGTCGGCTATTTTTTAGCCGATTTTAAAATTCAGAACCTGCTAATGTTTTGTGCAAACTTAAAATAAATTGCTGCAGACATTGTCATGGTGTCACCATGGAAGTCTGCTGACAAAACAAAATTCATTGTTCAATGGCGAGGACTGCAGTAATGCCCTAAATAATCGACTCCTTAACCACAGCAGAATTATGGGTAATTTTTCAGGATTTAGTCGGAAATATGGCTTGTTGCCATTCACCGGAAATCTTTCATTGAGAGCTTTCCGATGAATGACAACAAGCCATATTTCCGACTAAATCCTGAAAAATTGCCCATAATTCTTCTGTGGTTAAGGAGTCGATTATTTAGAGCATTACTGTACATGTTTCTTGGCAGATAATCAGCCATTTTCAGCGAGGCTCAACCAAAGTCTGACATGATAATTGAAACTAAAGTTATATGTGTATGGAGCTATGTGGATCTTAGGCTGCCACGACATGTGTATGGAGCTATGTAGATTGTAGGCTGCCACGAGAAACAATTTCTGGCCAAGGTAATTGTTTAGCCTCGACATATTTCTGCTAATTAACAGGACTGATGATGATGTTGGGTGCCATACTCAGCCCTGGTTAAGTGGTCATGCTAATTTGCTATGTGTTGGGGCTCCTGCTGAACTGCTATGATGCTGGTAGATCAAACAGATGGTGTTATGAAAAAGTACCGTTATTTTTTCTTAAGTTGTCATTTTCGCGGTGTTTGGCTATAAATCCGAGCAATTTTAGAAAAAACCAGCCTCTGTATGAAACATTCAGACACATATATTAAAAAAATATATATAATTGATCGGTTATAGTCGATTTGCAGCAACTAATACAACCAGTAATATGAATCGTATACGTGACACATAGTGGAGCAACCACACATGATGTGCCTCAAATTTGCCTTCTTTCGGCGACATAACGCTAAGAATAATTTATGTAACATCATGCAGTGGTCACGACGGAGACGACATGCCAAATTGACAAGACGTGTCGTGGATTGTAAAATCTTGTCTGGATTATCGTCATGACTTCTTCATTTTTCGTTTTCATTAAGCTGACCAACGAAATTGGTCTAAATGAGATTAATAGATTTAAATCACATGTGAATTCTTCGTAAGTTGTGAGGTAGTTACTTTCATTTTTATCGCGATGTTTCATTTCCAATTCCGCGTTTTTTGCGATCTCCACACGGTTGCTAACCGGAAGTCACGTGACAATTTCTCCAAAATCTATACCCGCGATCATGAAAAATCACTGATGGATATAGAAAAAATTATATGACGTCATTCACCTGCCTTATGTATAAGCACCCTTGGTGGTTGCTATTAAAATATTTCGCAATATATATGTTTTGGAATGATTGATACACATAATGGCTTTTCCTGAATATGTTCAGATTATCCAACACCGCGAAAATGACAACTTTAGAAAAAATAACAGCATCAGTTTGCCCTAATAGCATCATAGCAAATCAGCTGGACCCACCAGCATCATAGGCCATTAGCAGCACCACATTACCCGGGGGGTGATACTGTATGTGTTAGGTGCCATTACATTGATAATTATAATATGAAGATAATATGTGAAGTTTTCATTGTCATCCCCTCATCCATGACTGCTGGTCAATTGTTATATATTCGAGACAGCTTGTTATATATTTGAGACAGCTTGTTTTATTATGACAGGTACAACTCCATGTATGGGCTCAACTTAAAGGTACACACTCCGATTTCATCAGATTCCAACAGCAACAACATTTCTTCAAAAGACGCTTTAGTTCTCAGAATCGATCAATTACCCATAAGCAATGCTAACCTCTGTCACCTCTGTTGTAAAATTTTCCAAAACGTGTTGTATATTAACATTTTGTTCAATCTAATTTGGTATTGACTATCGCGAGTATGTCGGTCGCCTCGTCAAATATTTGCTAGGCTGCCAAATATTCCAGGTAGTGAAAAATAACAGATCTCAAATATCTATATCTCACAACTCGGAGCTTTGATGGGTGAGTTCCTCAGCTCGAATCAAATATCTATATCTCACAACTCGGAGCTTTGATGGGTGAGTTCCTCAGCTCGAATCAAATATCTATATCTCACAACTCGGAGCTTTGATGGGTGAGTTCCTCAGCTCGAATCAAATATCTATATCTCACAACTCGGAGCTTTGATGGGTGAGTTCCTCAGCTCGAATCCAAAGAAATAGTAATTTAGGAGCGTTAAATCGGATTATGTATCTTTAAAGTTAGTGTTATGATATAATGCACATATATGGTTGTGCCGAAACTGATTTTGAATGTTTTTGAAAGAGTATTTTCAAATAATATGTTGTTACTAATTTATTACAACTAGTTCACTCCCTAGCCACAATGTTCACTCCCTAGCAACAATGTAGCTTGCTCATTTCTAGTTAAAGTCTTCTACAACGTGCACAAATCACACGTCGAATGGAAAGACCTTATTGTTTATGTAGATCTTGTATTAAATATATTTCTGTTATGAATAATACTTTTGAAACTTGTTTGTCTGATATCGGTCATATGAAAAAACATAAATTGAAATCTACTAACTTGTAATATGTCTCTGACATATTTTATTCTTACATCTTGATCAACTGTTATTGCCTTCGAAGTGAGTTCATACAAAATAATATAAAAGTCTAAAACAACTATCATCAACAAGTGTATAACCCATAGAGAGCCCCATATAGACTGGAGCAGACAACACTCCATAGTGCATGCTTCTATCTGTGTGAGGCTCCCTGTGGGTTCATGTGGAATAACATAGAAGTCTGTAAAACGGCTATCAATAAGTTTATAACCTATAGAGAGCCCCATATAGACTGAAACAGACGATACCCCATAGTGCATGGTTCTATCTGTGTGAGGCTCCCTGAGGGTTCATACGAAATAATATAAAAGTCTAAAACAACTATTATCAAAAAGTACATGTAAAAATAGTCGGACTTTATTATTTCATTATTAATAACTCTCCAATAATGAGATTTCGCACGTTAAAATCATTGATAACTAACCATTACCGTTTACAGTGGAATTACCAATAAAAGTTTGTTATACGGATTGCCAAAATTATTGTTTGCCAGTGTAGTTGCTATCTTTTTATATGTTTTCTATTTATAATAATTATATGCCATATAAGTTAATTTTGTTAAGACTCCTATTAGTCTGCTATGCAGGCTTCAATTTCCCACTCACAACACATTCAGTAAAATTTCTTGTGAGGCGCTCCTCAAGCATATTTAACCCATAGAGAGCCCCACATAGACTGGAACAGATGACACTCTGTAGTGCATGCTTCCATCTATGTGAGGCTCGCTGTGGGTTATATATAAAACCTGCTCCTCAAGCATATTTAACCCATAGAGAGCCCCACATAGACTGGAACAGATGACACTCTAGTGCATGCTTCCATCTATGTGGGGCTCTCTATGTGTTTAATATTAGTCTGCTGTGCGGGCTTCAATTTCCCACTCAACACATTCAGTGAAATTTCTTGCTTTTTGTTTCAAATTATGGTGATGCTTGAGTTCCGAGATTTAAAAAATATAATGTGGTGAACAACCTAAACCCTTTATATACTAAATGGATTCTCCCTTATAAAAGTATACATTGGAGCGGTCTATTAATAATTTAGAGGTGTGTTAAATGGAACATTTCCTATGGGATAACTACTCATCAATGATGCTTTAGTGTAGAAAGGGTTAAACTTATTATCTGAACATTTCATATGGGATAACTACTCATCAATGATGCTTTAGTGTAGAAAGGGTTAAACTTATTATCTGAACATTTCCTATGGGATAACTACTCGTCAATGCTCTTTAGTATATAAAGGGTTAAACTTATTATCTGAACATTTCCTATGGGATAACTACTCGTCAATGCTCTTTAGTATAGAAGGGGTTAAACCTATTATCTGAACATTTCCTAAGGGATATCTATTTTGTCAATGATGCTTAAGTATATAAAGGGTTAAACTTATTATCTGAACATTTCCTAAGGGATATCTATTCGTCAATGATGTTCTTTAGTATAGAAATGGTGCATGATCTAGCATTGCTCAAGGTTTACAGGACCGGATTATTGTGTCATTGTTTTCCCCAGCAAATATTAATCACATGTGCAGAGTATTTACTGATGTGTAATCCTAGTCCAATGTTATTTATAATGCATAATTATCTACAATTATGTCCTAACCTTAAAAAAATGAATGATAAAATATAATATGGTTTGAAAAATAATTAAAAATTATAAATATTCATTATGCTCACTATAACAAGAGCTCAAAAATATTTTCTCTGTTGTTTAACGATTGGTATCAAGCCTGCAAATTTCGTGTCTGTCATTTGCAGAATGAGGTCCCCAGAGGGTGAATTTAGTGATGCTATCCCACACAACTGGCTACCATCACCAAATTCACCCTCTGGGGACCTCATTCTGCTTAGGCCTCATCTTCTGGGAAGTATCTATTGTATCAAATTAACATTGGTTTTAGTTACTTTTTCCATTCTGGGAAGTTTCTATATCCCCTAATTTGCAGAAGATAAAATTCATAATCGAGGTGCCCAATGGGTGAACATCACCAACTTCAACTGGGAACTTCATTCTGATCCTAGGTCTACCATAGCAGTTGATGGCCTAATCAGAATGAGGTCCCTAGAGGGTGAATTTAGTGATGCTAGCCCACTTTGCGGATAGCGTCACTAAATTCACCCTCTGGGGACCTCATTCTGCAAATGACAGACACGCTATTTACAGGCTTGATTGGTATGAGTTAATGAGATGGTTGTGATTGAGCACAGGTCCCTGAAAACAAATCTGTTCAAAATGGTATTAACCCTCTCATGATGGGAGCATTCTCTTATATAAGCGAGTCTCCCATTGGGAGCCTCGAATATATAAGAAAATGCATTGGCTTACAAGGTAAATATTGTTCGGCCAATGTATTCTCTTATATATGCGAGGTTCACTATGGGACATATCGCATATATAAGAGAACGCATTGGCACAGGCTCCAGTCATGGACGGGTTAACATCTTCACTGCAGCTAATGGGGTCGTTGTCATAACGTTTTATACATAAATGCACACCAGTCTCAGTCGGCGCGAGATTGAAACGTTACCGTAAATAATTGCCGTCTGCTTCAATTCATAACTATTTTTCTTCCGAAGTTCTGATAAAGGCATTCTTTTATCACAATTATCGAAAATTGCAATAAGATTGGTCATCGGTCGCATATTTTTCTTAGTATTAAACAGGGACGGAAAGAACTGCATGGTTGTTTGGTCGATGAACGGAAGAAAATAAACTTACAAAAAATATCAAAACGTGTGCATTTATGTAGAAAACACTACGACAATGACCCCTGTCACATGACACTACACGAGACTGGTGTGCATTTATGTATAAAACATTACGACAACGACCCCATTAGCTTCACTGCAGAATGACGTCATGGCGTGATATTTTAGGTCCGTACTCAGTATTATTATATGATCATATGTTTCCTTCCCCAATTCCTATGTTAAAACGTAACGAAAATATCGAGATATCCAACGATGTTCACCTCATTAATGAAACAACAGGTTAATAACAGTTCTGAGTGACATCAGATACTTCAGGGGTTAATATAACTTATTATCAGACCTGAAAATAGATCATGTTTTCTCAGCGACGTTCAACGTCTTGTCCAATCAAAGCGCGTTTCATATAATGAAACAATTATCGCATTGTTTCGAGGTTGACATGAGGAATTGTCATCCCGGGGAAAATATTCACCAAGGCAGCGTGACATTTTAGGACTGTACTCAGTATTGACGTTTAGAAGCCAAGCAGTTAAAGCCACGAAGTTAAAGCCAAGAATTTAAAGCCACTCAGTGGATTGTGCTCCAAAATACACCTAATAATATTCACTTCTGAATTTTTCCCGGTATCAAAATGAGTTGATATAAAATACCTGGAACTACCTTACTACAAGCATTATATGTCCTAGAAAGATGCATTAAAGTCATACAAAATACAACTTTGAACACTGTTTGGGTAGCATCACTAAATTCACCCTCTGGGGACCTCATTCTGCAAATGACAGGCACACTATTTCAGAGCATATGATGACAGTATATCAATATTTCAAGTATTTGTCAACGTATCTTATACCGACTTCCATATTTATGTACACACAAAATTTTGAATGAGCCATGTCCATTTAACAATAAGATGATTTTGGTATATTAGGAAGCTAACCAAAGTTATGGGGGAGAGTGAGACACCCCAATCCAAACCCCCCCCCCATGTCACCACATCCCTGGCTACCGTGTTATGTTCACCACCATCTCATGCTCTGCCGCCCGGAGTGACGCGACCTGTGTTCTATTCACCACCATCTCATGCTCTGCCGCCCGGAGTGACGCGACCTAAAGCACTAACATGAGTTATGATGCTGGTTTTTATCTGTTTTGTTGATATTTTTTTTTTTATATTTATGTATATACATAATTTATTTTTTAAATTCTTTACGTGATACTGGTATGGTTTGTCGGTTGGTTATTATTATTATTATATTATCACCGTTATAGAGGCATCATTGTATAATTTGCTCTGACTGAACACATGTTATAATAATGCCCTAAATAATCGACTCCTTAACCACAGCAGAATTATGGGTAATTTTTCAGGATTTAGTCGGAAATATGGCTTCTTGCCATTCATCGGAAAGCTATCACTGAGAGCTTTCCGATGAATGGCAACAAGCAATATTTCCGACTAAATCCTGAAAAATTACCCATAATTCTGCTGTAGTTAAGGAGTCGATTATTTAGGGAATTACTGTATAGTTTCTGAGGCCAGACTTTTCTTGTTTACTTTAGTTGAGGTTGACACAGAGTATGACAAGGGCCGAGTATGACAAGCTGTTGATGGCCGAGGTTAACGGCGGTATTAATATGGGCGAAAACTTTTTCCGTTTCTATTATGTCAATATTTAAGATTTTAAGAAATTGAGGACATGTGCATGTTACTGAAAAATGAAATTAGTATGCATTCTAATCAACCAATGATTTTATTATTTATCTGCTTCAAATAGTCATGAAATGGCGAAAAAGTTACTTTGTCTGCAAACTATTTTGTTTAAATTCTCCCTACCGAATGCCAACAATGCACAGTGTGCATGGCAATCCAACAGGGACAAAGAGAGACCGCCGGATGAGTGTTCCTCGATACTAACTAACGAGGGCCAAGTTGAACAAGCTATTGAGGTACGAGTTTAACAAGCTGTTGAGGGACGAGTTTAACAAACTTTGAGGGCCGAGTTTAACAAGCTATTGAGGGCCGAGTTTAACAAGCTGTTGAGGGCCGAGTTTAACAAGCTGTTGAGGGCGGAGGGAACATTGTCGATGTAATACTCTCGCTGTGCTTCATGCCTGCTAGTTATTGGTTTCGGAATATAATGCTCATACATTGTGCTACTTTTATTTAGTTTCTGAATTGTTGTTCATAACCCATAGAGAGCCTCACATAAACTGCAGCAGACTACACTCTGTAGTTCACGCTTCCATCTGTGTGAGGCTCCCTGTGGGTTAAACATTAAACTTTATATATGTTTACAACTTAACCTGTCTACACCTGATTGTCATATGATCTCTGTTATACCTGTCTGCCTGCTCGAATGAAACATGAGTATCTATAAATAAACTCAGTTTATGGTCTCATAATCTTATTTAAAAACAAAATTTCATGAATCTAGCACTGTAATTAGATGATTTGTATTGCTGCTTTTCTGTACATTTGAAATCTCCCTCATGTCGCCACACTTGGCATTTAAAAATCTTGCAGTCAAATTTAATGAAAAATGTATAAAAAAAGGGGTATCTCTATAGACATATTAACCCTTTACCCAACAAACCGGCCAAAACCGGCCAAATAAAGCTTCAACAGCCTAAAATATCTTCGGTCTGTCTCAATAGAACCATACAAATATGGATATCATTGGAATCGGCTCCTTGACCACATTGTGATAGTTACAGTTATGCCCTGTGCCAATGCATTCTCTTATATATGCGAGTCGACCATAGGTCGCCTCGCATATATAAGAGAATGCATTGGCCTAAAAAAAATCTTTTTTTTAACACTTTTTACCATTTTTTCTTACATTCTTTAACAATTTTATAATTTTTAATGTGTTAAGCCAATGCATTCTCTTATATATGCGAGGCGACCTATGGTCGACTCGCATATATAAGAGAATGCATTGGCACAGGGCCCTTCTGTTGGGTAAAGGGTTAATGGATTTTAAATTATTACTGAATTAATTCGTATTGGACATTTCCTTTTATATAAAGTTGACGAGCAGGCAGACAGGTATATAAAGTTGACGAGCAGGCAGACAGGTATTGTTTTCTTGTAGATCATGAACTGTGAACATTTTAAATATAACTCATGCCCATGTCGGATAATGTCTGCTGATATCCCAACAATAAACTGTCTATTTATAGAAGTATCTCATTACTCCCTATTATATAGTCTGGTCGATAAACTCAAATTTTAGGGTCAACCTAGAATAAATTCGGACTAAGTTGGTTTATATATCATTTTGAAGAGGAAGATAACATATCCAAAATCAGCTAAAATCCGCTTTGAGCATTTTTTGTAATTCAAGATGGCGTCCAATATGGCTGGCATTTTCCGTTAAGTCAGTTTGTTGCAATTTGATGCAATTATAGTGAGAATATCTTGTCATATGTATACATATGTATACATTTTTGTGAAGCTGAGACATTCACAAAACGCCACATTTTTATGCTAAAATTGGAACTCACTGCCCAAAATGGCGACCGGAAGTGGAAAATGTTACTTTTTTACTGATATCTTTAAGATAAGTTTCTGCTGTTTGGAACTGGTTGAGAATTGTGACTTTATTTTGTATTTAGCATGTTAACTGACCATCGGGGACATAAAATATGCCATTAGTGGGGTCCCCACCCCTTCCGATCATTCAATAAATCGAGTTTACAGAACGCGGTATAACATTTCACAAAAAAATCACCATTGGGATTATAGTCATATTTCATCAAGAAATTGGAAGAACTGTGCAATGTAAGTGATGCATTCTATTTCTTATGGATATTCCGACTCAATGGTATCAAAATTGTCACTTTGGCTCAAAATGGCGGCCAAAATATGAAAAATGGTAAATATTGCACCAGCGTGCCATGCAACCGCTTATAAGTTGTGGTTGATGAATAAATTTGACTATTCTGTCTTATATACATTGAATACTAACATTTCTGATGCACCTTGATTCATTTTTACTATTTTAACCACTGAAATTACCAATATTATGGGATTTTTTTTTCCACAAACTTTGCATCAAAATTGGCAAAAAAAATCACTTCAGGTTTGCACAATTTTTTCAAGTAAAATGAACTATCTTTGGTATTAAATGTACTTTTTATTTTGATCTATCTTAAATGTGTGACACTGAGGTGTTTTAGACAAAATTACTCAAGATGGCTTGCAAAATGGCAACCAAATTTGGTTAAAAGTTGATTTGTCACATTTATTCCGAACATTATTCTAAGCTGTTCCGAAAGGGTTGCAAATTGTGACTCACTTGGTTATTAAACGTGCTACTTAATCAACTGACAACTAAATGTTATATTCTGGTTGTCCCAGTACATTATGAGGCATGACAAATCATTTTAAGGGATGCAGTATGAATTTTTGCCGAAAACTTCTTTTGGGATTCTGTCTATGTTTTTGAACGGAAATTGGCAGAACGTTGAAACAGAACTGAGAGGGATCATATTATGTGGCTACTCTGGCCCATTAGCATAAAAATTTATTAACTTATAAACTATTGTCATGAAAACAGTTTCCTTCTTATTGCATACCAAACGCGATTAAAGGCAGTTTAAGGCACGTGAGGCCTTAGTTGTCGAAAATATTCATATTTGTTCTAATCACCGTAAACAGAAAAACATTAAAACGCATACAGTTTCGTTCATATATACCATGACCATCACGTAAACAGCATGTTATCATAAAGACCTACTATATTTTACCTAAGCAAGAGCCTGATTGTGTTATAGAAGACAGCACAATGCTACTGGCTAATCACACACAAATGGCATAAATGCTCTTTATTAGTTCCATATCAGGAATTCACCAACAAAGAACGCTCTTTATGTTTACCATCATAATATAAACAAACACCAGAAAAGTAACTTTTTATGCTTTTGTTTACATAACAATGGTCAAACATTTGACAATAACATACTGTTTATGCGATATTTCTTATTTATATACGGACAAAGTCTGTCTACAGTTTGATGTTCTTTCTGTTTGTGGCGGTTTTTGACGGGTGGAAATATTTTCACAGGATACCCACCGCCAAGGCCAACCGTACCTTTAAGGTGGAGACACTCTGGTATGATCTCTCTATCTGTTAACATATCCTTGAGTTATAGCGATATGAAATCTATAGTCACACAAAGGTACACCAGTGCAACTCAAACATGACCATGCAGTCACTCCATGTATACGCACCTCACCCATGACCATATAGTCAGGACATGTATACATATTCACTACATTCATGAACATACAGTAACATCTTGTATACCTATTCGCCTCACCATTGGTAATACAGTCACTCCATGTATATGTATATATTTGCCACATGCATGGCCATATAGGCACTCAAGATATACATATACACCCCAACGATGACAATATAGTCATTCCCGGTATATATTTTCGCCACATTCATGATCATACATCACCTCTTGTATACATATTTGCCTCACCAGGGGTCATAAAGTCACTCCCTGTATATATATTTGCGACACCCATGGCCATATAGCCACTCAACACCCAACCCAAAACCATAGAGTTACTACGGTTATATATAGTATACATATCAACCTCACCAATGGCGTTACAGTCCTTCTAGATATACCAATGTCCCGCACCGTGCACACGGCCATTCATACACTCCAAACGTGCATATAGACCTCACCATGACAATTCAGCCTCTCGCTGTATACTCATAAACCACACTCATGATCATGCAGTCACTCATTGTATACCAATTCACATCACCATTAATTATGCCACACTGGTACTCCCTATATACATATTGGCCACATCATGGCCATATACTGTAGCTACTCAAGATATACAAGGGCTCGCGTCTTGCAGGTAATGAGTCGAAACGTAATGTGACATTTGCTTAGTATGGCACATAGTCAGCGATCTGCAACTGATGATGATCTTATCCAAACATTTTGGCATCTTTTCAACTCATTGGGAGTAATTTCCAAAAATGTCTAAACTCTACTTTTGGCATAAAATAAAATCTTGTTTTTGTGGGGTACATTCTAAAACTTTTTCAAAATTCCATTAAACCGCTCCAGGACCCAGCTTCCACCTCAACATTCATGTCATTAGAACGGGGATCAATTTGTCTGCGAGATATTGGGACCTTGGTCATCATAATTATATTTAGCCTTGAATATTCTCTAATATGCCTAACAGACATCCTCCCCTTTCTTTTGACATCCATACATTTATGTACCACTTTCATTGTGTGGGGAAATTATATGACGGATAGGATGTAAGCAATTATTTATTTCACTATACTTATGTTGACAAACGGAAATGCCTTATGGTCCGTCAGCCAGTGCTCCATTCTGACTTGTTATTGTCATTCCGGAGGGCTCGGTGTGATTTTCGTTGACGCGGACAGATGTGTCACCTTGTCAGACACCCATTTACATGTATTTGTTAGCCTGTAGTACTTACCTGTATTGGTTGGTTGTCTGTATTGGTTAACCCATGACCATAGTCACTCCAGGTGTATATATACCTCATCAATTACCATACAGTCCTTTTAGATATACCTATACCCCGCACACACGGCCATTCGTACACATCAGACTTGCAAATACAGCTCAACCATGACAATTCAGCCACTCGCTATATTCTTACACACCCCATCCATGAGCATTCAGCTATTCACTGTATACCGGTACACACACCAATGACAATAGAGCCACAGCAGATAAACATATACATCCCACCCATGACCATGATGTCACTATATCTATACACAAGCCCACCAGTGACCATCAAACTGTACTCCAGGTATCCATATACACTTCAACAACATTGACCCTGCAGTAATTCCATGTACACATATACACATTGCCCATAACCATACAACCACTCCATATTTATCCATACACCCCATCCATTACCATACAGCCAATGCGTGTATACATATACACCCACTCATGACAATACAGCCACCCAATATACACCTGTACATCCCACCCATTTCCACACAGTCACTCCATATATATATACACAACATGAAGATGGACAATGTAGCTAATCTAAGCTAGTATACACATACACCACTTCAATGACCAGACAACCACTCCCTGTATACATGTTCACCTCACACATGACCATAACCTACTCATTATATACTTAAACAACTCAATGTGGACACCCCATACATGAACATATAGTCACACATCGTACAACTATTCATATCATTCATGAATACAATAGCTCCCCGTATACATACTCACCTATAGCCGTACATTCAACAGACATACACACTGTATTACGTTGATCAATGTTGATTATAATGGCATACTAAGAGATCCCTCTCAGTTCCGTGTCAACGTTCTGCCCATTTCAGTTCAAAAAAACATTGACAGAATCCCGAAAGAAGTTTTCGGCAAAATCCATACTGCATCCCTTAAATGAACTTTTCAGGCCTCTTAAGGTACTGGGACAACCAGAATAGAACATTTAGTCGACTAAGTAGCATGTTTAATAACCAAGTGAGTCACAATCTGCTTTCAGAACAGCAGTGAATAATGTTCGGAATATATGTGACAAATCAACATTTTACCAAATTTGGTTGCCATTTCGCAAGCCATCTTGAGCAATTTTGTCTAAAACACCTCAGTGTGACACAGTTAGCACATATCAAAACAATAAACACAGTTGATACCAATGATAGTTCCATTTTACTTTTAAAAAATGGTTCAAACCTGAACAGTGATTTTTTTGCCGATTTTGATGTCAAGTTTGTGACATAAAAATTCGATTAATTCTAGTGATTTCAGTGGTTAAAATAGTAACAATTATCCAATATGCATCAGAAATGTTAGTATTCAATGTATATAAGACAGAATAGTCAATTGCGTGCGTCAAAAATCTAATTTTTGAGTGATTGGAAGGGGTTGGGACCCCATGGATGGCATATTTCATTGCTTCAAAGTTCATTTAACATGCTAAATACAAAATAAAGTCACAATTCTCAACCAGTTCCAAACAGCAGAAACTTATCTTAAAAATACTAGTAAAAACAATTCACTTCCGGCCGCCATTTTGGCTTCCATCTTGTACGAGGAATTCCAATTTTGGCACAGAAAGGTGGCGTTATGTTTTAGCTTCACAAAAATGTATACATGTGTATATATATGACAAGATTTTCTCACTATAATTGCATCAAATATAACTTAACGGAAATGGCAGCCATCTTGGACGCCATCTTGATTTACAAAAAAAATTCTCAAAGCGGATTTTGGATATGTTATAGAGGATATATTCCTCTTCAAAATGGTATACAAACCAACTTAGTCCAAATGTCTTCTGGGTCAAACCTTTTATCGACCAGACTATATATGAAGGCAATGTTTTGGGACAATGGGGAGGGAGTGTAGACGAGGGATTGGCCTCAATTTTTCAAAAGTTGTAAAGTTCATGCCTGATACAACATTAGTTGTAAACTTGTTTTTTACACCAAACATAGGTTACAATTGTTCTTATAGCAAACACCAAGGGTGCTTATACCTAAGGCATGTGAATGACGTCATATAATTTTTTCTATATCCATCAGTGATTTATCAAGATTGCGGGTATGGATTTTGGAGAAATTGTCACGTGACTTCCGGTTAGCAACCGTGTGGAGATTGCAAAAAACGCGGAATTGGAAATGAAGCATCGCGATAAAAATGAAAGTAACTACTTCACAACTTACGAAGAATTCACGTGCGATTTAAGTCTATTAACTTCATTTAGACCAATTTCGTTGGTCAGCTTAATGAAAACGATAAATGAAAAAGTCATGACGATAATCCAGACAAGATTTTACAATCCACGACACGTCTTGTCAATTTGGCATGTCGTCTCCGTCGGACCGCTGCATGATGTTACATAAATTATGCTTAGCGTTATCTGCCGAAAAAAGGCAAATTTGAGGAATATCATGTGTAGTTGCTCCACTACGTGTCACGTACGATTCATATTAGTTTATTTTCCAACCAGTATGTTAAGACCAACAGTCCATATTTTCCTTTTTCATGTTAAACTGTTAGACGGAAATAGGAAATGGCCACATTTTTTAACTTTATGTTGGAGGTCAGGTTGAAATATTCCAAAAGAGCTTTAAGTACCAGTTGTAAAATTCCAAAATTAGAGAGTGGTGGTGCAAAAGGATAAAGGTCTGTGGTTTGGTTGTCTTGTTTAAAAAGACAACATATTCCACCCCACCCCACAACACCCCACATATTCGCAGCTACGAGGTACACAAACCATGACAAACAAAACTTCTGGTTATTTGTTTTAGCTATAGAGCCTCTAGCCTTATGCCCCCAAACCCGCTCGTGGACAACCACAAGCCATTGTAATGGACGTTGAGCCAGTGTCCCCGTGTCATGCACAAATACAGTTGGATTATTCTGATCATTTCAATGAAGAATATGTGTTCTGTCCATCATTGCTAGATGACAAGATGAAATCGACCACGCCATGTTCGTATATGCTCTTCTCCAGCCGCACTCATTATTAGAAACTCTTTTTGGGAAGGGATTATCTCTCGTTTCGGCATACCCGAATATTTTCACCTTGCGTCGTTAGCCAGAGATGACCTGGTAGCAACCCTCCTCGGAAGTTCTCTGGAAACCCTAACAGAACACATATCTCACTGCCTCAAGGAACTAGTACTATATTCTGCGAAGTTCCTGTACGTTCTCAGCACAGTGATAAGGAATGGCGTACAGCAACCCGTGCCTCGTCCATTGTAATTATCTTCTCAACACCCACGCATGTTGTAACGACTAACTGTCATATCTGTTGGACAAATCAGATTTTCCTGCAACAAAAGCTGTTGTGAACATTCAAATGCATATATGCTTCACTCTCGTGGTTTCCAACACCTCTCCATACTTGTACATAACGGCCCACCACATTGGTCAGGGGAGCCCACTTTAATCCAACTGTATTTATATGTCATGTGTATCGATCTCTCCTATACTTGGAGGTAATAAAGATATCTCTCACGAGTCTCTACTCTGGCTACTCCGGCAGAGATTATACTCCGCCAGTTCAAAACATGTGAACTGTTTGATGCTCTGAGAGAGAAGTTTATAACATTGAAAAAACAATGCAGGTAATATATATAGAAGCTACACATAAAATCATAGAAACTACACATGGAATGATAGAAGCTACACATAGAATGATAGAAGCTACACATGATAGATACTTCACTGTGATAATCTGAGTGAATGTCAAGCCTTTACTTGTGACATATATGTAAAGACTTGCATGTTATTAAAATACGGGGACTGAGAGTGAGTCAGACTCGTCGATCTTTAAATAAATATGATGATATTTCTAAGTTAATAAATGTTCCTTAATAATGTACCGGGTATATCGCAGTACAGTTCGAGATTGTATGATTTTATGTTCCTTAATAATGTACCGGGTTTATCACAGTACAGTTCGAGATTGTATGATTTAGGTGACTTCGTTGAGCCGATTTTACTTTGCGTTGCTTAGAATACTGGAATATCTCCCGGGTAAATCGGGTAATCAATTCGGTAGCCAGTGATTTCGACCCACTGTGACTTCGACCCAAAGTGATTTAGACCCCATTGGTGATCTCGACCCACTGTATGTATTTTTACCATAAGTGACCTCGACCCACTAATTAGTAGTCGTTAATTTGAAGTGTTTTCACAATTTTATTCACCAGGTGTCAGTCAGGGTGTAAATCGTGCAATGCTACAAGCTGAACTGAACACCGCTTGTGTCAGTCATATGAGTACAGTAGCCACGAACAAGCTGTGAACAAGCGTCTAAAAGTATATACATTCAACCATCACTTGATATATCAGAATGACCATTTGTGTTAGTTGTAACGGTTACATTAACGAAGAATATATAGAATGCGACATTTGCTGCAAATGGACACATAGAACATGCAACACAGCCTACACAGGTGCATTTTAAGCTTAAATGAGTGACAATGGAGACAAATGACTACATGTGGGTATTAGAATGTGTAAAGGAGCTGTCGGTGGACTTTCGACTGTTAAAAAAAAACAAAAAACAGGTCGAAGTCACTCCTTTAAAAAAACAAATAACTGGTCGAGATCACCATATCAGGTCGAAATCACTATGGGAAATATGTAATTCCCTGCATTGTTTGTTCAATGTTATACAATTCCTTAGATCATGCCATGAATCTCTATTATATGGCTATACCGCCCGTAGAGATCATATTCTACCAGTACAAAACCTGGGAACTTTTTGATGTTTTGACAGGGAACCTTATCGAAAAAATAACAAAGATAATATATTTCTTTGTTATTATCTCTTTCTTAATAATGTACTTCACTGTAGGTGAAGGTCCCAATTTTCACGATTTAAGTGACTTTGTGAGCGATTTTGCTTTGCGTTTCTTACAATTATGGAACTTTTCCTGGGTAATTAATTCAATGTTTATTGCGATATTGGCTCACAAAAGTCACAGAAAAACATGCAATTTCGAGTTGGGACCTTCACATTTAGTGACGTACACTATTAAGGAACAGATAATCACTAAGAAATATATTCCCCGTGTTATTTTTTTGACTTTATAAGGTTCCCTGTCAAAACTCAAAAAGTTCCCAGGTTTTGTACTGGTGGAATATGATCTATACGGGAGTGAGCTATAGTAGAGATCGAGATCGAGGCTGATGAGGACGGACTGATTTCGAAGGCTGCTCCAAGATTTTACCGTTTTGTGTTGTTTTGTGTTGTTTTACTAGTGTCATCTCAGTGAACGCTGTTTTATATAATCGTAGTGTTTTATCACGAGCATAGACCTTCTTTTTGTCAGTTCCTGAACTCTCTAGCGTTTTTATAAACTATTTTATAAACTTGTTTTTTATCCCGCCCTCCGAAGGAGCTGCGGCGGCCATATTGATTTTAAAATATTGATTTTAAAATTTTATCAAATATTATGAACTTTTAATCCACTCATTACAGTGGTATTCCTGTGTAATTTTAACAATCTAATGAACATTTTATCGTCAGTATCTATATTTTTATGAACATTCATCCAGCAGTAACAACTTTCAATCAATAACTTACAAAGATTATTAATTCTGCAACCTACCATGATTTCAAATACCACTTTGAGCCCGCAGCGAGTCTTGCTAGATTCTATTTGCCACGGACCCACCTCAGTGACCAACACCATATCCATCCAAGGGTCAAATGCCACACCAATCCACGGGTCGACTCGCTCATCAGCTCGACAAGCTATGAAGAGGCCTGATGCCAGTGATGGGTATGCAAATCCACCCTACCCTGATGTGTATGCAAATCCACCCTACATAGTGAAGAACTACTCACTCAACCCACAAAAAACTATCCAGAAGATCCGACAAACATGCAATAAACCTTTCATCAATATAATTCCCAAAGATAAAGGTACCCAACTAAAGATTGAATGCAGTGCCGGTTGTTATCATCTAATAAAAGAAGAAATCTTACATACCTTCAGTCAACCCCAATTGGTTGCGAAGCACAACATCATTCCATCCATCCGAAACTCCCTTGACAAAAATAACTTCAATCCAGAAGTCGTCATCCAATGCCAAAGCAGACTAGCCACCGGCCTACCCGGAAAACGTATAAAATTCACCATAAATATGTACCACACGCAGTGCTCCCTTCTTGTGAATGGCAGGTCTACACCCATCTTCCAAGACGATATCCTACCTGAACTCATTGAAAATATTAAGAAGAATCCTGAAATGTCTAAACTCGACAGATACATAGCTGCACTCATTGATCGATGCGTGACGGAAAGTATTGATGACCCTGGAAAAAGCACTTCCATATGCGGTGACCCTCTCAAGTTAACATCGCTACCATATTCTCCTACACGACCTCCCTCTGAAGAGATCCCAGAAGATAATCACGACATCTCAATTTGTGAAACATGCTCCCAATGCAACATGAAGGTTGAGAACAACCAGAAGGGTCTACAATGTGATATTTGCCAGCATTGGTATCATGACACCTGCGAGTATCTCGATGAAGACCTAGCGAAATTTTATGAGGGATCACCCAAGTATAGCTGTCTCACCTGTCGACACCTAACACTCTACCAGACGCACATTTCGTCAGCTGCCTCCAATGAATCTCATAACAACTCTTCCTACACAACTCAAGGGAATCCTGCTGAAATTTCTATAAATTATTCAACACATGATGCTGATGTTACACATAGAGAAGATGTTCCTGACATCCTCTCCACTCCCCTTATAGAAGAGGAAATCTTGTCCACACACAGTATACCGGTAGTACAAGAGACCCAGCAAACCCAAAAATTGAAGACATCTGATGAGACAATATATATCCACCAAATACAAAAGAGCATTTCTCCTCCAAACAAGAAGAAAAATCGACCCACAACGAAGCCAAAACCCAAAGCAAAAATTACCCCCTCCTCATCGGAAATACTGGAACAACTAAACCTCGCAAACTCCATCATCTCCAAACTTGAAACTCGCCTGAGTGAATTGGAGGACTCAAACCGTATCTTAAGGATTCAGGCGACTGCCAACATATGTGGAAATAGCCAAACAACACCACCCCAACGACAAAACCAACAAAGACATACCCCTTGCAATGATTCTGACTCAGAAGATGCTATTTTCTCCCTACAATACCGAGTACGGGAACTCGAAATCGAGCACTTAAAGGCAAGAATGAACAAACTAGAGCAGCAGGCCTTGAAGGCCGACCTCTTTCCAACCACACTCAACAGTATGGTACCACCTCAAGTGAACAACAATGGAATGCATACCAACAACTGGCAAGTACCGATGGGCCCACCGCCGCCAGTGCAGCCACCATCACATAACTTCGCTGGACATAACTACCACCACAGTCATCCTACTCACTTCTGGCAGATACCGCCACCCCCTATCTATCCGCCACAAAGTCAGGCAACAAACTACCAGACGCATGCTACTTATCCCAAGGTACATGCCTATCCCAGCTGCTCCCTTGATCGACGTCATCCAACTGTTAACTATAGGAAAGCACCAGATTCCAAATTGGGAACTTTGTATAAGCACCGGCAACCCCCGAGATTTAGAGATGCACACAAGACAACCAACGGACCTGATCACCCGACACCCAGAAGAGTGACATTCACAACAGAATATCCAACATCAAATAAGTTCGTACAGCCCCCAGCAGCTCCCATTCCAAGAGAACACTCTACACCCAAGAAGTTATTAAATGGAACAACCTCTCCTCTGCCAGCTCCTCTGAACACACCAGAAAGTAGAAAAGTAGACGTACCAGTATCCATGACCAGCCCAGATTCCAGTACCAGTACACAGTCTTTTTTAGAGTACGGCCGGGCCTCAACCGCAGAGGGGCGGAGAAGAAGATTATCATAGCTACTCTCAACATCAAAAACGTCCAGAGTAACACTGTCTATCTCCAAAACCTACTCAAAGACACTGACATCATGTGCATCCAGGAACATTGGCTCTTTGATTTCCAACTAGACATCCTCACAAAGATCTCCACAAACCATTCAGTCCATGCAAAGGCAGTTGACTCAAATGACCCCATATCACCATTGCAAGTACCTCGGGGCTACGGAGGAGTCGCTATCCTATACAACAACAACCTGAATGTCAAGATGAGGAAACTCCCGGATGGCAGCTCCAGAATAGCAGCTCTTGAAGTGGTCACTTCCCCTCCACTCTGCATCATATGTGCATACTTCCCGACCAGAGCCAGCAACTCAATATCTGAATACACAGCCACCATAATTGAAGCGGAAGAAATAGTGACAAAATTTAGATCGACCCATGCTATATTTTTATGTGGTGACGTGAACGGCTCCTTGCAACTCCGTCCCGGAAACGAACACGACGTCAAACTTAGAGATTTCTGCGCTAACTTCAAGCTCTCAACCCTACAGCCAGACAAGCCAACTTTCTTCCATGACTCGGGCACTAGTACATCAAAAATAGATTACCTACTAGCCACAAAACAAGGAAATCGTCTAATAGAGTCCATCAGCGTCCACAATAAATCCTCATCAAATACTTCAGACCACGTACCTGTCTCGGCTACTCTATCAATAGCCCTCCCACTCTCTGATGCCGTGGAACACCAGAAGAAAAAGATAGACTGGACAAAACTAGACAAAACCAAATATCATGGATATATACATGACAACTTATATCAGGAAGTCCCCTCAGCTGGAAATGAACTTCAAACACAACAATCTATTCTCCATTTAACAGAAGTTCTCAAGTGCGCAGCTATATCAAGCCTCCCAATCTCCAAAAGTAGAAGGGTTCCAGTAAAGAAAACCTGGAATGAAGAAATCACCACAGCAGTAAAAATTAGCAAAGCCGCCTTCTTCAGATGGAAGCAAGCTGGGAGACCCCAGGGAGATGACAATATAACTCTACTCCACATGAAGCAAGCCAAAAAACAACTTAGGAAGACCCAGCGTCAACATTTCGCGCAAATCCGCCAAGATCAGTTAACAGCGATAATGGAAGCCAAGGATGAACCAAAGATATTCTTCAATCTGATTAAACAACAGCGATCCTCCAAATCTGAACACATACTTGAACTCATAACTGATGAACAAACATATAACACCCCAGAAGACATAACTCAGGGCTGGAATATATACTTCTCAAAACTAGCTACACCACAGGAAGATCCAAATTTTTCTCCAAATCACAAGAAACTCGTTGATGATGACCTCTCCAGAATAGCTGTCACTTGTAATAGTCAAGGAATCACTACTCCACCAGTCACCATAACTGAAGTATATCAGGCCATCAGGAATCTTAACAATAACAAGGCTGCAGACATCTTCGGAATAGCAGCTGAACACATAAAAAACTCTCCTGACGCAGTCACTACATACATTAAAAACCTCTTCAACCTCTTAATACAGAGAAGATCGATCCCATCTATCCTCAAGGAGGGCATCCTGACTCCAGTTTACAAGAAAGGTGACCCGCACCTTCCAACTAACTACAGAGGCATCTCCGTCACACCTCTCTTACTAAAGATCCTGGAACATATTCTCAACATTAGGCACAATACAGTTATCTCGAAAGACCAATCACGACTCCAGTCTGGCTTCACGAAGGGTACTTCATGTCTGAATTCTGCAGTAATCGTCACTGAATGCATCAACGAAGCGGTACTTACCAACAAACCACTAATCCTAATCACGCTTGACGCTCAGAAAGCATTTGACGTTGTAGACCATAACATCTTACTCAGAAAGCTGTACCTGGACGGGATCACTGGCTCAGATTGGGTCCTTTTGAAGAATCTCTATACCGGCATGACTTCTCGAGTGAAATGGCAAAACCAGCTCTCCAGCCCTTTCAGTATAGCACAAGGGGTACGCCAAGGAGGAATCCTGCCAACAGCACACTATAAAAGGTTTAATAATAATCTCCTCTTACAACTGGAATCAAACTTTAAAGGTGCAACCATCGGCGATATCAAGATTCCCCATACGACCTGTGCTGATGATATTGCCCTGATGTCACACTCCTCAGTAGAAGCGCAACATCAACTTAATACTGTGGAAAACTTCTCACGAAACAACCGATACAACATTAATGCTGCAAAAAGTGCATGCATCATTTACAATGCCAAGCTGACTCGAGATCTTCAAATCTTTGAAAAGAGTATTCCGCAGCCGCTGCTAACAAAACACCTGGGTATCACAAGAAACCAGAAGAGTACTGCCAACATTGAAGAAAAAATCATTCTTGGCCGACGCACTGCCTATGCACTGATGGGCTCCGGAATGCATGGTCGAACTGGAATCACACAGCTCGTAAAAGCCAAATTATGGAAAACCTACGTTGTCCCACGCATCGTCTATGGTCTGGAATCAATCATGCTTACAAATACACAACTTAGCAAATTAGACACCTTCCAGGATAAAATGCTCCGACAATTACAGAATCTCCCAACAAGAACTGCCCTGACTGCAGTAAAAGGGCTTCTTGGCATTCCGCCACTATCTGTCATCATTCACAAGAACATGCTCAACCTGTTCCTACGAATTGCACGGTCTCCAGACTCAACAGAACATCAGATAGCTTGTCGCCAACTTGCCGTGAGAGACATCAATGACAATAGCTGGTTCTCCTATATCAGACGACTTCTAACAGAGTATAACCTCCCTTCAGCTTATTCAATCATTCTACACCCTCCAACTAAGACCGAATGGCGGAATACACTAGACGAGGCAGTCGCTGCTAAAGTGACAGGAAAATGGAGAAATGACATCTCAGCAAAATCCTCTCTACGGCTACTCAACCCTGAAGGAATTGCCTACAACTCTGTCCATAGACTATACAATTCTGTTAGACCAAGCATATTTGACGTAAGACGTGCCGAAGTTAAGGCCAAGTTCCTGTGTGGCACCTATACTCTCCAGGCTAATAAAGCAGCGTTCAACCAACACACTGTCAGTCCTACCTGCCTGACATGCAACCTTGGCCCAGAAGACCGAGAACATGTTATCGCTTCCTGTCCCACCTACCAGAAGGAAAGATCCAGACTCAAACAGAAGATCAACAATCTTCTCCCCAGTATAAATCAAGGCCTCCTAGACAACTCAGCAACCTTTACCCAACTCATCCTTGATCTTAGCCATCCAGATATTCCTGACATCATCGATTGGGAGGAACACTCTGTCGACCAGCTAGAACTTTATTCCAGAGAATTCCTATATCAGCTCCATACTAGAAGATTTGCAGTTCTAAAAGTCAAAGGGAAAGTTTCACATAGACCACGCAAGACTCGCTCCGAGCTCAAAGTCCCTTAAGTATTCTCTAGGTATAGAAGGCTCTTAACTGACGCCACATGTAAATATGTACACAGCTGTATATTCACGGATTCAATTCAATTCGGAGGAATACATCCTACATTCATCCAATACTGGAGTGCCTCGCACAATCAACGGGGGAATCTCATCCAAAAGAAGAAGAAGAAGACATGGCATGATCTAACAATTCCCTGTCAGAAGAGATCAGAACACCCGCATGGTACCTCCCACAGACACGACCAGACGACATCCAGTAATAGAGCCTTCTAGCTGTGTGGGGCTCTCTATGGGAGATTCGTGGCATGATCTAACAATTCCCTGTCAGAAGAGATCAGAACATCAAACAGTTCTCGGGTTTTGAGCGCGGGTGGAATATGATATCTTCATGCGTAACCATAGTTACCAGACAGTGAGTGTGGAAAGCCATGACATGATCGAGATCAATGCCTGAGTGTCGAGAGCCATGACGAGGAACAGAGATGTATTTAACCCACGTCGACGACCATTACGGCCTTAGTTAACACAGAACTCGGGCTCACATCGCGGTCATTATTAGCTGGGAGACCGACGTGATATGCCATTGTGGAGGAGGAAATTAAACGACCAGGCAGACGACATGGTAGGCTAATTGATTCCCATCATGCACCTCGACTTACGGTAATTATCGACTTAAAGATACCCGGTCCGATTTACGCCACATTATTAAAGATGTGTTCAGGGTCGATCGATTTTTTATGAAACCTATTTTACTTTTTATTTAGATTCTAGTGTATGAAATATTATTATCCATCCCTTAACTAACACTATTTCTGATTGGGCAAAAGTCGCCACGTGATAATCCGGGAAAAAGTCATATTGGACTCCAAGGTGTGCAATATGACTTTTTTTTATCTGGACAACACTGGTGGATTTAGCAGACGTTTCACTTCCGCATTGAGTTTTTATTTTTAATTTCCGTGTTTACTTTTCCAAATCATGCTTATTGATGATCAAATACAGGCTTTGAGAATTAAGTGCCGACAAAAATAACCAATAAAGTTTTATTCCCAAAATTTTGATAAACGTACAGATGGATAATAAAAATGTCATTATACAATGTTGTGTACAGTATGAGTTTTTCTTGTACTCGTCCAGGTTGTGGTGAAAAGTCATATTGGACTCGACACTTTTCACCACAACCTGGACTCGTACAAGAAAAACACATACTGTACACAGCATTGTATAATAACTTTATGACACGTCTGGAACAAGACGAAAAACGCCATTTTGTTTGATATTGAATTTATCTACATATTTATTTGGTAAATCTTCGAGGTTTTAGAGGAACACCAACAATTATTTTGTTAATTTTTTAATGATAAAATTATATTCTTTTAAAATGATATATATTTTATACATACTTTATATAACAGTGCATAGTTTTATGATGTAAAGAGGAGAAGCATCCATCATATATAGATGGTAATAAAAAAGTTGGTCCTCGACCATCCAGCACTCAGACACAGAGTAAAACCAAACTCGTCAGTATAGTGGGGTAGATTAAGTCAAATTTTCAAGGCAATTGTTTAAATTGTGACTAAAGTATGAAACTTTGCACATATGTACATAATCACATAGTTATTGATTTTTAGATATAGAGCTACGCTGAAGTTGTGCTTTAACCCCTCTTTTATGAAATATGCGATTTAAAATTCGGCATATACAGTAAGTATGACTCTTGAGAGATATAATGCCACATTTTAGGGTAAAATTGGTCCTCCCATCAGAAGGCAATAGGTCACCAGCTTCGTTTACTTTCTGAAACCCATTGATGACTTTGTCTTCTGCTTCGCTCATTCAGTCATCAGCATTGATTTTTACCATGGAACTCTCAAATCAAATGTTGAACATTCGAATGGTTATATGGTAATGATGATGAAGATTAATTTATTGAGGACAATCTACTAAGTATAGAAAAATAAAAGAAACTACAAAATTTGTGTTAATACGAGCAAGATCATTTGTTAGGAGAAAGCAACAATTGTAATCGGGGTCAAATTATAAAACTCCGTGGTCCCATGTAACCAGGACGGACTTGACTCCAACCAAGCATGGAACAAGACGGCTGTCAATCAAGACTAGGTCCCATCATAGACTAAAAATAGGATAGACGTCGCACTCATGGTTATCAATCTGTAACGCTACTGGACGTCGCCATTGCTTTGGCCCTCAAGCGTTAAGGTAGTTCAGAAAAGTAGGGGGAGATAATTTTACGTTATATTTACATAGGGTTCGTGTACGATTGTGAAGAAATACTCGTAATAAAGTACTTTATATTAACTTTTAATCATAATGCTTTCAATGTGACATTGAATTAATGCCACTAAATACGATTTGGTCCGTGATATGCATTTTCTGGAATGGAAAGTGTCCGTAATTCGACGTCAATTACTGCGCTAAATCAAACTCTCTTATGCGTATTTTGCGTCCAGGTTTATTTACTCTGATTTTTTACGTGTTGTGGGGATTTAGTTTTGTAATTTTCCTCGATCAGCTAGTGCAAGTATTGGATGATCTGATTTCTTACGGGTAGTGGGGATTTAGTTTTGTAGTTTTCCCAGATCAGCCGGCGCACATATAAGTATTGGAGGTATACAGTATACTGAAGCACATAATTCAGAGTGATTTTTCTCATAAACGTACACACGTACGTTGATGAAATTAATCAATGGATATATATGAGTCTCATGTCCTCCACGGTTGAATCACTAGCCCGATTCAACCGGGAACTTTTTAACTTTTATATATACCGGTATATATATAAAAATAAAATAATTTCCCGTAAAATTAAATAAATGTCACAGGACCACTGCACCTCATTCTATCTTGTATTCTAACATATACGAGTATTATAAACATGTCCTTTAATATCTCATAGTAATTAATTTCATCTTATAAAAACAGACATATATGGCATGTTTATATACATAAATGAATAACCAATGATTATTTATTTGAGTTCCATGATTATTTTGTATATTTGGGTCACAGAAGGGTGTTTCAACAAACAGGTGTGTATGTGGTCTTGTTATATGAATTAACCTAAACATGAATATAAAGGGTATCTCTGTCCACCATGATATTAAAATAGATATCAACGAAGAACAGTTAATTGTATAGGCTACAGGTACTTTGAAACTGAGCGAGATAATCCATACAGTAATAAAATAGTTAATGATTATGGTACAATTTGTAAAATATACTAGTAAGATAACATACTTTAACTTATAGTCCATTTACATTGGAGAATTACAAATACTAAAGCTGAATGGGATCATGCATGCTATTGGAAGCTACTAGCCTAGAGGATACTTTTTTTTCAGACTGGAGGGACACACAATCTGCAAATGAACCTGGGTGTTGCCTTAGTACGGATAAGTACCATGTGATGGAGAGACAATGTTTGAAATCTATAATTAATTTAATGATGAACTTATAAATGTGTATCATTTGTGGCTCTTTCCTTGACAGTCAATGAGACATCAGCTACTTTTTATCCAGGATTTTCGCACAAGTATAGTTCAATTCCTTCTTTATCTTGAACACATCCTTGCATTCTGCATCTCATTTTGTCTCATCTGTATTATTTTCGGCTCATGCATGTTGCACACATCACTTTGTGACCCACCAATATCATTAAGGTGTTGCCATTGGCATACGGTATAGATCTGTCCACTTCCTGAAATAATACAGAATTCGAAGCATTTAATTTTAATTATAAATTAATTTACAGGTTACAGGTATGAAATATGTTATATTGGGATATTTCCCATGCAGTACACACCACTCACCAGTGCCTACATTGGCAAACCATGTAATATTCAGTTGTTCATACCTCTTTATGATAGCAGTATAACTTATACAAAAATAATGCTATTGCTAATATAATAATAAATAAGGCTAATGATATTATATTTCAACATAGCTGACCAGTACTTGTATACATTATAATTAATGCCCACGCAGTCTCAATGTCATTTATTAACATTATGAATGTGAGTATACTATGTGAGTCTAATGATCAAGAGACACATGAATTATGATTATCATTATGAAAAATATGTTTATCAACAAATGTTATATATTACAAAAAGTGGACATGAAAACAAGTCAAACTATGAATAGTATGATCATTACAATTAGAATCTAGGAGTAGGACATGTAAACTGCCAAATTGGTGAATTGTTTTGACTGTTCATTTCTAAATTATTGCTGTAGTACTAGTACACCTGATCACACATGGCAGTCACACTCACATGGAATTCTTGAAATATGACAGCTGTCATTGAAATATTTCTTCCGTAAAACACGTTTGGGTCGGTACCCGGTATACATGATATTCAAATTACCAATGCAATCATGAATGGTGAGATCTATTAAATTAATTTCATTTTGAAAGTCGTTACTAACATAACTTCAGTCTTCATCCAGATGAAAATGACAAAAATAGAATCCAGAATGTCGTGTTGTTTATTACAAAAATGGTCTCAAACGGCATAAAAACTCACCTTTCTGACTCCCCAACGGACACCCTTGGAAACGTGAGATTCTGATAATTCATGACAGTTGGTGTACAATTAATTCAGCTGCAATAGACGCCAGAGTTTTCTCTTTTTATTGCGATGAGAAAGCACTGTTTTGATTAGAACAATCGGAGTTGAACTACCTTTAGCAATGGCGGACAGAATCGGAGTGCGTTACCGATTGGCCGATCAAATGACGTTGAGTGACGTATCTATCCTTCCTTCATCTATGGTATGGCATATAGTCAGCGATCTGCAACTGATGATTATCTTATCCAAACATTTTGGCATCTTTTCAACTCATTGGGAGTAATTTCCAAAAATGTCTGAACTCTACTTATGGCATAAAATAAAATCTTGTTTTTGTGTGGTACGTTCTAAAACTATTTTCAAAATTCCATTAAACCGCTCCAGGACCCAGCTTCCACCTCAACATTCATGTCATTAGAACGGGGATCAATTTGTCTGCGAGAAATTGGGACCTTGGTCATCATATATCGAATATTCTGTAATATGCCTAACAGACATCCTCCCCTTTCTTTTGACATCCATACATTTATGTACCACCTTCATTGTGTGGGGAAATTATATGACGGATAGGATGTAAGCAATTATTTATTTCACTATACTTATGGTCCGTCAGCCAGTGCTCCATTCTGACTTGTTATTGTCATTCCGGAGGGCTCGGTGTGATTTTCGTTGACGCGGACAGATGTGTCACCTTGTAAGACACCCACTTACATGTATTTGTTAGCCTGTAGTACTTACCTGTATTGGTTGGTTACCTGTATTGGTTAACCCATGACCATAGTCACTCCAGGTGTATATATACCTCATCAATTACCATACAGGTGAAGGAGAAGATCACTCGATCTTTTCGACCATCCCGGGCGCTTCGCGCCCATCTACTCACTCTCTCTCTCTACAGTCTTTTTAGATATACCTATACCCCGCACACACGGCCATTCTTACACTTCAGACTTGCAAATACAGCTCAACCATGACAAATCAGCCACTAGCTATATTCTTACACCCGATCCATGAGCATTCAGCTATTCACTGTATACTGGTACACACACCAATGACAATAGAGCCACAGCAGATAAACATATACATCCCACCCATGACCATGATGTCACTATATATATACACAAGCCCGCCAGTGACCATCAAACTACTCCAGGTATCCATATTCACTTCAACAACATTGACCCTGCAGCCATTCCATGTAAACATATACACATTGCCCATAACCATACAACCACTCCATATTTATCCATACACCCCATCCATTACCATACAGCCGACACGTGTATACATATACACCCACCCATGACAATACAGCCACCCAATATACACCTGTACATCCCACCCATGACCACACAGTCACTCCATATATACATACACAACACGAAGATGGACAATGTAGCTAATCTCGCTATACACATACACCACTTCAATGACCAGACAACCACTCCCTGTATACATGTTCACCTCACACATGACCATAAGCTACTCATGATATGCCTATACAACTCAACGTGGACACCCCATACATGACCATATAGTCACACATTGCATAACTATTCATATCATTCATGAATACAATAACTCCCCATATACATACTCACCTCACATATAGCCATACACTCAACAGACATACACACTGTATTAAGATGATCAATGTTGATTATAATGGGCCAGAGTAGCCACATACTAAGAGATCCCTCTCAGTTCCGTGTCAACGTTCTGCCAATTTCAGTTAAAAAAACATGGACAGAATCCCGAAAGAAGTTTTCGGCAAAATCCATACTGCATCCTTAAATGAACTTTTCAGGCCTCTTAAGGTACTGGGACAACCAGAATAGAACATTTAGTTGACTAAGTAGCATGTTTAACAACCAAGTGAGTCACAATCTGCTTTTCGGAACAGCAGTGAATAATGTTCGGAATATATGTGACAAATCAACATTTTACCAAATTCGGTTGCCATTTCGCAAGCCATCTTGAGCAATAATGTCTAAAACACATCAGTGTCACATAGTTAGCACATATCAAAACAATAAACACAGTTGATACCAAAGATAGTTCCATTTTACTTTTATAAAATGGTTCAAACCTGAACAGTGAATTTTTGCCGATTTGGATGTCAAGTTTGTGACATAACAATTCGATTAATTCTAGTGATTTCAGTGGTTAAAATAGTAACAATTACCCAATATGCATCAGAAATGTTAGTATTCAATGTATATAAAACAGAATAGTCAATAGCACAACCACAATTTGTAAGTTTCATGGTATCCTAGGACAATATTTTCCATTTTTCATATATTGGTCGCCATTTTGTCAGCCATTTTGAGCCAAAGTGACAATTTTGGTACATTTGAGTTGGAATATCGATAAAAAATAGAAAGCATAATTTACATTGCGCAGTTCTTCCAATTTCTTGATGAAATATGACTAGAATCCCAATGGTGATATTTTGTGATATGTTATACCGCGTTCTGTAAAATCGAATATTTTAGTTATCGGAAGGGGTTGGGACCCCATGGATGGCATATTTCATTGCTTCGAAGGCCATTTAACATGCTAAATACAAAATAAAGTCACAATTCTCAACCAGTTCCAAACAGCAGAAACTTATCTTAAAAATACTAGTAAAAAAAATTTAAAATAAATTCACTTCCGGCCGCCATTTTGGCTGCCATCTTGGACGAAGAATTCCAATTTTGGCACATAAAGGTAGCGTTATGTTTTAGCTTCACAAAAATGTATACATGTGTATATATATGACAATATTTTCTCACTATAATTGCATCAAATATAACTTAACGGAAATGGCAGCCATCTTGGACGCCATCTTGAATTACAAAAAATTCTCAAAGCGGATTTTAGCCGATTTTGGATATGTTATAGAGGATATATTCCTCTTCAAAATGGTATACATACCAACTTAGTCCACATTTCTTCTGGGTCAAACCTTTTATCGACCAGACTATATATGAAGGCAATGATTGGGGCAATGGGGAGGGAATGTAGATGAGGGTTTGAGCTCAAATTTTCAAAAGTTGTAAAGTTCATGCCTGATACAACATTAGTTGTAAACTTGTTTTTAGCTCACCTGAGACGAAGTCTCCGGTGGAGCTATAGTCATCACTCCTCGTCCGTCGTCCGTCCATCCGTCCGTCCGTCCGTCAACAATTCTTTAAACATCTCCTCTGAAACCATCAGACCGAATGGGATCATATTTGGTGTGGATGTTCCCTAGGTGACTCTCATTCAGATTTGTTCAAATGAGTGACTGGATCAAATAGTTGCGAAGCCAGGGCCATAAATCTTTCCCTCCATAGTATTTCTTAAAACGACTTCTTGTCTAGAACCATTGAGCCGATTTAGCGTATATTTGGTATGGAGGGTTCTTGAATGACTGGGGTTCAGATTTGTTCAAATGGGGTCACTGGGTCAAATAGGGATGGACCAAGGGACATAACTCCAAAAAAAAAAAATTCAGATCGAACTCCTTGATCAATTTAACATAAAAAAAAAAATTATTAGTTTTTTTTTAAACATTTTTAAAAATTAGAAAAACTCACACCGTTGTAACATCCGCAGAGTTATGAAAATCTTTAATGAAATCATGGAAACTTTCCCTTTCCATCACTCCCCCACCCCCCACATGACTCAGACCACCAGCCTGCCCTCAACCAACAGCATCCCACCCCCATCTCATCTCCTAACTCACAGGATCTCTCCCACCAGCAGATTCAGTCAATTGTATTAGCTACAGACAGACAAAGAGAGAGTTAATATAAATACACAGTCTTCAATTGAGATGTTATCAGGCTGACAGGTGTGAACAAATGCAATAGTTAGCAACCTGCCAGTGTGTCATTAAAATCAAATCAAAACAAATTATTGTTCTCAAACCTGAATTTAGTGTGTCTGACATTTGCAGAATGAGGTCCCCAGAGGGTGAGTTGTGTTATGCTACCCTGCACAGCAGGCTAGCATCAACAAATACACTAGGCAGGGTCCTCATTCTGCTTAGGCCTCATCTTCTGGGAAATATATAGTGGAGCAGATGACTTATTGAATGAACATTTGTTGCACGCTGCGACTTCCTTCATAGACTGCATCAAAAGACTATATGATGGTATATTCCGCATGGGGTGGATTCCACCAACGATGAAAGAAGGAATAGTCATTCCGTTATACAAAGGACCGCCTAAACCACCGACATCTCCTGATAGTTACCGTGCTATAACACTTCTATCAGTCCTATACAAACTATTCGAGTCCACTCTGTTGAGCCGTCTTCTTCAAAGCCACCAAATGAAACGATTTCCGAATGCACAACAAATGGGTTTTCAGAAAGGTATCAGCTGTTCGATGACGTCATTCATTCTCACGGAATCTGTATCATATGCCAAAGACAATAACTCCAATTTATATGTTGCCTTCCTTGACTCAAAGAAAGCCTTTGATAAAGTATGGCACACTGGCCTCCTGTACAAATTCATTCAGCTCGGATTTTCGCCACACCTTGTCAGTTTGTTGGAGAACATCCATTCGGATGTGACTAGCAAAGTACTATATGACGGCCGCATGTCGCAAAGTTTCAAAATACTGCAATCTACTCGACAAGGTGGCGTTCTGTCACCTCTCTGCTATCTCGTCTTCATAGACGACCTACTGAATGAACTAGCAACTTCTCCATACGGACTAAGAATTTGCAATATCCCATGTGGCGCTCCTACTACTGTCGACGACATCGCTCTTCTGTCGCTATCGAAATCCGGTATCGACTCCTTGTTGAACATATGTGTGAAATATAGCAGGCGGTGGCGATTCGAATTCTCCTCCACGAAGAGCAAAATTGTATTCAACGAGAATAAAAACTCATATGACCGCTCGGGAAGGATATGGTGGTTGGGCAATCAAACTATTCAGGAAGTTACAGAATGTGCCCATCTTGGTTTAATTCAGGACAAGTTTGCGAAGCAGGTCCATTCCGTCTCTTCTGTGTCGACAAAAATTAGGAATAACTTTTTCAATATCATGGGTAACAAACTTATGAAATCCACTACACCCATCACCATGACAAATCTCCTCAAAACTGTTGTTCTATCGAGAGCTCTCTACGGTGTCGAGGTGGTTCCTTTTGATCAAAGTTCCGCCATCACCATTATGAAAAAGGCCGCCAGAACATGTCTCAAATACGTACAATCCCTCCCAAAACGAGCGTCAACTAGGCTATCGCTAGGTCTTCTTGGATTTCTACCAATTGAATATCAACTGCATATCAAAACACTTTGCTTTCTGGGACGTCTTATCCATATACCGTTCGGCCATCAATTGCCATTACGACTGTTTGTCCTGAAAGCACACCTGTACAGACTATACAATCGCTCCAGTGGTTTTGTACAGGAAATGTTCTCCATATTAGCCAAATACGATCTTTTGAACTATTTGAACGACTACCTGGACATTGGGGTCTTCCCAAAACTTCCAACGTGGATAACTCTTGTGAAGGCAGCTGTCAGGGGAACGTTCATTTCCTCGTGGCAGACCAAAGTTTCGTCCGATCCATCCTTGCGAATTCTGTGGAAAGTTCACCCTAATCCCCTATCAAACTGGGCAGTCTGGAAACTTCTCCATGGAAACGCTCACATGTTGAAATATCTCAAAAACTTAGTACTGCTTCTCAACAGGACTACCTATGCCAACAATTCAGTGTGTCATCTCTGCAGCGAAGTGTACTCGAACGAAATCGACCACGCCATGTTCGTATGCTCTTCTCCAGCCGCGTTAGAAACTCTTTTTGGGAAGGGATTATCTCTCGTTTCGGCATACCCGAATATTTTCACCTTGCGTCGTTAGCTAGAGATGACCTGGTAGCAACCCTCCTCGGAAGTTCTCTGGAAACCCTAACAGAACACATATATCACTGCCTCAAGAAACTAGTACTATATTCTGCGAAGTTCCTGTACGTTCTCAGCACAATGATAAGGAATGGCGTACAGCAACCCGTGTCACGTCCATTGTAATTACCTTCTCAACACCCACGCACGTTGTAACGACTAACTTTCATATCTGTTGGACAAATCAGATTTTCCTGCAACAAAAGCTGTAGTGAACATTCAAATGCATATATGCTTCACTCTCGTGGTTTCCAACACCTCTCCATACTTGTACATAACGGCCCACAACACTGGCCAGGGGAGCCCACTTTAATCCAACTGTATTTATATGTCATGTATATCGATCTCTCCTATACTTGGAGGTAATAAAGTTATATCATCGGGCCTATTTAGCTTATGTTTGGTATGGAGGGTCCTTCGGTGACTGGGGTTTAGATTTGTTCAGATTTGGGGTCATTTTAGGAAATTTTAGGAAAATCAGTTCAGTTCAACTATTAAAATCTACCGTCTGAAATTACCAAATGAATGGATCTCATAGATGGGGATTCACGTTTGTTCAAATAGGGGTGGAAATAAGAGATTTAATTATCATCCAGCCACCCTACCTGTGCTTTTTGATACTGGTATAATAATGCATAGATTCCTCTTGATTTCTAAGCTGCCTGGGTGGGGGCAATGGTGCGGAAGTGTAGAGGGGGTGGGGTTTTGATACCCCTCCCTACTTTGATCAATATTTTCGAACAGTTAGAAATTTCATGCCTGATAGTGTTACATTTGATTTTTCAACCAGTAACAGTCCATATTTTCCTACTTTGGATTAAACTGTAGGACCGAAATGGCCACAAATTCAAAATTTCCAAGTTCGAAAGCTTGAAGTACTTGTAACAGTTGTAAAATTTCATTCCAAGAGGGATGTGCAAAAGGAATTTTGTGAACTTAGGACTGTGGTCTGGTTGTCTTGTTTTAAATGGGGTCACCTGGTCAAATAGGGGCCAAGCGAAGGGCAGTTTTCCTTTTATTATGCTTCCTGCACAAGGACCATCAGGTCTAATTTACTGATATTTAGTATGAAGGGTTCTTTGGTGTCTGCGATTCAAATTTATTCAGATGGGGTCACCAGGTTAAATAGGGTGGACCAGGGACATAGCTGTATGTCTCTATAGTAATACTTAAAACGTCTTCTCAAGAGAGGTTGGACTATTTAACTTACATATAGTATAGAGGATCCTTTAGTGACTAAGATTCAGATTTGTTAACATGAGGTCAACCTGTTAAGAAATGACGGGGCTATGGGGACTTAACACTTTTGTGTCTAATAGAATCATTAAAATACAAAATTCATTAAAACATCTACCTTGGAACTAGCTGACTGATTAATCTAACATACATGTATGGTGTTTTGGGTCCATGGATAATTGGGCTTCAAACATGTCTAAATGGTTTTATAAAAAGGCGCTTGTGAGATTGGAAATTTCCAACAATTGAGAAAGTTTGAGATGTCGGTTGTGAAATTCCAACCTAAGACTTGGAAGTCTGGAGCCCGGTCGGGAGGGGACTTGTTGAACTGGAGAAGGGGGGTGTGATCAGTATAGTGTACAGTTGGTAATTTCAAGGTAGATATTCACCGATCTACATACATGAAGCCTCTCTAGCCACATATCCTGTTTAGATCTACTACTTTTAAAGTGATTATGAAAAGTTCTGACTGTTGTGGTCTCCAGAGTCCCAGTCTTATCAGTCTTTGCAGTCTGATGATCGACCCCACAGTCATTGACTCTCTTGTTTACACCAAACATAGGTTACAATTGTTCTTATAGTTTGATTTTCCAACCAGTGTGTTAAGACCAACAGTCCATATTTTCCTTCTTCATGTTAAACTGTTAGACGTAAATAGGAAATGGCCACATTTTTTAACTTTATGCGGGATGTCAGGTTGAAATATCCCAAAAGAGCTTGAAGTACCAGTTGTAAAATGGCGTGCAGAGATTATACTCCACCAGTTCAAAACATGTAAACTGTTTGATGCTCTGAGAGAGAAGATTATAACATTGAAAAAACAATGCAGGTAATATATATATAGAAACTACACATAAAATCATAGAAGCTACACATAGAATCATAGAAGCTACACATAGAATCATAGAAGCAACACATGATAGATACTTCACTGTGAGAATCTGAGTGAATGTCAAGCCTTTACTTGTGACATATAATGTAAATACTTGCATGTTATTAAAATAAGGGGACTGAGAGTGAGCCAGACTCGTCGATCTTTAAATAAATATGATGATATTTCTAAGTTAATAAATGTTCCTTAATAATGTACCGGGTATATCACAGTACAGTTCGAGATTGTATGATTTAGGTGACTTCGTTGAGCCGATTTTACTTTGCGTTGCTTATAATACTGGAATATCTCCCGGGTAAATCGGGTAATCAATTCAATGTTTATTGCGACATCGGCTCACAAACGATTAGCAATCATGCAATATAGAGCTGGGACCACACCATATACTGGTGGAATAGATACAGAAAGAAATATATAATTCCCTGCATTGTTTGTTCAATGTTATACAATTCCCTAGATCATGCCATGAATCTCTACTATGGCTATACCGCCCGTAGAGATCATATTCTACCAGCAGGGTTCGCGCTGCCACTTGTCAAATTTGCCAATGGCAAAAATAATTCAAATTTGGCAAAAATATCTTCATTTGGCAAAAGTTTTGGCAAGTCACTTTTTAATTCCTCAAGCAATTTGAAAAATACTGGTCAATCAATACCATTAATTTCAGGAAACTCTTACAACATACCTATATTGATGGTGTTTTTATAAGGTTTAGGAAAAGTTAAAGGGGTACTGTACGCCAAATGTTGTTGTTGGTTTCTATAGTCTCCGAGTCGGAGTATAAGGTAACAATTTTTCCATTATTTGAATGTCTGTTGAGTACGTAGTAGTGTTACGGATGGCAAATTTACCGGAATGCAAAAATACAAATTGTCGTTGTCGAGTAATTTTTGTACAGTTTTCAACCAAATGAATCAAATACAAGTTATATTATATGCATACTAGACCCATATAATCATTTAAGTTATTGTATCGTCGCGAGCCAGTGAGTGGCTTGGGTGTTCTCCCCGTATCATCATAATATTTTAAGCGATCGGTTTAACAATCCAGTATCCCTTTGATTACGGAAAATCGTAATTTAATTGACGCCATTTTATGGCTCCAGTCATAAATTCAATTTATATCAAATTATTAACTTTTAAATTATTAAATTTTAAGATAGCCTATTAACCTGGGCGTTTACAGAATACATCTTCGACTCAAATTACTTATGTTTCTATATATTATCGATATTAGATCGTTGTTGTCACCGGAAATTTAATGAAAATGGCGTACAGTACCCCTTTAACACCTCCATTAAGATGCAGTTAATCTCATAGCATTAGTACTATGGTTGGAGGGATTACTAATCCTCCTGTTATGTGCCCTTCTGTTGGAGAAACCCTTCTACCATTGTATTGTTCGGTAATCGGTTTATTGTTGTATGATAAACCACAATAGAGATGCGAGTCTAATTAATTATTAACTAACTGCTTTTCTATCGATATCAAAAGTGGTTCAAGCCACGAGTGTCGAAACATAAGACTTAAGGTTGCAGAAAATTTGGGGATATCATTTGGCAATTGCTAAAATAATTTGGCAAAACATATTTTCAGTTGGCAAATTATTGGCAAAAGCAAATTTCGGTCCAGCGCGGACCCTGTCTACCAGTACAAAACCTGGGAACTTTTTGAAGTTTGGACAGGGAACCTTATATAATCGAAAAAATAACCAAGATAATATATTTCTTTGTTATTATCTCTTTCTTAATAATGTACTTCACTGCAAGTGAAAGTCCCACCTCGAAATTTCACGATTTAAGTGACTTTGTGAGCGATTTTGCTTTGCGTTTCTTACAATTATGGAACTTTTCCTGGGTAATTAATTCAATGTTTATTGCGATATCGGCTCACAAAAGTCACAGAAAAACATGCAATTTCGAGTTGGGACCTTCACATATAGTGACGTACACTATTAAGGAACAGATAATCACTAAGAAATCTATTCCCCGTGTTATTTGTTTTTACTTTATAAGGTTCCCTGTCAAAACTCAAAAAGTTCCCAGGTTTTGTACTGGTGGACTATGATCTCTACGGGAGTAAGCTATAGTAGAGATTCATGGCATGATCTAACAATTCCCTGTCAGAAGAGATCAGAACACCCGCATGGTACCTCCCACAGACACGACCAGACGACATCCAGTAATAGAGCCTTCTAGCTGTGTGGGGCTCTCTATGGGAGATTCATGGCATGATCTAACAATTCCCTGTCAGACGTGATCAGAACATCAAACAGTTCTCGGGTGGAATATGATATCTTCATGCGTAACCATAGTTACCAGACAATGAGTGTCGAGAGCCATGAGAAGGAACAGAGATGTATTTAAGCCACGTCGACGACCATTACGGCCTTAGTTAACACAGCGCTCGGGCTCACATCGCGGTCATTATTAGCTGGGAGACCGACGTGATATGCCATTGTGGAGGAGGAAATTAAACGACCAGGCAGACGACATGGTAGGCTAATTATTTTGTAAATTTTTTAATGATAAAATTATATTCTTTTAAAATGATATATATTTTATACATACATGGATACTCCAATTCATAGGAACAAAAGTTGTTACTTTGGATCAAAATGGCCACCAAAATGGCCGCCAAAATATGGAAAATGGTAGATATTGCCCCAGTGTGTCCTGGAATCGCTTACAATTTGTGGTTGATGAATGGAATTGGCTATTCTGCCTTCTATACATTGAATACTAACATTGTTACTAACTATTGTAACAAAGACATTACCAGAAATATTGGATTTCACTCTCACAAACGTGACATAAATATCGGCAAAAATCTCTTCTCACGTTTGAACCATTTTTTGCAAGTAAACTGTAACTATCTTTGGCATGAGAGGTGTTTATTGTTTTTATCTATCTTAAATGTGTCACAATAAGGTATTTAATGACCAAATTACTCAAGGTGGCTTCCAAAATGGCAACTAAATTGGGTGAAAAGTTAATTTTCACATATATCCGGAACATAATTATCTGCTGTTCCGAAAAGGTAGCAAAGTGTGACTAACTTTGTTATTATATACGTTAGTTAATCGACTGACAACTACATTTTATATTCTGGTTGGCACTGTACATTATGAGGCACGATCATTTAATTTTAAAATGTGCAGTGTACAATTGTGCCGAAAACGTCTCTTGGGATTCTGGCCAAGTTTTTGAAAATAAATGGGCACAACTTTGAAACGGAACTGAGAGGGACCATCCGACCATAATATGTGGCTACTCTTGCCCATTAGCATAAACATTTATCAACTATTGTCAGGTAAATCGTTTAACATTTCTTCCATCGTGCATACACGCCACCAAGGAGGACTCTCTGGTGTGATCTCTATATCAAGTAACATATCATTGAGTTATTGTGGAAAGCGATAGCCACCCAAGGTACACATGTACAACCCACCAGGGCCATACAGTCACTCCAAATACAAATAAACAACACACATATGACAATATAGTCGCTCGCTTTATAAACATACACCTCACCCATAACCACACAGCCATACTTGTGTATATCCCTGCACACCACCCATGACCATACATCTGTCAATAACAATTTAATGCATGCACACCAGGTATACCTCCTACAACTGACCAATGACCGTATCGTCACTATATGTATACATATTCACCTCATTCATGACCACACATTCAATCATTGTATACATATTGACCTCACCATTGGCCATAAAGTCAATCCATGTGTACCTATGTTCCACACCCATGGCCAAATAGCCACTCAGGGTATACATATACACCCCACCCATGACCATTGCATCGCTCCATGTATGCATATGCACCTCACCAATAGTCATATAACCCCAATTGCGTATACCCATACACCCCACACAGTCATGGGTCAACATACATGTACACTGTTACACCTGACCCATGACCATATAGCCACTCCCTGTATTCACCACATTCATGATCATACAGTCACTACAGGTACACATATGCACATCACCATTGGTCATACGGTCAATCCCTGCATATCTACTCGCCACGCCAATTGCGAAATAGCCACTCAAGATAAGCATATACACCCCACGCATAACCATAGAGTGAATCCAGGTATACATATGCACCTCAGCAATGGTCATATAGTCATACGTGCTATACATATATACCCCTCGCCCAATGACCATACAACCACTTGGCGTATACCCGTACACATAACATATGACAATGAGTCCCCATACATGTACACCAGGTATACTCCTACATCTGACCCATTTCACTCCGTGTATACATATTCACCACATTGGTGATCACACGGTCACTCCTTGTACACCTATTCATTTCATTAATTGCCACACAGTCACTCCCTGTATACCTATTCACCATACCCATGGTCATATAGCCACTCGATATATACATATGCAACACAAACATGCCCATAGAGTCACTCCAGGTGTACATATACACATCACCAATGAGAATAAAGTCCTTCCAGGTGTACCAATACTTCTCACACATATCAATTATACATTCCAGACTTTTATATACACCCCACACATGACAATTCAGTCACTCGCTGTGTACTCATACACGCCATCCATGATCAAAGTTACTCCCTGTATACCTATACATCCACCGATGACAATATACATCCACGACATATATAAATATACATCCCACCCATTACCACCACGGCACTCCCTATATACATACACGCTCGCCAACGACCACCCATATATACTCAGGCATGTATATTCATGACCGTGCTGTCAGTCCATGCACACCTATACACATTACACATATTCACCCAACCACTCCCTATTTATCCATATACCCCACCCATGATCACATAGACACCAGATGTTTACATGGTCACCCACATGTGGCAATACAGCCACCAAATATACACCTATACATCCCACCCATGACCATAGTCACTCCATATATATATAAACAACACATATATGACATTGTAGCTACTCCCGTTATATCCGCACAAAATATCATTGTCCGTACAGCCACATCGTGTTACCCGTACATCCACACATAACCATACAACCATACAGTCACTCCATGTAAACATATTCAGCTCACGCATTACCATACGGCCACTACTTGTATACATATACATCTCACAATGGACATCCCACTCACGATCATATAGACATTCCTTGTATATCTGTTCACATCATGCATGATCATAAAATAACTCCATGTATACATATTCACCTCACCTATGATCATGCAGTAACTCACGGGCTACCATATTGACCTCCCTCTTGTATCGAGGTGATCAATTTTATCCTAATGAGTCAAAATAGCCAGAATAGTCACCACAGATTATGGTTCATCTTAGTTCAGTTTCAAAGATTCAAAGTGGCCAGAATCCCAAAAGAGGTTTTTGGCAAAATTCCATAAGCAACTTTAAAATGAATTTGTCATGCCCCATAAGGAACCGGGACAGCCAATAATATTTAGTTATCAGTTGATTACCTAACATTCATAATAACCAAGTAAGTTACAATTTGCTAACTTTTCTGAACAGCAGACAATAATGTTCCGGATATATGTGAACAATGAACTTTTTACCCAAGTTGGTTGCCATTTTGGAAGTCATCTTGAGTAATTTGCTCTATAATGACCTTAGTGTGACACATTTACATTAGACCAAAACGATAAACACCGTTCATATCAAAGTTAGTTACAGTTAACTTTTAATAAAAATGATCAAAACATGAAAAGTGAATTTTTGCCGATATTTATGTCAAGTGTGTGAGAGTAAAATCCAATATTTCTGGTAATGTCAGTGGTTACAATACTAAAACTTAACCAAGGTGAATCAGACATGTTAGTTTTCAATGGATATAAGGCAGAATAGCCAATTTACTTCATCAACCACAGATTGTAAGCGATTGCAGTGAACGCTGGGGCAATATATTTACAATATTTACAATTTTCCATATTTTGGCGGCCATTTTGATCCAAAGTAACAATTTTGGTTCCAATGACTTGGAATATTCACGGGTAATGGTATGTCTCACTTACATAACACAGTTCTGCTCATTCCTTGTTGAAATGTGACTAGAATCCCAATTGTGATTTTTTTTGTGAAAATTTTATACTGCTTCCTGTAAAGTCAAATTTCTGAGGGATCGGAAGGGCCTAGGACCCAAAGAATTTCTTATTTCATTGCCCCAAATGATCAGTTAATATAAACAATACAAAATAAAGTCACAATTCTCAATCAGTTCTAAACAGCAGAAACTGATATAGAAGATATTAGTGAAAAAGTGTCACATTTTCCACTTCCGGTGGCCATTTTGGCGGCCATTTTAAATACATGAAATTTATTCCTACAAATAAATAAGGAGTACTCAATTATCAATAGAATGGCATATCGCACGACGTAATACCTCATAAACTTCCTGATTAATTGCGAATTGAAATTTACCTGGTTAGATATTCAACGTTGGCGGCCATCTTGGATTCAAAGACCGATAACTCTATAAAGCCCCCATCGCCAGATGGCAAACAACCGGCAAATTGAAGGACTGATATAGTTCTACAAAGATATCATAACCACCAAAAATCCGCATTGGGGGGGGGGGTCTACATGCAGCTCAAGCTCTATAAAGGAATCAGGGAGCTAAATGTGTTCTAGAGTCGGGGAGCGAGTACACCGTGGAATTGCTAAAGGTGAAGGTAACTGAATAATGACCTTCACATGATACATGCGACACGTTATTAAAGGATGACAGCGTGTTTATTATGCCCCCGACTTGAAGTCGGCGGGTATATTGTCGACGTCTCCGTCCGTACGTACGTGCGTACGTCCGTACGTACAAACATTTTGCATTATTGTTCAGCAACCGCTGTGCAGATTTAGCTGATATTTGGTATGGTGATAGAACAGCTTGGGGGAACAGCTACATGCATAGCGCGGGTTTCGTCCACCTATTTTCACCAGAGTTATGGCCCTTTTTTTACTTAGAAAATTCAATTTTGCCCGTCCGTACAAACATTTTGCATTAATGTTCAGCAACCGCTATGCAGATTTAGCTGATATTTGGTATGGTGATAGAGCAGCATGGGGGAACAGCTACATGCATAGCGCGGGTTTCGTCCACCTATTTTCACCAGAGTAATGGCCCTTTTTTCAACTTAGAAAATTTGAATTTTGTCCGTCCGTACAAACATTTTGCATTATTGTTCAGCAACCGCTGGGCAGATTTAGCTGATATTTGGTATGGTGATAGAGCAGCATGGGGGAATAGCTACATGCATAGCGGGTTTCGTCCACCCATTTTTACCAGAGTTATGGCCCTTTTTTTACTTAGAAAATTCTATTTTACTTTTGTTTTTTGGGGTTTCCAGATGATAGCGTGAGCTTTGGTAGTACGATTGCAAATCCCGTATTTTTGTGGATCAGTTATATGAAAATACATGTCAAGTGCGAATTTGGGTATGATCTGATGATTTTTGGCAGAGTTATGGCCCTTTTATCAACTTAGAAAATTTGAATGTTTGCTTGTTTTTGGGTTTCCGGATCGCTTGTTTCGTGGTTTTTAGTCAACATTTCTGTACGAACTTCTTTTGGAATGGTCATATAGACCTCCTCGGATATCCGCAGTTTCGTCCATGCTTAATCCAAATTGCTACGGTCGGGGGCAAATGCCACGCGACAGCGTACCTCTTGTTTGATTTGTACTTATTTACATAATGTAAACTGGTGAATTAATGGGAGAATGGATTTTTGTGAGCGGGAAATTTATTTAACTAGCTGCTGTAGTTGTGGGTTTTTCAAGATCAAATTTGGCTGTGGGATAGCCCTGTTGTACACTTGGGATTTATTTTAAAAAGTAAACCTATGAGGTTTTCTTGTATTTTCGTGATCAACTGGTGTCAATCTAGCTGCAGTGGGTAAACGTCATTGGTATGGCCTGCAGGCTTCAATTCAGTGAATTTGGCCGAAACGTTAACACTGTCGTCTATGGGAAACCATTTAATTCAGTGATTCCTAAAACAACTCTAATGTGAGTGCTATATTTAATCATGTAACCACCGATGGTTTGGACAAGGTCTTTGAAATCGTCCTGTATTTCTGTCGCAGAGGCAGAGATAATCTCCTCGAGTTGAAACATTGACGTGTAGTTCCCTGGGGAAATGTTCAGCTAAAAGGTTTAACAAACGGACACATATCGATTATTGAACCTGTTATCTGAATATGTCCTACTAATTAATAAAAATCATTCCGCACTTGAATATTTTCAGTGTAGTGTCCTGGTTTGGGTTTCTGTGCACAAAATGTACCCTCATTTTGACTTCAGATCTTAAAGGGGTACTGTACACAGAGATAGGCAATTTTTTTATTTACTCCCATTGACATAACTTTCAAGTTAGATTGTGTTCGTGTTATATGAGTTTCGTATAAACCTAATTGAGCGACCAAAATATTGATCTTGGAAATAAAAATACTACGATTTCAAACTACGTGCCATGTTTCTGTCCTTCACCGGAGAAGACGCAGGTTGCAGGATGAACCGGAAGTTCAATTGATGCCTGCAATCTCTTCATTCGAACAATCTCACCCCCTATAAACATACTTGACGCTTTATGAATCTTGTTTCTTCTCTTTTTCCCCAAATTGGTTATAGCGGGACTTCCTTTTGCATGTAACATGTTTTGTTCGCAACTCAATAATGTTCGTCGTAAACGGCCGTCGATAAAAGATACCCAACATGTGAGATTTCAAGAACGGTAACCCGTAATGGCATAATTCGCCATTTTATGACTCCAGCCATAATTTCATTTATATTAAATAATTCAATTTGACTTTTATGATAGCCTGTTAACCGGAACGTTTTCAGTAGACATCGTCGACTCAAATACGTTATTTTAAAATATAATATTGATATTAGATCGCAATTGTTACCGGGAATTTATTGAAATTGGCGTACAGTACCCCTTTAAAGGGATACTGTACGCCAATTTCAATAAATTCCCGGTAATAACAACGATCTAATATTGATACTATATAGAAAAATAAGTTATTTTATTCGAAGATGTATTCTGTAAACGTTCAGGTTAACATGTGATCTTAAAATCAAAGTTAAGAATTTGATAAAAATTTAATTTATGGCTCGATAATTTCCGTGTACAAGACGTAATCAAATTAATTGAACTCACGCCACTCACTGACTAGTGACTATATATACTATAACTTAAACAAGAAAACCATAGTCAGAATGGTATCGCCCTCAAGGTCATATTATTCGGCATACATAAAACATGTAAAATATATTGGAGCTTGTGACCTTCACCTACAGTGAAATACAGTCATTCTTAAGGAACATATATTAAGTAAGAAATATATTACCCGCATGGCTTTTGCAATGTTATAAACTTATATAGAATTTCCTGTCACAACATCAACACATTCCCAGGTATGAACTAGTGTGCATATAATATAACATTTATTTGATACATTTACTTGAAAACTGAATAAAATGTCACCCGCCATATAAAATCCAGTCGTAAGTCGGGATTTTGTTTACCCTGTGCCAATACATTCTCTTATATATGCGAGTCGACCATATGTCGCCTCGCATATATAAGAGAATGCATTGGCCTAACAATTTTTTACAATTTTAATAAATTTTTTCTTGTATTCTTTAACAATTTTATAATTTCACACATACAGAGCCCCAGATAAACATGAGCAGACGACACTCTTCTATATGCTTCTATATATGTGTGGGGCTCCCTGCATGGGTAATGGATTTTTTTATGTTATGTCCTAAAAATTGTAAGAAACATTTATTTAAAAAAAATGAAAAAAAATTGTTAGGACAATGCATTCTCTTATATATGCGAGGCGACCTATATATAAGAGAATGCATTGGCACAGGGTAAACAAATCCCGACTTACGACTGGATTTTATATGGCGGGTCACAATGTGACATTATCCGGAATCTAAGTTGTTTCGTTTCATTTGTTTTAATATTGTAGTTTATATTATTTTATGAACTCGAGATAGAGTTATGTCGCTTGAATAGAAATCTTCGATAGAATCGTCAAAGTTGTTTTCTCAAATAGGTTACACTGGTGTAAATGTTTTCCATAGGCCTCAGTGCTAACGTTTTAGCGTATGCTGTTGGCTATATGAACCATGGGTCCAATTTTTTTTTTTAATCTGAAAAATTGACATTTCGGGAAACTTTTTACACAAAAAAATCATATCTGTCTAGCAAGGAATTCGCCTTTAAATCTTGTGTTTTCGTAACTAGTGTCAGATCCGCATAAAAAAATACTGTCATATTTTAGACCACACCAACAAATTCAAACTTCACTACAAAGGGTTAATTCCTGTGCCAATGGCTATCTTACCTATGGGAAATCATAGGGAAGAGGTGTGATGATTTTTTTATGCAAAAAGCACACAAGGCTATTGATAGAGCCCGAAGCCGCCACCGCACGCCGCCGCCGCCAGCCATATTGGCCACAAGCCGCCGCCAGCCATATTATTTCTAACGCCAGCCACATTTAAAAATCTCCGCCGCCGGAATTGTAAAATGGCTGAGCCGTGTGCATAGGCTTATATGTCAAACACAACTGCACTGTGAATCGCAAAGAACTAAACCGCATTGTCTAATATTGGCATACTCGCATGGACACGGCATGGTTGTTATATTATCAGAACACCTGGCCCCTTAATGTGGAATAGACTCCCAATGCATGCTTTCATATAACTGAATGGGCGCATCCATTCGGTATTGAAAGGGTTATAATATAAATTGTTTATAACACCCAGTCTCAGACATCACTGGCATTTGTCAATATATACAAATAAGAATAGAACATAGTTTGAAATATTATATATCATTACTATCGGGTTCATCATTCAATGATGCATGCATATATCGCAAGATGGCAGTGATGATAGCAGTCTGAAGTAGACAGAAGTCCCAATGTAACTACTTATACCGATTAGATGGGAAACTATATAGTATATCCATGCCAGTCCTTCTTGAATTTTCGCCATAATGGAAAAGCCCAACATCAAAAGATTACGTGTGGTCTGGAATTCTACAAACGCAAAAAAAAAACGGCGTCTATAACCGGTAACAGGGGATTAGGAACATTTCGGAAACGAAAATACGCTGAATGATAACATCTCAGCCGGCTGAGCCGCCATATTTCGTCAGCCACGAACGTCGTGACTGAGCCGGCTTAGCTAGCTAACCAGCCACGAAAATCGGTTGAGCCAGCCATGAAATATATTTGTCGTGGCTTCGGGGTCTAGCTATTGACCAATCAGGGCCCAGTGTCTATTTTATTCTCTCCTATATATTCCTCCCGCATCCGCTAGAGGTCTCTCCGAACCTTATTTACACCAGTGTAACCTAAAGCGATAGCCCGCTTTTTCGCGGAATAATTGTAACACCCAACATTTTTTCAGAATTGCCCATGAATGAAAAAAATGTGTTCAAAAATAATATCACTTCTGTGGTTCTTTATTTATCACACACAATTTAACCCCACTCTCTGTAACACATTATTCATCAAAAAAGCACATTTTTCCACCACAAGTCATATTCAGGCCCCATTTTCACACAGTTTTTGGGGTCTGGTGTTGCAAACTTGGATCAGCTATGGAAGACTGTACAAGATCCTTTCCATGAGAGAACTTCTGGTGATGTGAGGTCATTGAGTCCAGATCTGATCAGCTGAGCATCAAGCACATGACTTTATCAGCACATGGAAGACTAAAATATGACATTTTCAGGTCTGCAAGGGTGATCCAAGATAACTGGATGTGGGTGTATATTGAATTAGTTGAACAAAGATATGCTCTCTTTGAAATGCTGAAGCATTTTCTTAAATGTGCCCAAGTTTTAGTGCTATTAACCTTCAAATGGCCATACCCACCAGTGAAAATGAGACACTTTTATTATATATATCTGTATATCACTGGCTATAAAATCCAAAATACTTGTTAGATTAGCTTCTTATAACAATTGGTATGTGTGTCATTGACATGCTCATGTAATGGGTAATTTGTATTATCATGTGACAATTACCACCTTGAAATTTTTTGAAAATACCTTGAAAAATTGGCATTTTTTATGAAAAATCATACCATTTTTTTGGCCGATGGAAGTGAAAGAAGACATCAGCAGCAAGAATAGCCACACCATGCATGGGAGATTCATTGGACTGAAAGACCAGGCTGTGAAAAATGCATTAAAATACTTTAAAGTGACTCCCAGGAATCAAAAATGCCAAAAAGTTCATTTTTCCCTTTAGGTTACACTGGTGTAAATGTTTTCCATAGGCCTCAGTGCTAACGTTTTAGCGTATGCTGTTGGCTATATGAACCATGGGTCCAATTTATTTTTTTAATCTGAAAAATTGACATTTCGGGAAACTTTTTACACAAAAAAATCATATCTGTCTAGCAGGGAATTCGCCTTTAAATCTTGTGTTTTCGTAACTAGTGTCAGATCCGCATAAAAAAATACTGTCATATTTTAGACCACACCAACAAATTCAAACTTCACTACAAAGGGTTAATTCCTGTGCCAATGGCTATCTTACCTATGGGAAATCATAGGGAAGAGGTGTGATGATTTTTTTATGCAAAAAGCACACAAGGCTATTGACCAATCAGGGCCCAGTGTCTATTTTATTCTCTCCTATATATTCCTCCCGCATCCGCTAGAGGTCTCTCCGAACCTTATTTACACCAGTGTAACCAATACATGAACCCTGAGTGACCACGAATAATATTACACACAAATTACTCGACGACGATAGTTCTATTTTCGCATTCCGGCTAATATCAGTAACATTTATTCGTACTCAACAGACTTTCAAATAATGGAAATCTGTGCCAATATGCAGAGATGTAACCCATGGACAGAATCGCCAAAATATATGAGCGGACAAATAAACCACGGCACCCCTGACAAGCAAAGTACAGAACCATACATTAGCAACACGCACTGAAGACGACAGAGCCGAACAATCTATAGATGGAATCTTTCGATAGGAGCACGGAGTCGGACTCTCAACGCAACACCTGAGGCAGATCGGCGAAATAACATGGAAAACCGGTCACAAGCTGTTCACCTGTGAACACCTGGTACATATCTACAGATAGAATCATGAAGATTGTCCCGTCTGACTGAACTCGGACCACATTCGCGAGTCACTCGAAAGAAACCAGCCTGAGGCACACCGAATAGCGACCCATATAAATACTGCAGCCAGATTTCAAGTCATTACGAAGTCCGAGCTTTTTCCCGAGAACGGCTAAAGCCGATATACACAAGAAGAAAGGACGCTAGCAGCAAGATGGCCGAGAATACAAGGTAAACTAAAATGCTTGTAGTTCTGAGCAACGCATGTAACGACGACTAGGCGTACCCAGCGATAGCAGACGACAGGCCAAGATGCTCAACTAGAGATCAGCGAATTCAACCTATGATGAACGAGGAGCCCACGAGACACGCAGACGACAGGAAGACGAACTCAACATATGAAGATACTAGAAGCCCCCGATACACGTAGACGACAGGAAGACGAACTCAACCTATGAAGATAATAGAAGCCCACGATTCACGCAGACGACAGGAAGACGAACCCAACGAAGATATACCATACCGACGACCCGAAGATATCCCATTGAACTGTTTGTAATAAATTATCAAATCGTTTTGATTGTCTGAACGTTATATGCTGGTTACCATTTTCTACGAAGCAGAGAATATAGAAACCATCAGCAACATTTGAGTACAGTATCCCTTTATATAAGTACAGTATCCCTTTATATAAGTACAATGTCCCTTTATATAAGTACAGTATCCCTTTATATAAGTACAGTATCCCTTTATATAAGTACAGTATTCCTTTGTATAAGTACAGTATCCCTTTATATAAGTACAGTATCCCTTTATATAAGTACAGTATCCCTTTATATAAGTACAGTATCCCTTTATATAAGTACAGTATCCCTTTATATAAGTACAGTATCCCTGTATATAAGTACAGTATCCCTTTATATAAGTACAGTATCCCTTTATATAAGTACAGTATCCCTTTATATAAGTACAGTATCCCTTTATATAAGTACAGTATCCCTTTATATAAGTACAGTATCCCTTTATATAAGTACAGTATCCCTTTATATAAGTACAGTATCCCTTTATATAAGTACAGTATCCCTTTATATAAGTACAGTATCCCTTTATATAAGTACAGTATCCCTTTATATAAGTACAGTATCCCTTTATATAAGTACAGTATCCCTTTATATAAGTACAGTATCCCTTTATATAAGTACAGTATCCCTTTATATAAGTACAGTATCCCTTTATATAAGTACAGTATCCCTTTATATAAGTACAGTATCCCTTTATATAAGTACAGTATCCCTTTATATAAGTACAGTATCCCTTTATATAAGTACAGTATCCCTTTATATAAGTACAGTCTCCCTTTATATAAGTACAGTATCCCTTTATATAAGTACAGTATCCCTTTATATAAGTACAGTCTCCCTTTATATAAGTACAGTATCCCTTTATATAAGTACAGTATCCCTTTATATAAGTACAGTATCCCTTTATATAAGTACAGTAACCATTTATATAAGTACAGTATCCATTTATATAAGTACAGTATCCCTTTATATAAGTACAGTATCCCTTTATATAAGTACAGTATCCATTTATATAAGTACAGTATCCCTTTATATAAGTACAGTATCCCTTTATATAAGTACAGTATCCATTTATATAAGTACAGTATCCCTTTATATAAGTACAGTATCCCTTTATATAAGTACAGTATCCCTTTATATAAGTACAGTATCCTGTATATAAGTACAGTATCCCTTTATATAAGTACAGTATCCCTTTATATAAGTACAGTATCCATTTATATAAGTACAGTATCCATTTATATAAGTACAGTATCCATTTATATAAGTACAGTATCCCTTTATATAAGTACAGTATCCCTTTATATAAGTACAGTATCCCTGTATATAAGTACAGTATCCCTGTATATAAGTACAGTATCCCTTTATATAAGTACAGTATCCCTTTATATAAGTACAGTATCCCTTTATATAAGTACAGTATCCCTTTATATAAGTACAGTATCCCTTTATATAAGTACAGTATCCCTTTATATAAGTACAGTATCCCTTTATATAAGTACAGTATCCCTGTATATAAGTACAGTATCCCTTTATATAAGTACAGTATCCCTTTATATAAGTACAGTATCCCTTTATATAAGTACAGTATCCCTTTATATAAGTACAGTATCCCTTTGTATAAGTACAGTATCCCTTTGTTTAAGTACAGTATCCCTTTATATAAGTACAGTATCCCTTTATATAAGTACAGTATCCCTTTATATAAGTACAGTATCCCTTTATATAAGTACAGTATCCCTTTATATAAGTACAGTATCCCTTTATATAAGTACAGTGTCCCTGTATATAAGTACAGTATCCCTTTATATAAGTACAGTATCCCTTTATATAAGTACAGTGTCCCTTTATATAAGTACAGTATCCCTTTATATAAGTACAGTATCCCTTTATATAAGTACAGTGTCCCTTTATATAAGTACAGTATCCCTGTATATAAGTACAGTATCCCTGTATATAAGTACAGTATCCCTTTATATAAGTACAGTATCCCTTTATATAAGTACAGTATCCCTTTATATAAGTACAGTATCCCTTTATATAAGTACAGTATCCCTTTATATAAGTACAGTATCCCTTTATATAAGTACAGTATCCCTTTATATAAGTACAGTATCCCTTTATATAAGTACAGTATCCCTTTATATAAGTACAGTATCCCTTTATATAAGTACAGTATCCCTTTATATAAGTACAGTATCCCTTTATATAAGTACAGTATCCCTTTATATAAGTACAGTATCCCTTTATATAAGTACAGTATCCCTTTATATAAGTACAGTATCCCTTTATATAAGTACAGTATCCCTTTATATAAGTACAGTATCCCTTTATATAAGTACAGTATCCCTTTATATAAGTACAGTATCCATTTATATAAGTACAATATCCCTTTATATAAGTACAGAATCCCTTTATATAAGTACAGTATCCCTTTATATAAGTACAATATCCATTTATATAAGTACAGTATCCCTTTATATAAGTACAGTATCCCTTTATATAAGTACAGTATCCATTTATATAAGTACAGTACCCCTTTATATAAGTACAGTATCCCTTTATATAAGTACAGTATCCCTTTATATAAGTACAGTATCCTGTATATAAGTACAGTATCCCTTTATATAAGTACAGTATCCCTTTATATAAGTACAGTATCCCTTTATATAAGTACAGTATCCATTTATATAAGTACAGTATCCATTTATATAAGTACAGTATCCCTTTATATAACTAGAGTATCCCTTTATATAAGTACAGTATCCCTTTATATAAGTACAGTATCCCTTTATATAAGTACAGTATCCATTTATATAAGTACAGTATCCCTTTAAAGGGATATATACTGTACATTTAAAGGGATAATGTACCCAAATGTTGTTGTTGGTTTCTTTGGTCTCTGAATTGTAGAATGAGGTAACCAGATTTCCATTATTTGAAAGTCTGTTGAGAGCGAAGTAACGTTACGGATGGCAGATTAGCAGTTTTCAAGCAAATGTATCAAATAAATGTTATAGTATATGCATACTAGTCCCAGATACCCATTAAGTCATTGTATAGTCTCTTGAGTCAGTGAGTGGCTTGAGTTTGCCACGCTTTGCACAATCCACTATCCGAGAATTATTATTGAGTACGTCTTGTACACGGAAATTCGTAATTTAATTTATTACTCCAGCCATAAATTAAATTTATATCAAATTATTAACTTTGATTTTAAGATAACCTATTAACCTGAACGTTTACAAAATACATCTTCGACTCAAATTACTTCTTAGTTTCCCATATACTATCGATATTATATCGTTTTTATCAACGGGAATTTATTGAAAATGGCGTAGAGTACCACTTTAACAATGACCTATTTTTGTCGGCGCGACAACTTGGAAAACGTTAGCACCGAGAGCCTGACTTCCGTTACTAAGTGCGTGATATTCGCTATGTTTTGTGTACTGTTCCGTCGCTAAGTGCTTGATGTTCCGCTATGTTTTGTATAATGTCATTAATGCGCGGCGGGAAAACGTATAGGCACTAATATAAGACGTTTATTCTCAACGGCTTCGCATTGAATACTGATAAATCGTAATAAATAGCAATAATTAGTTCAAGTTTAACACAAGAGTTTCCAAACCAATAGTCTTATTGACCGGTAGTATGTATAATGGTCAATCACGTGATTGAAACAGACCAGCATATATGGTTTTATTTATGGAAGAGGTTATTTCCTCAGTGCGGGAATGGCAGACTAGTTGAGAATGATAAGACGTTGTCAGATATTCTTCGTTGGCGGGGTTAGGGTTAGGGTTATGGGTTTGGTTCGATTATTATTGTTATGTCTCTTTTTCTTGACTGAAAATGTATATTTGATTTTTGGACGCTAACTAAAGTAACAGCTATTTTATCTCTTTTGCTTTCCTGTTTGTGGATTTTTCCATAAATATGTGAAAATACAGATTTAATTTTGATCTGGTCCAATTAGTTTTAACTGAGATATGCCGAGTTTAGACTTAGACTTTACTGATTGTTCTGGTGTCTAATCAATCAAAACTAGGTGTATCTTAACAACAACACATTGACAGTTGGCAGCAAAGTTTGTTTCAATGATTGATCCCAAAATAACTTTTCGCTTCTAAAAAACCATAGACGAAAATCCAACTTTTCCAACGGTCATTAAGAAGGTGTTCCATTCATGAATTTTCAAAAAATCTCTGTGTCAAACAATCAATTTGAAGGGAAAATCAGTATCCTTTATAACCAATGTACACACGTATTTATGTACGATTTATGTAAAAAGTGGTTTAAAAAAACAACAACAATTTTTTCATGAAGATCGATAGACAGTATGACAGTAAATATTTTAAAAAACACACTGCAGTGTCTAGACTATGACCCGGAAATAAATGAACATTTGCATATTTTAGTTTTTTTTTAGCAGTCGAGTTGCAGGACTATATTTCTATAGGGTAAAGGACCAAAACAACATAAAACAACATAAATATTATTGAACCACGTTCTCAATAATCTGACAGATTCAAATACTGGATAATTTTTTCCAACATTATGTAGTTTATGGTGATTTCTTTTTTAGCCGCTTTATTTTAAACATGACTTCGAATCTGTCACATTGTGAGGGTAAACACGTGTTGTTATAATACTATAGTATATATATATTGTTTATAAGAGATAATGATTTTCCCTTCAAATCAATTCGAATTGATCATTTGAAATTGAGATTTTTTGTGAATTCACGAATGTCGTTCTTCGGTTCACCGCGTGAGTTTCTTAGATTGGCGTGTATGCAGGAAATGCTGAAATGATCCTCAGTATAAATACGAATATCCCAGGGCAGATCCTCCCGATAAATACGATTACCCCAGAGCTGATCCTCCCGATAACACACGTAGGCGTGTGACCCGCCATATCAAATCCAGTCGCAAGTCGGGATTTTTTTTACCCTGTGCCAATGCATTCTCTTATATATGCGAGTCGACCATAGGTCGTCTGACATATATAAGAGAATGCATTGGTCTAACAATTTTTTACAATTTTAATAATTTTTTCTTGTATTCTTTAACAATTTTATAATTTCACCCATACAGACCCCCAGACAAACATGAGCAGACGACACTCTTCTATATGCTTCTATATATGTGTGGGGCCCCCTGCAGGATAATGGATGTTTTTTATTTTATGTCCTAAAAATTGTTAGAAACATTTATTTAAAAAAAATGATAAAAAATTGTTAGGCCAATGCATTCTCTTATATATGCGAGGCGACATATGGTCGACTCGCATATATAAGAGAATGCATTGGCACAAGGTAAAACAATCCAGACTTACGACTGGATTTGCGGGTCACAAATTACTCCTCAGTATAAATACGAATATCCCACGGCAGATCCTCTCGATAACACACGTAGGCGTGTATGACAATCAAGTCGTGATAACACACGTAGGCGTGTATGACAATCAAGTCGTGATAACACACGTAGGCGTGTATGACAATCAAGTCGTGATAACATACGTAGGCGTGTATGACAATCAAGTCGTGATAACATACGTAGGCGTGTATGACAATCAAGTCGTGATAACATACGTAGACGTGTATGACAATCAAGTCGTGATAACATACGTAGACGTGTATGACAATCAAGTCGTGATAACATACGTAGACGTGTATGACAATCAAGTCGTGATAACATACGTAGACGTGTATGACAATCAAGTCGTGATAACATACGTAGACGTGTATGACAATCAAGTCGTGATAACACACGTAGGCGTGTATGACAATCAAGTCGTGATAACATACGTAGACGTGTATGACAATCAAGTCGTGATAACATACGTAGACGTGTATGACAATCAAGTCGTGATAACATACGTAGGCGTGTATGACAATCAAGTCGTGATAACACACGTAGGCGTGTATGACAATCAAGTCGTGATAACATACGTAGGCGTGTATGACAATCAAGTCGTGATAACAGACGTAGGCGTGTATGACAATCAAGTCGTGATAACATACGTAGACGTGTATGACAATCAAGTCGTGATAACACACGTAGGCGTGTATGACAATCAAGTCGTGATAACACACGTAGGCGTGTATGACAATCAAGTCGTGATAACACACGTAGGCGTGTATGACAATCAAGTCGTGATAACACACGTAGGCGTGTATGACAATCAAGTCGTGATAACACACGTAGGCGTGTATGACAATCAAGTCGTGACTGCCGACACAGAGAAGGCCGTGGCGGTTTATCACATAGAACTATCTAGTTAACGGATTCATATTACATTTCATTAATGTCACAGGCTACGCTGTTCCAACAGGAAATATAGAAAGGAAAAAAGATTACCTTTTGCATAACTCAAAGTGAATCAAAGAGTAGGCGAAATCGTCAGCAGTTCTTAAAGGTACACACTCCGATTCGGTGGTCCCCATAACATCAGATTCCAACAACAACAACAACAAGAACAACATTTCTTGAAATGCCGATTCAGTTATCAGAATAGATTAATTGCCAAAAAATAATGCTACCCACTGTCAACTATAGTATGAAATTGTCCAAAAAGTTTTATAATATTTTGTTCAACGCAATTTAATATCGAGAGTATGTCGGTTGGCATTCATCGAATATTTGCCAGGCCGCCAAATATTCCAGGTGGTGTAAAATATCAGATTTCAAAAATCGATATCTGATCACTCTGAGCTTTAATTGGTGGGCTACTCGACTTGAATCAAATATTATTTTACCCCCGAAGCAACAGAAAGAGTAATCTAGGGCCGTTTAATGAGAATGTTAAAGGTTACCAGTACTATACTGTGACATGTGGCTTCCTCATTTGACGTCACGCTTTTGACCGGTATTTATATGGGTTATCGTCTATAGTTTCCTCCACCCGTTAGATGGGAAATTTGGCTGGTCTATAGTGGTGAATTATATGGTCTATAATGGTGAATTCTATTGTCTATAGTGGTGAATTCTTTGGTCTATAGTGGTGAATTCTATGGTGTATTGATGGCTGGTCTATAGTGGTGAATTCTATGGTCTATAGTGATGAATTCTATGATGTATTGATGGATGGTCTATAGTGGTGAATTCTATGGTCTATAGTGGTGAATTGTATGGTGGCTGGTATATAGTGGTGAATTAAATGGTCTAAAGTTGTGAATTATATGGTGGCTGGTTTATAGTGGTGAATTAAATGGTCTAAAGTTGTGAATTCTATGTGGCTGGTCTATAGTGGTGAATTCTATGGTGGCTGGTATATAGTGGTGAATTAAATGGTCTAAAGTTGTAAATGCTATGGTGGCTGGTCTATAGTGGTGAATTATATGGTGTATTGATGGCTGGTCTATAGAGGTGAATTCTATGGTGGCTGGTATATAGTGGTGAATTCTATGGTGGCTGGTATATAGTTGTGAATTCTATGGTGGCTGGTCTATAGTGGTGAATTCTAAGGTGGCTGGTATATAGTGGTGAATTAAATGGTCTATAGTGGTGAATTTTATGGTGGCTGGTATATAGTGGTGAATTCTATGGTCTATCTGTAGTGAGAGCATGATGCTCTATTACGAGTCCAGTATTAGGGAATAACTTTTATTACACAACTAAACTATAGCTGGTTAACCCTTTACCCAACAGAAGGGCCCTGTGCCAATGCATTCTCTTATATATGCGAGTCGACCATAGGTCGCCTCGCATATATAAGAGAATGCATTGGCTTAACACATTAAAAATTATAAAATTGTTAAAGAATGTAAGAAAAAATGGTAAAAAGTGTTAAAAAAAAAGATTTTGTTTAGGCCAATGCATTCTCTTATATATGCGAGGCGACCTATGGTTGACTCGCATATATAAGAGAATGCATTGGCACAGGGCATAACTGTAACCATCACAATGTGGTCAATGAGCCGGTTCTAATGATATCCATATTTGTATGGTTTTATTGAGACAGACCCAAGATAATTTAGGCTGTTGAAGCTTTATTTGGCCGGTTTTGGCCGGTTTGTTGGGTAAAGGGTTAAACGTTTGATGATCCCTACAAGAAAACAAAATAACATTAATGAATTTCATCACACCCCCCCCCCCCCCCCTGTAAAGAAAACGGACTGTTAGTCAATATTTAAGTTCTGCATGGAAACTAAGTCTGAACATAAATTCCAGATTAGAAAATTTACATCTCCAGTACCACAATTTAGAATAGATGAAAAGTTGCTCCAAGCATTTAACTATAAACACATCAGTCACTAACACAAAGCGATCAGAGTGCTTGGTTAATCGAGTTGAACGTCTGACCCAAAGGTCTTGCTCTGAAGCATCAGACTCCTGAATCGCATTCTCACTTAAACTTGGAACAGTGTCAGAGTTAGTTTGTGCAATGTCAGTGATGTCAGTGGATTGGATACCAGAACTATCGTTACCACCAGAAGGAGCCAATTCTCTGTGAGATACCGTTGATTCACGACCGTCGGGAAGGCGAACATGTGCATATGTAGGATTGGCCTCCAATAACTCAACTTCACCCACAAGCGGGTCATACTTGCTGGTTCTCACATGTCTTGTCAACAGCACAGTACCTGGTTCCATTAGTATGAAGAGTCAAGGTAACTTCCTTCCAAATTATACCATTATAGCGTCCACATCCACATTGTCCATTGCATTGAGGGTTATATGGCGTTGTTCTACTATAGGCAATACTATGCAGAAATGACTTGATTTCGGCGCTCATGAAAAACTGTCCACGATCGGAATGTATATAAGATGGGATTCCAAATAATGCAAATAACTCAGTTAGGCATTTAATTACTGTTTCTGATGTTATGTCCGAACACGGCAATGCAAACGGGAACCTTGAGAATTCATCAACCACAGTTAACAAGTACCGGTTTCTAGATGATGAAGGTAAAGGAACTTTAAACTTTAATCTCTCGAAAGGCTGTGTAGTCTTGATAAGTGAAGAATTTGAGTTGTCAAAATAATTAGGCTTGACCTTAGCACATACAGTACATTGTTTCACGACACGATTCACGTCTTCCACTGAATACGGCAGATTCTTCGACCTAATGAAATGCATTAGTCGAGTTACACCAGGATGACACAAGGAATCATGCAGCTCCTGTAGAATGTCACGAGTTGGAGATAAACAGATGGTTCGAGATAAACGATCAGCAGCAGCATTGTCTTTACCAGGTCTGTATTTGATGTCATAGCTATAGCAACTTAACCCTTTACCCAACAAACCGGCCAAAACCGGCCAAATAAAGCTTCAACAGCCTAAAATATCTTCGGTCTGTCTCAATAGAACCATACAAATATGGATATCATTGGAACCGGTTCATTGACCACATTGTGATGGTTACAGTTATGCCCTGTGCCAATGCATTCTCTTATATATGCGAGTCGACCATAGGTCGCCTCGCATATATAAGAGAATGCATTGGCCTAAACAAAATCTTTTTTTTAACACTTTTTACCATTTTTTCTTACATTCTTTAACAATTTTATAATTTGTAATGTGTTAAGCCAATGCATTCTCTTATATATGCGAGGCGACCTATGGTCGACTCGCATATATAAGAGAATGCATTGGCACAGGGCCGTTCTGTTGGGTAAAGGGTTAACTCACAACGCCAGCGAGTTATCGTGTCATTCTTTATTTCCCCACACTGAACATGAACGACACTTCTTCCTGTGATGAAAGTGAAATGAGTTCCGGTTAACAAGTGTCTACATTTCCTAATTGATTCGACAATAGCACCTGCTTCTTTCTCAACTGGAGAGTGGTTCATTTCATGTGAATGTAGAGTGTGTGAGAAAAAGGTTACAGGATGTCCTCCTTGATTCAGACCCCCAGCAAGAGCTACATCTGATGCATCGGTTTCCACCACAAATGGTTTGGATTCATCAACAGCTTTCACACTGGCATTTTCCACCACCTCCTTAAGCTTATCAAATGCTGTTACGGCATCTTTGTCCAACGGAAAAGTAGAAGCTTTGGTTAATGGGCGTATTTTATTGCGGTATACACTGACTGTAGTAAGCAAACAAACCAATTACTCTCTTCAAGGATTTCAGACTATGCGGCAAAGGTAGATCTCTTAGCGGCTGCACACATTCCGGATCTGGCTTCAGACAGCGATGACTGATAAGAGTAATCTAGAAGGTATAATGTCTTCACCGAATACACACATTTGTCCTCATTAAATGTCAGTTTATACCGATTTGCTACATCCATGAATTTCTTCAGATTGTCATCATGGTCCGCTTGATTCATGCCCCATTGGTTATCTTGTCCAGGTATACGAACACACCCTTCAGATTATTTTCCTGAAATTTTTGTCAATTACTCTCTGGAAACAATCAACTCCATTTGTCACTCCGAATGGAACTCTGCAAAATTGAAACAAGCTGCCATTCGCTTCAAAGGCCGTGAAGGTTTTCTCACCTTCCAGCAGAGGTATTTGGTGGTAGGCGCTCCATAGATCCAGAGTGCTAAGCACATGATATTTTGCTATGTTAGATACAAGTTCTTCAATTTTTGGAAACGGGTATGCATCAAGTTCAGTGAATTTATTTATTGTTTGTGAATAATCGATTACAAGGCATTGTCTGTGTCTTTCGTTAGTTGTTACTAGCACTTAGGCTCTCCATGGTTCTATGGTACCCTCTTTCAGTAAGCTACTAGTTTCATCCTAAATAAACTTCTTATCATCGGTACTGTATCTGCGAGACTTACTAGCGATCAGATGACAGTCCACTGAGAGATTAGCGAAAAGTGGAGGGGGATCAATATCAGCGGAAGTGAGGCCACAAATATTCTTGATATTGAAGGATTCTCCAGTGCTTCTAAAACAGATAGAGACACTCTTATGTCTATCCATAAGGTCATGGCCAAGAATTATGTCACAGCATAGAGTATCTAACACAGATAAGCAGACATTCTGGTCCTCATGATCATCATAGTTTATAGTGACTTCACAAAGTCCAGATACTGGACTAGATAGCAAACTGGAAGCCATCGATACATGACCAGAAGCTGGTAGGATGGTCAGATTCAAGGATCTAGCCAACCTCCTGTCCACGAAACTTTGCGAACTTCCGGTGTCCACCAGAGCTTTACCTTTCCTTTAATTTATTGTAACATCAATGGTAGCTTTAGATAAATATTGCGGAGATGCAGCAGTCACTGTGGCAAGAACAGGTGCACATAAGGCGGTAGTTCCCCTAGAGTTAGAGTTTGTAGTAGGTTACCGGCATCCCTTCGAAAAATGTCCCTGTTTATGACAGTTCGTACAGGTGGCATCCATCGCTGGACAGAATCTAGGTTGGTGGGGATTATTCCCACAGAAAAAGCATTTCCGTTGACTTTGGCTGTTTCGGTAATTAGCTGCGGTTAGAGTTCTATCGGGAGCAGCAGGATTATGCGACTGTTCATCAACAGTACGTGAATAAGGATTCGTGTTTTCCACGTCCACACTGGTAGCCGCATTAACAGGAGGATCTGGTTGTGAATAAAGTTCATTGCTCTTTTGTGCCGATTCCAGAGCCCTAGCTTGGTCAAACATAGTCTGAAGGTCAGATGTCTTGTTCTCGAGTAAACGCTGTCGAATAATATGAGACGACAGACCATTTATGAAAGAATCACGAATGCTTTCTTGTCTATGTACTTTGGCTGTTACTGCCTTGAAATTACTGATCAAGAGTTTCACCTAGCTGTTGTCGACGCGTAGCTAGCAGATGTCGAGCAAGAACTTCATTTTAGGACGTACATATGTAGTTTTCAAAGTAGCTATTGCTTCCTAATAAGTCGTACATTCTGCTATGAATTCATATACTGAGGCGGAAACAAAGTTTATAAGAGTTTTCAGCTTATCTGGCGTCACGTCTGCATCTGCAGCGAATGAGTCAAGAAAACTGCTAAATGTCCTTTTCCAATGCACCCATTCTTTAGCTGCAGTGTGAGTGTTTGGGTTGCAGTCAATTTTGGTGGTGAATTCTATGGTGGCTGGTCTATAGTGGTGAATTATATGGTGGCTGGTCTATAGTTGTGAATTCTATGGTGGCTGGTCTATAGTGGTGAATTCTATGGCGGCTGTTCTATAGTGGTGAATTATATGGTGGCTGGTCTATAGTGGTTAATTATATGGTGTATTGATGGCTGGTCTAGAGTGGTGGATTCTAAGGTGTATTGATGGCTGGTCTATAGTGGTTAATTATATGGTGTACTGGCTGGTCTTTAGTGGTGAATTCTGTGGTGTATTGATGGCTGGTCTATATTGGTGAATTATATGGTGTATTGGCTGGTCTTTAGTGGTGAATTATGTGGTGTATTGATGGCTGGTCTATATTGGTGAATTATATGGTGTATTGGCTGGTCTTTAGTGGTGAATTCTGTGGTGTATTGATGGCTGGTCTATAGTGGTTAATTATATGGTGTATTGGCTGGTCTTTAGTGGTGAATTCTGTGGTGTATTGATGGCTGGTCTATATTGGTGAATTATGTGGTCTATAGTGGTGAATTATATGGTGTATTGACGGTTGGTCTATAGTGGTGAATTATATTGTGTATTGATGTTGCACATTAAATCACTAATAATTTGAATAATATAGCCATTTATGTATTTGGATGGTTGACAGTAGTGAATTATATCGGTGTTGCACATTAAACCACGTACCCTAATGATTTGAATTATATGGCCTTAGATATTTAATTATATGAGAGAACTGTATGTACTTGGATGGTTGACAGTGGTATATTCTATGAAGGTGTTTGTCGTTGTTTTGAAGCAGACCACTCAATGTTCTGGTAAATTATTATAGATTCCATAACCTTTATAGACTGAATTATATGAGAACCTATATGTACTCGGCTGAAAATGTTTTCTCTGGTAGGAAGAAGGTAATTTATTTTGTGTGTGTGAATAATTAGACTCCTCGACCCCCTGCCGTTTGGTCGTGATTAGTGAATTCTATGGGGGTTATTTTGTCGCTGGGTCGTCAGTAGTGAATTATATGGGGTTATTTTGTCGTTGAGTCGTCAGTAGTGAATTATATGGGAGTTATTTAGTCGTTGGGTCGTCAGTGAATTATATGGGAGTTATTTAGTCGTTGGGTCGTGAGTGAATGTTATGGGTGTTATTTTGTCGTTGGGTCGTCAGTAGTGAATTCTATGGGGGTTATTTATTTTTGTCGTTGGTTATCAATTAAACTACCGCCTTTATGAAGATTTACAATTCTATAGGTCTTAGAAGATTAACTTATATGGGAATCCCTGATGGGTCTTAGATTAACTTCTATGGAATCCCTAATTGGTCTTAGAAGATTAACTTCTATTGGAATCCCTAATGGGCTTACAGTAGTGAATTATATTGGGGGGGGGGTAGTTTGTGTTTTATGAATTAGACTGGTCGGGTGGTGGGATATGAACACGTCTGTATATTTTTCGCGAGACACACACCCTTGGACGAGCCTGAGGGGAAAAGTAACTGCTCGCCCCGGGGGAATTGCCTCCCTATCTACTCCTCTTCCATCCCAGTCCACTCTGCTTCTCTCCCTGTCTAGATGGCGATGATTGAGCGCAATCAGAATAGCATCATCTGCGCTGGTTCAAGTGGATTGCGTCGGGTAAACAACCTATATAGTCCATACTGGATGTGGGGTTTTAGCGCCCAACCACATGTCGCCACGTTGGTGTTCTCACGTTCTATAATAATAATGCATGGTCACGCTATTTGGAAATAGGAACACGTCTATGTTAGGAGATTCTCGTTTTTGGCTAGCCTTTCGAAAGCATTACAAAACCTTCAAAATATGAAATCCAAGCAAATTCTTATTTCTTCTCTCGTAATGGTAGTGTCAAATGAAATCATGCTGATGTTTCTGGTGTTTTTATAAAATAAATTATATATTTAATCGCTACTTTAATTAATTGTAAATACAAAAAATAATTAAATAAATTAGGTATCTTAAAATATGGGATAACTTATTTTAACTTGTATAACTTTGATATGATTGTGTGTTTAATTTCTTTATATGTATTGTGTGTTTTTCAGTCAAAAGCTCTCCATGGCTTGTGTTTGTTTAATGTTTTGCCTCCGACTGCTATCTATCTAAACGTTACATGTACACACAATCCGAGTCGATGGTCCCGTATCATGTACACACACAATCTGAGTCGATGGTCCCGTATCGTGTACACACACAATCCGAGTCGATGGTCCCCGTATCATGTACACACACAATCCGAGTCGATGGTCCCCGTATCATGTACACATACAATCCGAGTCGATGGTCCCGTATCATGTACACACACAATCCGAGTCGATGGTCCCCGTATCATGTACACACACAATCTGAGTCGATGGTCCCGGTATCATGTACACACACAATCCGAGTCGATGGTCCCGTATCATGTACACACACAATCCGAGTCGATGGTCCCGGTATCATGTACACACACAATCCGAGTCGATGGTCCCGGTATCATGTACACACACAATCCGAGTCGATGGTCCCGTATCATGTACACACACAATCCGAGTCGATGGTCCCGGTATCATGTACACACACAATCCGAGTCGATGGTCCCGTATCATGTACACACACAATCCGAGTCGATAGTCCCCGTATCATGTACACACACAATCCGAGTCGATGGTCCCCGTATCATGTACACACACAATCTGAGTCGATGGTCCCCATATCATGTACACACACAATCCGAGTCGATAGTCCCCGTATCATGTACACACACAATCCGAGTCGATAGTCCCCGTATCATGTACACACACAATCCGAGTCGATGGTCCCCGTATCATGTACACACACAATCCGAGTCGATAGTCCCCGTATCATGTACACACAATCCGAGTCGATGGTCCCCGTATCATGTACACACACAATCCGAGTCGATAGTCCCCGTATCATGTACACACACAATCCGAGTCGATGGTCCCCGTATCATGTACACACAATCCGAGTCGATGGTCCCCGTATCATGTACACACACACTCCGAGTCGATAGTCCCCGTATCATGTACACACACAATCCGAGTCGATAGTCCCCGTATCATGTACACACAATCCGAGTCGATGGTCCCCGTATCATGTACACGCACAATCCGAGTCGATAGTCCCCGTATCATGTACACACACATGTCCCCGTATCATGTACACACAATCCGAGTCGATGGTCCCCGTATCATGTACACACACACTCCGAGTCGATAGTCCCCGTATCATGTACACACACAATCCGAGTCGATAGTCCCCGTATCATGTACACACACAATCCGAGTCGATAGTCCCCGTATCATGTACACACAATCCGAGTCGATGGTCCCGTATCATGTACACACACAATCCGAGTCGATGGTCCCGTATCATGTACACACAATCCGAGTCGATGGTCCCGTATCATGTACACACACAATCCGAGTCGATGGTCCCGTATCATGTACACACACAATCCGAGTCGATAGTCCCCGTATCATGTACACACACAATCCGAGTCGATGGTCCCCGTATCATGTACACACACAATCCGAGTCGATGGTCCCCGTATCATGTACACACACAATCCGAGTCGATGGTCCCCGTATCATGTACACACACAATCCGAGTCGATGGTCCCGTATCATGTACACACACAATCCGAGTCGATGGTCCCCGTATCATGTACACACAATCCGAGTCCATGGTCCCGGTATCATCAGATTCCAACAATAACAACAACAATAACATTTCTTCAAAAGAATCAGAATCGATTAACTACCAAATATAATGCTAACCAATGTCAACTCTGGTATAAGATTTTTTTCCAAAACGTGTTATATATCAACTTTTTGATCAACATGATTTGGTATCGATAGCATATCGGTCGTCTCGTCGAATATTTGCTAGGCCGCCAAATATTCCAGGTGGTGAAAATAACAGATTAAAAAAATCGATATATGATCACTCTGAGTTGTGATGGGTGGATTCCTCGACTCGAATCAAATAGTTTACCCCCCCCCCCCCCCCCGACCCCGAAGTCAAAGAAATAGGAATTTATGAGCGTTAATTCGGATTATATATTTTTTATCAATTCTTTAACTTGAGCATTCTTATTTCAGTTAACGATGACATGGAACTAAATTGCACCACAAATTGTACCAGATGACGTACCATATCACGTGATGACATTTGGGATATAGTTCACATGAAACTTGTCACTACAGTACAAGAATAACACAGTGGAATGACACCGACCTGATGCTTCTCTGCCTCCTCGAGTGTACGTATAATATATGACCCGCCATATCAAATCCAGTCGTAAGTCGGGATTTGTTTTACCCTGTGCTAATGCATACTCTTATATATGCGAGTCGACCATAGGTCGCCTCGCATATATAAGAGAACGCATTGGCCTAACAATTATCATGTTTTTTAAATAAATGTTTCTTACAATTTTTAGGACATAAAATAAAAAACATCCAATACCCTGCAGGGAGCCCCACACATATATAGAAGCATATAGAAGAGTGTCGTCTGCTCATGTTTGTCTGGGGCTCTGTATGGGTGAAATTATAATATTGTTAAAGAATACAAGAACAAATTATTAAAATTGTAAAAAATATTTAGGCCATTGCTTCTCTTATATATGCGAGGCGACCTATGGTCGACTCGCATATATAAGAGAATACATTGGCACAGGGTAAACAAATCCCGACTTACGACTGGATTTAATATGGCGGGTCATATATATAGACGTTTCCGTTATAATATGCCCATATTATATATTTACTGAGAAGATTGAAGGAATTGACCGCACCTTAAGCTTTTGACAACATACATTACATGGATAGTGGCTAGAATCAATTCACAACAGAACTCTCTAATATGACATTTAATATATAATCATGGACAATTATTGACAAATTCATCAATTCATACAGTGTTCCATTCTAACCAATAGTCTAACCTAATAGTATATGTTATTGTGTCTCATACCAACACATTCTCGGATGCAAACTAATGATTCAATCTGGATCTTCATTCTTATTCTACCTATAGATCATGCCATGAATCTCTACTCTGGCTAAACGCCCGTAGGGATCATATTCCACTAGTACAAAACCTTGGTACTTTTTGAAGTTTTGACAGGTAACCTTATAAAGTCGAAAAAATAATGCGGGGAACATATATATTTATTACTTATTACCTGTTCCTTATTATTGTACTTTACTGTATGTGAATGTTCCAACTAAAAATTGCATGCTTTTCAGCGACTTTTTTGAGCCGATATAGCAAAACAAAACATTGAATTAATTACCCTAGAGATATTCCTTAATTGCAAACGCCGCAAAGCAAAATTGCTCACAAATTCACTTAAACCGTACAATTTCGAGTTGTGACCTTCACCTACAGTGAAGTACATTATTAAGGAACAGATAATAATTAAGAAATATATTCCCCGCGTTATGTTTTCGACTTTACAGTCAAAACTTCAAAACGTTTCCAGGTTTTGTACTGGTGAAATATGATCTCTACGGGCGTAGCTATAGTATATAGAGATTCATGTCATGATCTACCTACCGCTGAATACTAACAATCTACTTACTTGTCCAGCACCTTTCATCTTTCGCCCTTATACAGGTTTATGCGAAGTCAACGGTGGAAACTAAAGAAGAACAACAACATGGCGCCAGAAGATGTGGCATTTCTGGCGTTGACGTCATGCGTTTCCGTCGTTGCCATCGTTACCAACACGATAACACTAGCTGTGCTGGCGTCGAAAAAAGATCGAGACGCAACCACCGCAATCTTTATGATGAATGTGTCTATTTGTGATTTGTTCATTACGGCCGTCTCAAATCCACTTTACGCAATCAATATCGCCGTCGGTGAATTCAAATGGAACTTCGATACAATTGCGTGCAAGTTATTCAAGTTCGCTACCACGACGGCGGTGACTTCACAAACTTACTTCATGGTTCTTATCAGCTATGATTTAGCCAGACGACTCGATGCGAGACATTTTAAGAGGTGGACACATCGGAAGAACGTTTTGGTTGTCGCTGCTATTTGGATGTTTTCATTTGTGTTTTGCTCTCCAATTCTCGGGCAATTTTCTTTGGAACACTTGATTGGCAACGGAACACATGGGCAGTATCTATGCAAACCATGGTCCTTCGCAGAAGACGTCAACATAGCATATACAAGTGCACGATTTGGCATCGCATATGCCCTCCCACTCGCAGTGTCCATGTATAGTGGGTGCAAAGTTATGGCTGTCGTAAAATTTAGAAGGCGAGTAATTCCAGCAAACACACAACAGAAAACCAGAACACTAACAATTGTTGTCGTCTGCTTGTCTTTGACATTTCTGGCAATATGGACACCGTTTTTCTTGCTATCACTTCTTGACTTTAGATTTGGATCAGAGCTGATGGGGATGAAGGATATGAATTTTACTCTTAGATGTTCATTAGTCCTGTTCGGATCTCTGAAGCCCGTTATATATTTCGTTTGCTTGAGAGAGTTCAGGACAGATGCGAACAGAGTTTGTCACAAATGGACACCGTGTTTGGTGCGAACTGTGCAATCGGACAGACGGATTTCCCCTTTGTCGATTGAGGTATTACCACGTGACGCCTGTACAAAAAATTACGACATGCGTCTGCATCAAGATATGGTACTATGTCATGTCGCGGAGGCATAAATCTTCAGCGTCAGTCGTCGTTTCGGATGCAGAACGAGATCGACAGTTTCGTTTCCGGTTCAGCGGTCCATTCGATTCGCTGCTCCGTGTAGGAACGCGTGGTTCAGCGATCCGTTTGCTGCTCCGCGTAGGAACGCCTGGTTCAGCGGTTCGTACGTTCGCTGCTCCGTGTAGGAACGCGACGTGCTAGCCACTTACCGGATAGTTCCTGGTTTGCAGCAGCTATTGAGGCTGAATTGGTCATTGTCGCATGGTTTCGAGCAAAAAGACACTCAGGATCTCTAAAACGTGCCAAAAGACACCCAGGATATCCCAAACGTGCAAAAAGACACCCAGGATCTCAAATTCAACGGGAATTTACATTAGTCGTCTGCTATTTATTAATACGAAACTGCGCTGTGGAAGGTATATATATGCCCATTTAAATTCCGTTGATATTTCACTCCGATCACAACCAAATAATTATGATAATAATAGTAATAAACATAGCAGACAACTAATGTAAATCCCGGTTGTTTGGTGAGCCTTTGATATCATGTGTGTCTTTTTGCATGTTTGTGACATCCTGGGTGTCTTTTTGCACGTTTGAGAGATCCTGCATCCGACAATGACCAATTCAGCGCCACTTACCGCAGAGTTCCAGGTTGGCAGCAGCTAATGAGAAGGAGATATATAGTTTTAAGAATGCGCGCCATTCGTTAATTTTCAAACAATCTCAATTTATAACTGTCAATTCGAAGAAACACTCATTATCCTTTACAACCAATGTATGCGACAGTACTAACAAAACACATTCGGCCCCGTGTTTGGACGCCTGACGTCACTGAATGCGCACGGGTAATGTTGTATATATTATATATGTGACTCCGTTGATTGTGCACATGTGTATGTATATATATGTGACTCTGTTGATTGTGTATACAAATTATGTAAATACTATAGTTAGTGTGTTGTCAATATGAAGACAAAATTTAATGGTTTTTATGACGGGTCGCGAACCTGGTCGCCGTGATGTCATGACGTGTCCAACTACGGTCCACACTCTTGTCTACTATCTGAAATCATGACTGTCTGCAAGAAAATCTAATCTAATGGTAGCCATTATTAAAGGGGTACTGTACGCCATTTTCAATAAATTCCCGGTAATAACAACGATCTAATATGGATATTATATAGAAAAAAAAGTAATTTGAGTCGAAGATGTATTATGTAAACGATCAGGTTAATAGGTTTCTTAAAATCAAAGTTAATAATTTGATATAAATTCAATTTATGGCTGGAGCCATAAAATAAATTACGAATTTCCGTGTACAAGACGTAGTCAAATTAATTCACGGATAGTGGATTGGGCAACGCGTGGCACACATGATCGTGTAAACAATTATATTGATAATTGGCGTAAACTCAAGCCACTCACTGACTGGTGACTATAAAATAACTTAAGTGAGTATATGGGACTAGTATACATATAATATAACATTTATTTGATACATTTGCTTGAAAACTGTACAAAAATTACTCGACGACAATTTGTATTTTCGCATTCCGGCTAATCTGCCATCCATAACATTACTTCGTATTCAACAGACTTTCAAATAAAGGAAATCTGGTTACCTTATTCTACGACTCAGAGACTATAGAAACCAACAACAACATTTGAGTACAGTATCCCTTTTTTTGCAGAACTATTTGTTTTTTTTAGGAAAAATCATCATAAAATACCATAATATCTGAACAGATCAATACATAAAACATAACATATTGAGACGTATATTTGACATAACACATTGCTTCTGTACCACATCGGAGATTTAGGTGTATATTATATCGGTTAGAAACGGAGACGACAGTGAAATAGGCCCCAGTATACAGAAACTGTTAAAGGCCCACTTAATTTTTGAACCCCCAGATAATTTTATAAAATATATGCCATATTATATCACATTTGAAAGAGGAAGCTCCAAAACATTGTATTATCAACTTATCCGCAGGGGGGCTCTGGAAAAAAATTGCACATATAGCAGGGGGGGGGGGTCGGAAAAAATTTCTATGGCACGTATGATGCGGTGGGTGGGTGTCTCTTGGGTCCAAAAAACAGTTTTTTCCATATGCCAATTTTTTTTTCCATTCCTGCTATTGAGTCTTATTTTGATGTGTTTTGAACAGAAACAGGTCATATATAGTTAATACTAATGCTATACTACATATAGAGGTTATCAGAAGTTGGATCAGTTGCACAATGGCCAACAATAACCCAAATTCAACTTGATAGAACTAGACACTGCGCTATTGGGAAAATAAAATTTAATCAGGATTCCATCTACTGATACAACAAAATAAGAATAACTATGCAGAACTCAGCTGAAAATAAGCAATAAAATGAAAGCACACTTGACCATATGTGACTTGGAAATAAAGATATAATAAATAATGGAATAAAATAGACTTTTGACAACGTAAAACAAAATCTTAACAAATAAATTGAAGGCCAACCGGGCCAGCTTGAACAATTTCACATTGTTTTCCATGTTAATGTGGATCAGCTTGTAATGTTAATCACAGTAACGAAGATTTTATCGTCACTGATATCGTGAGCAAAAAAGAAGTAAAATTGGGCTATCCATCCATATTATTCCCAATTATTACGAACCCTATTACTTCAGGCAGTGGCTACCAGCCTGCCATTACATGCTATAACATGTTTCCTCAGTTCTGGTTTCTGAGATGCCCCAAGAAGAGTCACGCATGTATATCATGGTTATGTTTGGTATTAGCATTATTCTTCAAACTGGGATGAACTGGGATGAACAGTTGTATTTCCACATGTTTTGATAAACAATTTGATTCCAGCAATACAGTAATGCCCTAATTAAACGACTCCATAACCACAGCAGAATAATGGGTAATTTTCAGGATTTAGTCGGAAATTAAAATTAAAGTACCCATTATTCTGCTGTGGTTATGGAGTCGATTAATTAGGGCATTACTGTATATCACATAGCAAATATCAAAAATATCAAATAATCTGAAATTTGTTGTACCGGTACCATGTATTCTGTAGAATACTCAAATGTGATTATGTGACTAGATCATGTGACTATATATTATGAAAATGAATGTTAATAAAAACCTTGGCACTCTGCCTATATATCCCTAGAAATGTGATTATGTTGACACATTTCTTGATTATTGACACTTATATGATAAATTCAAATAGTATAGTTATCTCATTATGCACTGTTCTATTCAAATATAGCGCAATCAATTATGATAATGCAGGATAATCAGCTATTTGGTTGCTCAATTGATAATTTTTCTCAAATTTAAGGGGGGTGGGTGTCCAAAACTGACCGGAAAAAACTTCCTGAAACGGAAAAAAAAGGGTGGGTGTCCAAAATTGCCTGGAAAAAAAGGTCGGAAACGGAAGAAATTGGGTGGGTGGGTGGTCCGAGGCCGGATAAAAAAAAATCATCATACGTGCCTGGAAATTTTTTCCGACCCCCTGCATATAGGGCCCAAAAAGTTTTTTTTCGACCCCGAGGGACCCACCACCCCATTTGTGCAAAACAAATATTTTTTTCCTCCAAAATTTTGGGGACCCACCCCCCCTTTCTCATGTTTTTATCAAAATTTCAGAGTTTTTTTATGCCGTTCTTCAATAACTTTGTTAACTGCCTTTCAATCCCATTCCAATATCCTTTTTTGGTGCAAACTCTTGCTGTGTACCATTAATACTCAAGCAATAACATGCTTAATTGGTAAACACAGATCAGAAAAACGAAAAATAAACTGTATTTCCAGGTGTTTCCTGGTGTTATCAGTATCTAACAACAATAATAAAGCAGTGTGTATGTACACTATATGTCACAAATCGCCCTAGACCCCATTATAGCCTTAATATAGAGAGTGTGTTGTGTCTGACAGAGAACACTGGCCAGTGTAAATAGTGGTAAACAGGTCAGGGGTTCCACAATTATTTGTGCATGACCAAAGAACTCTTTAGTCTTATCCACCGGGGTGGGGGAGGGGAATTGTTTTTGGTTAGGTAACAAGACAGTATTTCCGACATTAGAAATTTATGAGATACCCTTTTCAATTTCATGTTATGCAACGGAAACGGGCCAACTCGCCCCAGGGCCAGCTCGCCCCAGTCGACCTGGGCCAGCTCGCCCCGAGCCAGCTCGCCCCGGGCCAGCTCGCCCCAAGGGATAATGTCTTATTTAAGTTGTCGTTTTGGGGTCGTTTTGCTTGCTTTCTCTCTCTTTCCTCTCTCTCTCTCTCTCTAAGCCAAAGGGATGTCGGGAGATAGATTGGATAGTTGGTATAGCAGTGATAATTATTTATTGAATACGTGAATGAATATGTAAAAATACGACGATTAATATAACGGAATATGAATGAATGGATGCAACAATCAGGTTAATGATATCTAGTCATCATTGAGTATTCACCATGTAGTATCCAATTTGTGATACATTTTTTTTTGTTTTATTACTTTTATTCAGGTTATATATTAATTTTGTTACTAAATATTTCTTCCGTTGATCATAAGTTTCCTGAACGCTATTACGGTGGTCCACTGTGAAGTGGGCCGGGATCCTGTGAAATCCAGAATGTTGCTAAATCTGAGGCTAAAGAGTCACTATAGCTGCCTATATAGCCCTATACCAACAAGCATGGTACTAACATGCTTACAAGCAACACTACATGGTCAGTACTTGTAAATTGTTTGAAAAAAAACCCATTTTGAAAAAAATTACAAGCATGATTTTTTCGGCATCTGGTCCACCCACCCACCCCGGTCCTATATACGGAATTTTTTTGCAGACTCCCCCCTGTTATCCGGTGTAATAAATTGTGGACATGTTGTTTTTGTTGAGTTGCGAACGCGTTTTGTCATCTAGATTGCAGTAAAAAGCAGTATTATTTTCAATGCAGGGTGAATAACTCTATATATTAAAGATAGAGTTTTCCCCTTCCATTGAAAACGTTTGAATTCTGTTGCATTCTGGGATTCAAAGGGGGGGGGGGAGTCATTCTATGACTTCAGCAGTTTTCTATTTCTCTGTGGGCATCTTCTGAGACACAGGTGTTTCAAATAGTGATGAATTATAGTATTTTAATCATATTTTATGGCATAGATTGTTATTAAAACCGTATATCAAGTCACTATAAAACAAATAATCGGCGACTCAAAAATAAAGTGGGCCTTTAAGTAATCTTAGCACTATATTGCTATATATAGCTATGAGCAACATTGTTCATAGTCTGCAGTGTTGTTTCATCAGAGCAATAAGACTCAGGAGCCATCGGACTCGGTGTCGCGAGCTTGATTGCTCAGATGTGACCCGCCATATCAAATCCAGTCGTAAGTCGGGATTTTTTTTACCCTGTGCCAATGCATTCTCTTATATATATATATCTTTATTCCTCCATATAATGAAGAGCATATATATAAACATTATAAATAAATTGTTAACACAAATACATCCAATTTGAGAACACAAATACATCCTGCATGCAGGAATTTGGCTATGCAATATACAGGGTTATACAATTTGCCTGACAAAGAGACAAATACGAACATATTTGAGTGCATATAAGCATGCATACCCTCACAAGCACCGACACGACCACACACCCGCACACCCACATACACGCACACCCTCACACACTTATATATGTATACAAACATGTACATACACATATACTGACATATATGCATATACAAAGACATACATGCATACACATATACATGCGCACGAGAGAGAGGGAGCGCGCGCGCACGTGCACAGCCGCGCCAGCACTCGTGAATATATGCATGGTTATATACATATATATAAATGTTCATATAAATATATATGCATATATACATACACATACATCCACGTAGACACACACACCAACACACACATACGATTACATATGTATACATAACGGTCAGGTAACTATATGTGCACGATTATATGTGCATGCATATCTGATTAAATATACACCAAAGCATAAATGGTACATGGCTGTATGCGGAAGTTAAGGGTATGGAAAATTTGCGTTGAGCTGAAGCGGGACGTTTATTGCCGTGTTTAAAGAAAGGCTATACTTTGTTAAGACTGTTATCTTAAGTGCAAGCGGGATAACTCTAAAGTTTGGATAATTGCGAAAGTTATATGGCATGAATATACATATATATATACACTTGAATATGTATACACATATACACATGTATATATATATTCACGCATACATATGTATACACATATAAAATTACACATGGGTATGGCTTGTGTGATCATGCATCCTGGAGAATACACATGGGTATGGTTTGTGTGATCATGCATCCGGGAGAATACACATGGGTATGGTTTGTGTGATCATGCATCCGGGAGAATACTAAGATTCATGGACGTCCGATGAAGTGAGGCTATGTGAAGTGTATAGTACGTAAACTGTAAATAGTGAACAAATGAAGGAAATATGAGTAATTTGAAATATATGCATATTTGGCTGAAGGATGCATGGTACTGAATTGGCAAATGCTGTGACATAGATAATTTACCAACTAACAGTAAATGTATTAATGGAAAATTAACGCTATTCTACTCCTAAAGAGTGCTGATAACTTTAGTTAACCATTATCAAAGTGAAACCGTTTCCACATAAATGCTGTTGTCCTAACGAGCAAGCGAGACAGATTAGATTGATTATCTGAGAGTAAAGCGAGATATCTAGGTGGCGATCCTAGAAGGGCAGACAGTAGCTGCAAACGGGGCATTTGGTCTAGGTAGAGGAAACAGTTAATGCCATAATGGTAAATGATGTGGTACCACATGTCATTCCGAATATGTAGCAATGACGGTCAATCTAACAAGATATGTTGTACTACACATGAGTAGTACAACATTGGTCGCCTCGCATATATAAGAGAATGCATTGGCCTAACAATTTTTTACAATTTTAATAATTTTTTCTTGTATTCTTTAACAATTTTATAATTTCACCCATACAGAGCCCCAGACAAACATGAGCAGACGACACTCTTCTATATGCTTCTATATATGTGTGGGGCTCCCTGCAGGATAATGGATGTTTTTTTATTTTATGTCCTAAAAATTGTAAGAAACATTTATTTAAAAAAAATGATAAAAAATTGTTAGGCCAATGCATTCTCTTATATATGCGAGGCGACCTATGGTCGACTCGCATACATAAGAGAATGCATTGGCACAGGGTAAAACAAATCCCGACTTACGACTGGATTTGATATGGCGGGTCACAGATGTGTGGGCTACGCGAACCAGATTGCTTAGCAAAGAGCGATGGAAACAATGACATTAGGCTTCCCTCATTGTGTAAAATATACAGTTGGTGATATTATAACATGTTAAGGTGGTCTGGATGATCAGTTGTTGATATTATAACATGTTAAGGTGGTCTGTGTGTGATCAGTTGGTGATATTATAACATGTTAAGGTGGTCTGTAAGTAATTAAAGTCACAGATAGCTTAGCAGATTGCTCAAGTCTTCGGCCAATCTGACTTGCAAGTCCGATTGATAAGCATAATTGTCAAGTCTGCGGGGTCTTTCGCCGGTAGGTATTTCTTAGTTATTATCTGTTCCTTAATAATGTAAACCTATCTCACAATAGCATAATAGGATTTGAGGTATAGGCTAAAATGGCTATATGTTGCTTTCCTGATGGCAAAACATAAACACTTCATCGGTAGATCAATAATGAGAAGTTAACATATTTATGAGCAGCCATAGCTCATGTGAAAACAATGGATTTTAGCATTACATCTTCTAAACATCAGAATTGTGTCAGTGCAAATATCTAATATCGCAACAATTTACTCTAGCATCGCATAGTGATTTGATAACAGTCAGCACGTGTGTGAATTAGCATTGGTCTGGTTAGCTGGCTTCAGACCACATTCACCGATTAAACACTAAGATTTATTAACATGACTGGCTTCAGACCACATTCACCGATTAAACGCTAAGATTTATTAACATGACTGGCTTCAGACCACATTCACCGATTAAACGCTAAGATTTATTAACATGACTGGCTTCAGACCACATTCACCGATTAAACACTAAGATTTATTAACATGACTGGCTTCAGACCACATTCACCGATTAAATACTAAGATGTATTAACATGACTGGCTTCAGACCACATTCACCGATTAAACACTAAGATTTATTAACATGACTGGCTTCAGACCACATTCACCGATTAAACGCTAAGATTTATTAACATGACTGGCTTCAGACCACATTCACCGATTAAACACTAAGATTTATTAACATGACTGGCTTCAGACCACATTCACCGATTAAATACTAAGATTTATTAACATGACTGGCTTCAGACCACATTCACCGATTAAATACTAAGATTTATTAACATGACTGGCTTCAGACGACATTCACCGATTACACGCTAAGATTTATTAACATGACTGGCTTCAGACCACATTCACCGATTAAATACTAAGATTTATTAACATGACTGGCTTCAGACCACATTCGCCGATTAAACGCTAAGATTTATTAACATGACTGGCTTCAGACCACATTCACCGATTAAATACTAAGATTTATTAACTTGACTGGAGATTATGGTATAGCATTAATGAGGTTTTGAAGTTTCACATAGGATAGTTCACAGTATTGGACTCAATTATCAACCAACAAAGCTTGTGGTCGATAAATACCTGAACTATACCTTCAATTGTCTACGAGTATTCGTCATGTGTCCCAAAAAATGCTCATTGTAGTCATGGAAATTACAACTTTGTGTTCCAAAAACAAAAAGGAACGACCAACTGAACGACACGGAACATTACAGAACATCCTGTTTAGGCTCTTCCTGATATGGTAGAAATAAATAGCGTTTTTTTCCAGATATGTGCGAAACATTGAAAATGGCCGTGACCATGGCAATTATTTATATGAGAACATCTAAAGACGACATATCAACATTTCGTGTATTTATCAACCTATCGTCGTCTCTACAAATTACGTTTAGACAACATATTATGGAGGTTAGAATTATGAAGGTTCGAATGAGCCATGTTTAAAATAAAATTTAACAATTAGTTTAATATAAATTTACTTTATGGTTAATTTATAAGTTACGAATTTCCATGTACAAGACGTAATCAAATTAATTGACGAGTATAGTGGATTGAGCAACGCGTCCAAACATCGTGTAATTTCATTTGCTTCACATTTGTTACATACCAGAAACGCATATGTAAAAAATGTGAAGCAAATGAAATTGAAACGGAAGAACTCTTTATAATGAGATGTGAAAAACATAACTATTTGCGGAATAGATTTCTTACTGAAATAGGATTTCACCAAGCAATTTTCGTAAATTATCTGTATTATGACAACTGCCCCGCGTGAGTGCATTTTGTCAATAAAATGTTTATGTATCTTTCTATCTTTCTATCTCTTAGGTTTATACCGGACGTGAACTCAAGCAACTCACTGACTTCATATACCACATAATTAATGAGTATCTGACTGTTATGCATATAATATAACATGTATATATTTGACACTTTAGCCTGAAAACTGTATGTAAATATCAAGATGACGGGCGTTCTATTTTTGCATTCCGGTCTATCTGCCATCTATAACATTACTTCGTACTCAGCTTTTAGTCAAATGATGGAAATATGGATAATATAGAAACCAACATTTGAGTACAGTACCCCTTTAATTCAATCAACCACGAGTACAGGACCCCTTTAATTCAATCAACCACAGCCAAGCGTGTTTCATTTCGCGCTCCGCGTGTATAATGTTCTTGATATTCTTGGTATATACAGTGGGCCATGGGCGTTTTATTTATAGAAATGGGAATTTTTAGGGACGGATTACAAGTAGAACTGCGACCCGGAGGCCGAGTCCGGTAAAAGGTGTCGTTGGGAATTCTGGTGAGATGCACGAGAAACCTTCAGTGATAATCCGTATATTATAGTTGTTGTAATAATTCGAAGGATTAGTTGTTTTAACGGAATTATGAGTTGGTGATTCGTGAAACCAATATATTTTATATTCTATAATTACAATCATGGGTATATAATATATGATCTTAATTGAGCCTTTTCTGACATTGGCTTTATTATATAGAGTATTTACACCCGTGTCCGACCAGACGGGGAGGGGTGTTGCTTATATAGTGTTTACACCCGCGTCCGACCAGACGGGGAGGGGCGTTGCTTATATAGTATTTACACCCGCGTCCGACGAGGCGGGGAGGGGCGTTGCTTATAATATTTACACCCGCGTCCGACGAGGCGGGGAGGGACGTTGCTTATAGTATTTACACCCGCGTCCGACGAGGCGGGGAGGGGCGTTGCTTATAGTATTTACACCCGCGTCCGAAGAGGTGGGGAGGGACGTTGCTTATATAGTATTTACACCCGCGTCCAACCAGACGGGGAGGGGCGTTGCTTATAGTATTTATACCCGCGTCCGACGAGGCGGGGAGGGGCGTTGCTTATATAGTATTTACACCCGCGTCCGACGAGGCGGGGAGGGGTGTTGCTTATATAGTGTTTACACCCGCGTCCGACCAGACGGGGAGGGGCGTTGCTTATATAGTATTTACACCCGCGTCCGACGAGGCGGGGAGGGGTGTTGCTTATAACATTTACACCCGCGTCCGACGAGGCGGGGAGGGGCGTTGCTTATAGTATTTACACCCGCGTCCGACGAGTTGGGGAGGGGCGTTGCTTATATAGTATTTACACCCGCGTCCGACGAGGCGAGGAGGGGCGTTGCTTATAGTATTTACACCCGCGTCCGACGAGGCGAGGAGGGGCGTTGCTTATATAGTATTTACACCCACGTCCGACGAGGCGAGGAGGATCGTTGCTTATAGTATTTACACCCGCGTCCGACGAGGCGGGGAGGGGCGTTGCTTATAGTATTTACACCCGCGTCCGACAAGGCGGGGAGGGGCGTTGCTTATAGTATTTACACCCGCGTCCGACGAGGCGGGGAGGGGCGTTGCTTATAGTATTTACACCCGCATACGATGAGGCGGGGAGGGGCGTTGTTTAAAGTATTTACACCCGCGTCCGACGAGGCGGAGTGGGGGCGTTGCTTATATTATTTACACCCTCGTCCGACGAGGCGGGGAGGGGCGTTGTTTATAGTATTTACACCCGCGTCCGACGAGGCGAGGAGGGGCGTTGCTTATATTGTATTTACACCCGCGTCCGACGAGGCGGGGAGGGGCGTTGCTTATAGTATTTACACCCGCGTCCGACGAGGCGGGGAGGGGCGTTGCTTATATTGTATTTACACCCGCGTCCGACGAGGCGGGGAGGGGCGTTGCTTATATTGTATTTACACCCGCGTCCGACGAGGCGGGGAGGGGCGTTGCTTATAGTATTTACATCCGCGTCCGACGAGGCGAGGAGGGGCGTTGCTTATAGTATTTATATCCGCGTCCGACGAGGCGAGGAGGGGCGTTGCTTATAGTATTTACACCCGCGTCCGACGAGGCGGGGAGGGGCGTTGCTTATAGTATTTACACCCGCGTCCGACGAGGCGGGGAGGGGCGTTGCTTATAGTATTTACATCCGCGTCCGACGAGGCGAGGAGGGGCGTTGCTTATAGTATTTACACCCGCGTCCGACGAGGCGGAGTGAGGGGCGTTGCTTATAGTATTTACACCCGCGTCCGACGAGGCGGGGGGGGGGGCGTTGCTTATAGTATTTACATCCGCGTTCGACGATGCGGGGAGGGGCTTTGCTTATAGTATTTACACCCGCGTCCGACGAGGCGGGGAGGGGCGTTGCTTATAGTATTTACACCCGCGTCCGACAAGGCGGGGAGGGGCGTTGCTTATAGTATTTACACCCGCGTCCGACGAGGCGGGAAGGGGCGTTGCTAATAGTATTTACACCGACGATGCGAGCTAGGGGCGCTGCTTAAAGTATTTAGCATTTACGCCAGTGTTGCCTTACAGTCTGAGAACCATATGGAAGTATTCACATCAATTCATTTCGTTACCTATAATAATTACGTAAGTTAATTAAGCGAAGTACAAAGTGCAGGCAAACCTACAGCGATACAATGGTAGTACTGCACTGTAATGACCTACTCCGGCGTGCTGTTTATATATGTAAAGAATAAACATCAATCAGATGTGTTCAAGGAATTCATTTGTGTCTGGTGCTAGTCAAAACATAACCCGACTCATACCAAAGTATAGGAATCTGTATTACATGCTCTACAGTGTGTCTCATGCCCTCTAGCTCGAATATAAATACAATGTGTCTGATTTACTGGATTCCATCGGCCTTGCAAATCCAATATAACTATTTGCAGCATCCATGCAGGGTGTTGTAACCCACCCCTTTGTCTGGTATACGTGGGATTCGGGTGGTTTTGAAGTGGTATTCAGATCTTATACCCCTCTGTTAACTGGTACACTCACAAAAATCGGAGTCCGTATAGCACCTATAGCTACTATATAGTAGCTATTGTAGCTATAGTACCTATATATGTAACACATATAGGTTATTGGTGTGATATAGTAGCTATACCGTCTTTGGTGCCTATCGTGGAACCGCTATATAGCATTCAGGATAAACCAAGTTACCCCCTGTTATTTGAGAGACGCCAGAGGGCGCATTCGCAGACCAGGAGGAATTTCTTATCAAGAAGCCATTGTTATAATTCATTATAATCGACTAATCGTTGTATGAATTACTCTGGATCAACTGAATTAGAGGTGTTGTGAAAGGTAAACGCAGGAATCTAAGAAGACAAGACAAGAAAGATGAACGCTTCGCCATGTTCCGCCGAGTCAACCGACGTTAAACTTTGTTCGACTTCACCGGCTTCGGAATGGAAGGAAGATTCTGTTGCCAAATTTAGTTAGGTACACTATAGTGCCTACGAAGGTGCTATATAGTACTATATAATACCTAACTTAGGTGCTAAATAGTATATACTTTTAATATGTACTATATAGTAGCTAATTAGGTACTATATATAATACCTAATTAGGTAATTTATAGTAGCTATATCATATAGGTATTATATAGTACCTAAAGTTAGGCACTAACCCAGTGGCAATGATAGTACATCTATAGGTACTATATAGTAGCTATATTTAAGAGTGTACTCGGAATTCGTATGCCCATGTTGACCGGTATTCAGGATTCAACAACAAGGCTTGCATGTATACGCAGCTGTTATAGCACCATTTTTTTTAGTCAAAATGACAAATGTTGATGTACTTTAGTCTCATACATATTATTGATATGTTGAAGTTATGGACTAGGACTAAAAGGTAACATTTAATAAATGATAAGAATATTTTAGAATTCACATGGATAAAATAACATCTAGAAAGTACAACTGAACACCTAAATTGAAATAAAAAAGGATATAACAGCTAAAAACATTTTGACCTTTTTAACGCACTTTTCATTTTTGCTAATTCTATATTACAGGGAGATAAGCCATGACGCCAGGTGGCGCTGAGATCGACGACTCATGCACATCTAACGTAACTAATTTCGTAACCAAACCATGGGAATGTAATTATTCAACGCACAGCATGTTGGAATGTAACATAAGAAACTCTTTGGCGACAAAATAGTTGTAAAATGTGATTAATGTAATATCAAATCGATTGGTCTTTCGAGAATAACGTTAGCGTACGTGTGACACTGCGTGACACTGGAATATTTGCCTGGCAATCTGACTTTTATCAAGTCAGATAATCGATTTTATATACATGTAGAAGGCATTTTGCCCGCTGTCGAACAGCAGGTGCTATGTCAAGGGAGGTGGCGACAGGGGTGTCGATGTGTTTAACATTCTGGAAATGTTCATTGCACCCCCTTTCTATGTTGATCTGAAATCCAACATATTAAAGATACATTCGCCGAGTTAACATCCCCTGAATTACTATTTCGTCCACTTCCGGTGTAAAACAATATTTGAACTGAGTCGAGGAACCCACAGATCAAAGCTCCGAGTTATCAAATTTTTGAAATCTGATATTTTTCACCACCACCAAAAATTCCGCTGACTTCTACCAGGAATAGTATACAGACATCCGCGGACACCGTTATGAGATATCACGTAATGTCACTGTTTGGTGTACGACCAGCGCGTCACGTAATGTCACTGTTTGGTGTACGACCAGCGCGTCACGTAATGTCACTGTTTGGTGTACGACCAGCGCGTCACGTAATGTCACTGTTTGGTGTACGACCAGCTCGTCACGTAATGTCACTGTTTGGTGTACGACCAGCGCGTCACGTAATGTCACTGTTTGGTGTACGACCAGCGCGTCACGTAATGTCACTGTTTGGTGTACGACCAGCGCGTCACGTAATGTCACTGTTTGGTGTACGACCAGCGCGTCACGTAATGTCACTGTTTGGTGTACGACCAGCGCGTCATTGGCCATCGCAAATTAATTCAGAATGAAAAGTATCGCCGTCAACAACAATAATACGGTTTAACCCTTTACCCAACAGAACGGCCCTGTGCCAATGCATTCTCTTATATATGCGAGTCGACCATAGGTCGCCTCGCATATATAAGAGAATGCATTGGCTTAACACATTAAAAATTATAAAATTGTTAAAGAATGTAAGAAAAAATGGTAAAAAGTGTTAAAAAAAGATTTTTTTTAGGCCAATGCATTCTCTTATATATGCGAGGCGACCTATGGTCGACTCGCATATATAAGAGAATGCATTGGCACAGGGCATAACTGTAACTATCACAATGTAGTCAAGTATCGCCGTCAACAATAATACGGTATATATAGCTGACGCGCGGATATATACATATAGGGCCTACTTTATTTACGAATTGGTCATCATGTTTTATTCATGCAAATAGACATGTTATATGGCACCACACTGGTTACACGTGGAAATACTATGTGCTTAGGGGAGTTCCAATTTGAACTAGGATATACAATATATGGAAGTTGTAAACCACACTGGCTCATCATTAAAACTACCAAGAAAACCCGTTATTATAGGAGTTTTTCGAAAAATATGATATCCTGCTTGGTATTATTGTGACTATATTTTAGTAAAACTAAGTTGGATAACTACATTGGCTTTTTGGTGATATTCCGTTGGTGTTAAGTGTAACTATGGATGATACGGGGACCATCGAATTTATGTATCCTTAAGTGTCACATATAGAGAGGAAACTAAAATGTTCGAAACTTTTAAGCAATTTTGGGTCTGAAAAAATGTTACCGCCCCATCACCTGCCGACCTGACGAGGTCTTGATTTGCGAACATCCCAACTCGTTCGATTCATACTGTAATCACTACTTAGTATTGATATATAGGGACGTAGGTTGAGCTGTAGCGTCTCCGTTATATGGTGAGAATGTCAAGCACCCCACCCTTAATCAGACTGAAACTTCCAGATGCAGGAATCACTCAGGTTGGAATTTGCCAACTGGTGCCGTAGGCTTTCCAACTGTTTGCATTTCCACAGCAAACTCCCAATATGGTTTGAAACTTTCCAACTAATATCCATTTAAGTCCAAAAATTTCGCAAAAGGCAGGACAACGTTCGATGTTTAGTCTTAAAGCAACACAATCCATGAACACGTACTAGCCACAGGGAACACAATACATGTACACGTACTAGTCACAGGGAACACAATCCATGCGCACGTAATAGCCACAGGGAACAAAATCCATGTACACGTACTAGTCACAGTGAACACAATCCATGCGCACGTACTAGTCACAGGAACACAATCCATGCGCACGTAATAGCCACAATCATGGAACATAATCCATGCACACGTACGTGTCACAGGGAACACAATCCATGCACACGTACTAGCCACAGGGAACACAATCCATGCACACGTACTAGTCACAGGGAACACAATCCATGTATACGTACTAGCCACAGGGAACACAATCCATGTACACGTACTAGTCACAGGGAGCACAATACATGCACACGTACTAGTCACAGGGAATACAATCCATGCACACGTACTAGTTACAGGGAATACAATCCATGTACACGTACTAGTCACAGGGAACACAATCCAAGCGCACGTACTAGTAACATGGAACACAATCCATGTACACGTACTAGTCACAGGGAACACAATCCATGCGTACGTACTAGTCACAGGGAACACAATATATGCACACGTACTAGTCACAGGGAACACAATCCATGCACACGTACTAGTCACAGGGAACACAATCCATACACACGTACTAGCCACAGGGAACACAATTCATGCACACGTACTAGTCACATGGAACACAATCCATGCACACGTACTACTCACAGTGAACACAATACATGCACACGTACTAGTCACAGGGAACACAATCGATGCACACGTACTAGCCACAGTGAAAACAATACATGCACATGTACTAGTCACAGGGAACACAATCTATGCACACGTACTAGTCACAGGGAACACAATCCATGCACACGTACTAGTCACAGGGAACACAATCCATGCACACGTACTAGCCACAGTGAAAACAATACATGCACACGTACTAGTCACAGGGAACACAATCTATGCACACGTACTAGTCACAGGGAACACAATTCATGCACACGTACTAGTCACAGGGAACACAATCCATACACATGTACTAGTGGCAGTGAACACAATCCATGCACACGTACTAGCCGCAGTGAACACAATACATGCACACGTACTAGTCACAGGGAACGCAATCCATGCACACGTACTAGCCGCAATGAACACAATCCATGCACACGTACTAGCCGGGGTGAACACAATACATGCACATGTACTAGTCACATGGGACACAATCCATGCACACGTACTAGTAACATGGAACACAATCCATGCGCACGTACTAGTCACAGGGAACACAATCCATGTATACGTACTAGCCACAGGGAACACAATCCATGCTCACGTACTAGTCACGTGGAACACAATCCATGCACACGTACTAGTCATATGGAACACAATCCATGCACACGTACTAGTCACAGGGAACACAATTCATGCACACGTACTAGTCACAGTGAATACAATTCATGCACACGTACTAGTCACATGGAACACAATCCATGAACACGTACTAGTCACAGGGAACACAATTCATGCACACGTACTAGTCACAGGGAACACAATTCATGCAGACGTACTAGTCACATGGAACATAATCCATGCACACGTACTAGACACAGGGAACACAATTCATGCACACGTACTAGCCACAGGGAACACAATCCATGCACACGTACTAGTCACAGGGAACACAATCCATGTACACATACTAGTCACAGGGAACACAATTCATGCACACGTACTAGTCACAGGGAACACAATCCATGCACACGTACTAGTCACAGGGAACACAATTCATGCACACGTACTAGTCACAGGGAACACTATCCATGCACACGTACTAGTCACATGGAACACAATCCATGCACACGTACTAGTCACATGGAACACAATCCATGCACACGTACTAGCCACAGTGAAAACAATACATGCACACGTACTAGTCACAGGGAACACAATCTATGCACACGTACTAGTCACAGGGAACACAATTCATGCACACGTACTAGTCACAGGGAACACAATCCATACATAGGTACTAGCCGCAGTGAACACAATCCATGCACACGTACTAGCCGCAGTGAACACAATACATGTACACGTAGTAGTCACAGGGAACGCAATCCATGCACACGTACTAGCCGCAGTAAACACAATCCATGCACACGTACTAGCCGGAGTGAACACAATACATGCACATGTACTAGTCACATGGGACACAATCCATGCACACGTACTAGTAACATGGAACACAATTCATGCGCACGTACTAGTCACAGGGAACACAATCCATGTATACGTACTAGCCACAGGGAACACAATCCATGCTCACGTACTAGTCACGTGGAACACAATCCATGCACACGTACTAGTCATATGAAACACAATCCATGCACACGTACTAGTCACAGGGAACACAATTCATGCACACGTACTAGTCACAGGGAATACAATTCATGCACACGTACTAGTCACATGGAACACAATCCATGAACACGTACTAGTCACAGGGAACACAATTCATGCACACGTACTAGTCACAGGGAACACAATTCATGCAGACGTGCTAGTCACATGGAACATAATCCATGCATACGTACTAGTCACAGGGAACACAATTCATGCACACGTACTAGCCGCAGGGAACACAATCCATGCAGACGTACTAGTCACAGGGAACACAATGCATGTACACATACTAGTCACAGGGAACACAATTCATGCACACGTACTAGTCACAGGGAACACAATCCATGCACACGTACTAGTCACAGGGAACACAATTCATGCACACGTACTAGTCACAGGGAACACTATCCATGCACACGTACTAGTCACATGGAACATAATCCATGCACACGTACTAGTCACAGGGAACACAATTCATGCACATGTACTAGTCACAGGGAACACAATCCATGCACACGTACTAGTCACAGGGAACACAATCCATGCACACGTACTAGTCACAGGGAACACAATTCAAGCACACGTACTAGTCACAGGGAACACAATTTATGCACACGTACTAGTCACATGGAACACAATCCATACACACGTACTAGTCATAGGGAACACAATCCATGCACACGTACTAGTCACAGGGAACACAATTCATGCACACGTACTAGTCACGTGGAACACAATCCACGCATACGTACTAGTCACATGGAACACAATTCATGCACACGTACTAGTCACAGGGAACACAATTCATGCACACGTACTAGTCACATGGAACATAATCGATGCACACGTACTAGTCACAGGGAACACAATTCATGCACACGTACTTGTCACAGGGAACACACTCCATGCACACGTACTAGTCACAGGGAACACAATTCATGCACACGTACTAGTCACAGGGAACACAATCCATGCACACGTACTAGTCACAGGGAACACAATCCATGCGCACGTACTAGTCACAGGGAACACAATCCATGCATACATACTAGTCACAGGGAAACAATCCATGCACACGTGCTAGTCACATGGAACACAATCCGTGCAAACGTACTAGTCACATGGGAACACAATCCATGCGCACGTAGTTATCCCATGGCAAGTGTTCAGATAATAAGTTTAACCCTTTCTATACTAACGAATCGTTGGTGAGTAGTTATCCCATGGCAAGTGTTCAGATAATAAGTTTAACCCTTTCTATACTAACGAATCATTGGTGAGTAGTTATCCCATGGCAAGTGTTCAGATAATAAGTTTAACCCTTTCTATACTAACGAATCATTGGCGAGTAGGAATCCCATGGGAAGTGTTCAGATGATAAGTTTAACCCTTTCTATACTAACGCACCATTGATGACTAGTTATCCAATGGGAAGTGTTCAGATAATAAGTTTAACCCTTTCTATACTAACGCATCATTGATGAGTGGTTATCACATGGGAAGTGTTCAGATAATAAGTTTAACCCTTTTTATACCAAAGCATCATTGATGAGTAGTTATCCCACGGGAAGTGTTCAGATAATAAGTTTAACCCTTTCTATACTAACGCATCATTGATGAGTAGTTATCACATGGGAAGTGTTCAGATAATAAGTTTAACCCTTTTTATACCAAAGCATCATTGATGAGTAATTATCCCATAGGAAATGTTCAGACAATAAGTTTAACCGTTTCTACTAACGCATTATTGGTGAGTAGTTAATAAGTTCAACATAGGTCGTTTGTTGAACTTATTATCTAAACATTGCCCTCAATAAATATGGCTCCTTCTGCACGTTTATGTATCTGTCGTCTGCTTTTATCACTTTAACATCACTCCAAATGAATAATGGACCGTTCCGATAAATAATTTTATAAATAAATGGGAGAATCCATTTAGTATAGATATGGTTGAAACCAGGGTTCGCGCTGCCACTTGCCAAGGCAAAAATAATTTACATTTATCAAAAAATATTTTCATATGGCAAAAGTTTTGGCAAGTCACTTTTTAATTCCTCAAGATATTTGAAAAAATATTGGCCGATCAATACCATTCATTTCAGGAAACTATCACAATATAATTATATTAGTGGTGTTTTATAAGGTCTATGACAAGATAACATCTTTATTAAGATGCAGTTAATCTGATAGCATTAGCATTGATGGATGAGGGATTACCAGTATTTAGTGTCATGGTGGTGCTTACATACCTAATCCCCTTGTAATGTGCCCTTCTACAATTTTATTGTTCTGTGATTGGTTTATTATTGTATGATAAACCACAAAATAAGACTCAATGTTGCAGAAAATGATACTATCAGGAATAGCAGTTGGCAAATTCTAAAAGAATTTGGCAAAAATATTTTCATTTGGCAATTTATTTGGCAAAAGTAAATTTTGGTCCAGCGCGGACACTGGGTTAAACACTCGGCTTCCAATTCGTGTCGTTCCTGGATACAACGACTTCTGGTCGACAGCGTGCAAACATACCGTTATATACAATCGCAAACTCCATGCAGCGCCCTTTCCGTTATCACTGCGATATAGCACTGCCACAAGGATGGGAGCGTTATATACAATCGAGCATCTGACTTGGTAAAAGTCAGATCAACAGACAAATATATCCAGTGTGTGCGCGTACCATAACACTGTTCTCGAAAGACCGATTTGATCTTGCGCCCAACGCGTTCAAATATCACATGTTACAACTATTTTGTCGCCGAAGAGTTTTTTTTACGTTACATTCCATTATGCCATACGTTGAATAATTTCACTCCCATGGTTTGGTTACGAAATCAGTTACGTTAGCTGTGCATGTTCTTTCGAGTCGTCGATCGCAGCACCACCTGCCGTGGCTAATCTGGGGGACTTGTAGTTTACAATGAGTTCAGATATATAACCCCACGGTTCAAGGTGCAAGGTTCATCAGTCAGTTAGATATAACAAGCCTGTCCAACACAAACTGTAGAACTGGGAACTCAGTAGAGTAAATTTGTTTGCATTCTAATGGTTACAGTGAAGTAATTATTTCCCATAGGCCTCAGTGTTAACATATAATGGCCTGCAGCCCTGACTATCCATGAATTGTGTGATAAATGAGTACATGATCACCAGGATTGGCATCTGCGCAAGGTTCTGCATGAACAAAATCATATCGCCAGGCATGGAATGTACCTTTAAATTTGGGATTTATAATCTAGAGTCAGAATTGCATGAAAAACATATTGACATTTTTACCTCACACCAAAAAAATTAAATCTAGGAACCACGTGCTTTACAATGTGCCAATGTTTTGTTTGGAGTCTGAAATTTCAAGAGGAGTGATTACATGTATTTTATATGCTTAAATATCGAAACTACTATTAACCAACCAGAGCCCAGAATTATTTTAATTCTCTCCTGCATCTTGGTCCAAAATCCGTTTGAGGGCGCTACCAATCGAATTACTTCACTGTAACCTAATGCGTCCAGGCACACTATTTTACAATTAAGTCTGATTAAGTCGGGCAATATTCCTTTACAATAATCATTGATATTACAACATCAGGTTCCTCAAAATAAAACAAAGGCGCGCGGGATAGAAAGCTGCTAAAAAGTTAGACATTGAAGGTACTCAATCCGACCAGACGCTCCTAAATTACTATTTCTTTGGCTTCGTGGGTAAACAATATTTGAATCGAGTGAAGAAGCCCACCCATCAAAGCTCAGAGTGATCAGATATCGATTTTTGAAGTTTGTTATTTCTCGAGATGTGGCCCATAAACATGTGGTCAAACGGACGGCCTCGGACAAAATTGCGGATGAAGATGGATAACTCAAAAATCAAGTGGTAATACGGTCAAATTTCGTGACACTTTAGTGATAATACGGCCATATTATGTTGATAAATAACAAGTTTTGGGAAATTGGATACCATAGTTGACAGTCACTGTGGTTAGCATTATTTCGTTGCATTATTTCGTTGCAATAAATCGATTCTGATAACTAAAGAGTATTTTGAAGAAATGTTGTTGTTGGTGTATCTTGGTGATATGGGGACCGTTTGATCGGATTGAGTACCTTTAATTTTGTAAATACATGTATCAATTTGATCATCTCCAACAGCATGGGCATGTGCGATTTATCTTATATGAGAAACACTGGACAAATATTACATATGTATGATAAAACATAGTTTATAACCTAGTAATGTTGCCAGTCATCTCTTCTGACACATGGACAGACGTACTCTCTCAGCTGTCCACACTGAAAGTGCAAATTAATTACATAAGAGTTGTGTACCAGTGTCGCTGCTCTCTAGATAATATCTCTGATCCTAATTTAAACAGTATTTATTCCATGAATAATAGAGCAACAATAAGTAAATCAATTAGTATGCATTCCATGAATAACACAATAATACGTACAGCAATAAGAATGTTACATCATGGACCTCATTCGACATCAAGCGGGTAGGTTTATGTGAGAGGTTGAGCGAAGGCACGGCGGGATGGTTGGTCTGCAATGCTGCATTCCCTTAACTCTGGCTTAATGTGAGGCGTTACATGAATCATGTTATATCCACCCACCTAGCGAGAGAGTGGTGGGCTGCTCTATGATTAAGCTGGTGTAAATGTTTTCCACAGGCCTCAGTGCAAACGTTTTAGTGTATACTGTTTACAATATAATTCCCAGGTCCAAAATTGTATTTCAGTCTTAAAGGATTACACCGGTGTATTTTTTTTCGTATTCAGTATCGATGCTCGCTAATCCACTGAGCACGTGGCCGAAAAGTTTTGTCTGATAGGCCGCCCGTAACCGAAGTTATGACGATTCATGCGATATTGCATTATGGATTATGCAGTCTGAATCGCTAATCTGAACTTAAGCTTCCTTCATGTGACGTCATACGAGGACTACTAGCTACACACAGTATCAAACTTGAAAGATTGTCTCCCTTGGCTGTTGTCTAATGATTGTTTATACATGTACAGAAACGGCTGTACCATCGGAGCTGAACATTTGTACATATGGGTAATTTAACTTTGTGATTTTATCAGATAGGTCCCGTTGACATCAGATGTATTATTTCAACCCATATATTTGGAAAGAGAGGTGAATACTATCATCATCTTTATTCAGGAACGAGTCGCACTGACTCTTAGTCTCCTGTTACAAGTTAATAAAATACATACTGTCACAATCTAATTAACATTTCAAAAGTGCACATTTATAAAAAAAATAATGAGTCGTAAGCACTTCACGTTTATTATATCTGCACTATCCTTTTCCATTCTATGCGGAACTTTCGTGCCGGAAGTGTCTCTCTGTTCATGTTTAGTTCCGACAGTTCATCTTAAAATATATTAAAATAGATTTGTTCTTTGCTTGCAGTGGCTTTATTGTTATTCTTGTTGTATTTTATTGCGGTTTGAATCATATTCCGTGTGGTTACAGAACTTGTTGTAATGTGTACATGTACATGTCTATTCTTGTTGTAATGTGTACATGTCTATTCTTGTTGTAATGTGTACACGTCTATTATTGTTGTAATGTGTACATGTACATGTCTATTCTTGTTGTAATGTGTACATGTCTATTCTTGTTGTAATGTGTACACGTCTATTCTTGTTGTAATGTGTACACGTCTATTCTTGTTGTAATGTGCACACGTCTATTCTTGTTGTAACGTGTACATGTCTATTCTTGTTGTAATGTGTACAGGTCTATTATTGTTGTAATGTGTACAGGTCTATTCTTGTTGTAATGTGTACATGTCTATTCTTGTTCTCAGTTCTGTTGCCAATTCTTTCAAACGCGACTATGTTGTCTGCGTTATAATTTGTCATTTCTTTTACAAATCGCTTGATCGTTCGCCAATCGTGGTCTCTCGCCGTGTTTGCGTCAGTTGCACCACTTTCTGGTATGTTGACTACCACCAAATTTCGTTGTTTTCTGTCTAATTTCATTTGTTGTTCTTCGATATATGTTATGATATGCTATGCTCTATCACGCTATCATGGAATGAACATATATCACCAGATCTGATGCCAGAACATTTGGCGGACTATACACAAATTTAGCTGACATAATTCACTATATATATACAATGTATATGATCGATGTGTCAAAACATGTACAAAAAAAAAACAATTGAAATGTTGGGTCTATTCCAACAACCTGCAAACTAAAAACATAAAATATTCGCCAAATTTCATAAGGTACTGTGACAACCAGAATAGACTATTTAGTTGTCACTTGATTAACATACATGTTTAATAACCAAGTTAGTCACACTTTGCTACCTTTTCGGAACAACAGAGAATGTTTGAGATATATGTGAAACACCTTAGTGTGAAACATTTAGGATAGATCAAAACAATAAAAATCATTACAGGGACGTGGCTAGAGGGTTCTCAGTGGGGGGTGTCCACCTTGGGAAATTCCAACTGCACCCCCCCCCCATTGAATCATAATCAGACCAAACACAAGTTTTGCATAATTCAATTTGCACCCCCCCCCCATTGCACCTCAGTGCTCGCCTACTATCCTATATATATATTCATAAAGCATGGTTCTATAATCCAGGTATGAGAACATTAGGTACTTTAACCTGAAAAATTGCATAAATCCTAACATCTAGTGGTCTCTCTAGACAAATGCACACGGCTACGGGCAAGGGACCAGGACAGACCGGGCTGACCATGGTTGTTCGGTCTGGTGTCTGCTGGTGTGAGAAAATTTTGAAAACTATACCAGAAAAAAAATGTAAATCCTAGCATCTAGACTGGCCTCAACTGAAGCTTTTCTATAGTGTTGGAAATATCAAACCTCATACTCCCCATCAGGTTGGAAAATTCTCCTACTGATGACCATTTCAGTCCACAAGTTTGAACAAATGTAGTAATATATTGTTTTGATAAACAAATTAGCAGTTTTGTATTGGCCACTATCAAACTACAAGAACATTTTCAACCTATTGTTCGTGTGAAATTTCCAACCAATATTTTGGCGAGTATGAAATTTTCAACTGTTGAAAATTTTGACCAAAGTTGGGGGATGAGACACCCCCCCCCCCCCCAAAAAAACCCGGGGGTGAGACACCACCAAACCCCCTGTCGCTGCTTACATAGCAACGAAAGCTACATTTTACTTGAAGAAAAAAATCCAAATCTGAAAAATGAAATCTTGCCGAAATTTATATCAAGTTTGTGTGAGAAAAATCCAATATTTCTGGTAATGTCAGTGGTGACAATAGTAACAATTAACCAAGGTGCATCAGACATTTTAGTATTCAATGTATAGAAGGCAGAATATCCAATGTTATACATCAACCACAACTGGTAAGCGAGTGCATGGCACGCTGGGGCAATATCTACCATTTACCATATTTTGGCAGCCATTTTGAACCAAAGTACCGATTTTGGTTCCAATGAGTTGGAATGTTTATGGGTAATGGTATACCTCACTTACATTACACAGTCCTGCTCATTTCTTGTTGAAATAAGACTAGAATCCCAATAGCGATTTTTTTGGTGAAATTTTATACAGCGTTTAGGGATCGGAAGGAAAGGGCCAGGGCCCTGTTTCATGAAAGCAACTTATGACATAGTTGGGACTTAAGATGGTCATAAGTTCAAACTTCAGTCATAAGTGCGTTTCACGAACAAGGTCTTAACTTAAGATGGTCTTAACTTTGGTCTTAACTTTAAGACTGCTGTGAGGTGTCATAAGATAATCTTAAAGTTAAGACCAACGTGATAAGTGGCATATCGATCACAAGTATGGCGGCCTATGTTTTTTTGCAAATTACGGAGATATCTGTACATTGTCTGGGTGGGCAATTCGTCGTCTGGTATACAGGGTCGTGGCTACAGAGTGAGCGGGGGTGTTCGCCTCGAAATGTCCAACTACACCCCCTTAAACAACACCAAATTCTCTTTGGGTTTAAACATTCCAACTGGTACCTCAAACTTTCCAAAACCATAGTTTGGAGAGGGCAACCCCCCCCCCCCCACCGTATCACAATAGGGTTAGTTTTGTAAAAACAATTCAGAGCACAGGCTTATCATCAGGGACGTGGCGAATGGGGTTTGTGTGTTGTCTACCCCACCCCCCCCCCCCCCCACACACACACTTTGGTCAAAATGTTTAGCAATTGGATATTTCATGCCTGACAACAACATTAATCGTACACTATATATAGGTTTCAATTGTTTGAATTTCTAACTAGTAAAGGAATGTGTTGTTTTAGACAAACAGCAGCAACCGAAAATCACCAACTTTAGCGGCGTCATGTTAGAAATTTCGAACTGTTGGAATATTTGAGATACCAATTGGAAAGTTTAAATCCAACGGGTGGGGTGGACATGGCATTTCGCGAACATGGAAGTTTGGCCCGCTTCAATTAAGGGGCGGGTGCAGTTGGAAATTGCACGTTGTACCCCCCCCCCCCCCACAGCGACCAACTAGCCACCCCGAGCCTCGTCGAATGTAGGATATAGTCAATTATCAGCTGTGTATGTGACCTATAGATAATATATATTATAAAATTGTATTACCCACGAATTAAACTTTTGATAAGACTTATGGCCTAGCTCAAAGCTCACACTCTCCTCTATGTTATTCCATATGTGTGTGTGGAGATGGGGTAAAATGAGATCAATTAATGTATTGATTCTTTCCTCTTTCCAAATTTCCGTCGGCTGTTTACAATGCAGATATGTAATATAGGAAAGGTAACACAAACGCTCTTTATCAAAATATGTTTTATAAATAGTGACAATTTTCTATAGAGAATATTATTTTTATTGAGTTTATGCCCACGCCCATATGTCGTGATTTTAAAGGCTGTCCGAATATTTGTCATGTTTTTTTTCAGGGGTGGGATGACCGTTGTACAGCATACTGTATATATGATATACACACCCGTAACGATGACACCCCTTAATACGAGTGTGCTAATGGAAATGTAGTTATATATATATCCATGGTATGACAACCGCATAAAACATCTGCATAAAAATAATAAAAAAAGTTACTCTAACAAATATTTTTCATTTCCCTTTGAATCGAAAAATTACCTATATGTGTGTCCTGATGACATCGCCGATTTATTTTGATTATTGCTACATGTAGAGAGCGGTGGTCGATAATAGACGAGTTATGCCGGCTCACATACAAAAATCGCCGCCTGATCATTGCTCTCAGTGGATTAACTCGGCGTGAATGCATGGTCGCAGTCATGCATCGATCCATATAATTATATTGTCTTATTTCTGACACCGCCACTCGTCAGTAAACGCAAAGCTCGTCATTTTAAGAGCCTGCGATGTACTCATGTTCGAATTCACATCGTGGAACTCATACAAGTCTAAGATCCATATGCGAATATAAGGCCACTGACTATAGACACTAAGATACATGCGCGGATTCGCCCACCCCCACCCCAGCCGCTATCCAGCATCCATGTCACAAAATACTGTCAACTCGGACTCGGCTCTTTCTCGATAACCTCTCAATGCCGTACATAAAGATTGCACAAGCCCACATTTTTTTGTTCCGGACTGTAGAAAATTGTCGATAACCAGTCTAAATGAGCGGGAACTTAACTTACTACTTAAGTAGGACTTAATCTTGTTTTGTGAAACGCGTTCTTGAAACGGAAAAGTTACATCATAAGATCCACCTTACATCTTAGATTAAGTCCATCTTAAGATAATCTTATGACCTTGCTTCATGAAACAGGCCCCAGGACCCCAAGAATTACAAAAAATGATTTGCTCCAATGATCAGTTAACATAAAAAAGATATAATTAAGTCACAATTCTCAACCAGTTCCAAACAGCAGAAACTGCCATTATGCTATCACGACCTGATTCGAAGTTAAAAACACGACTTTTGGTCTCCATATTTAGATTTTCTATCAAATTTAGAAAGAAACATATGCTATAGGCAACTATATATGTAGGACATTTGACGGAATTGCAAGCATTAACGCCTTAATAGTAGGTTGCAGCATAATTCTGGGGGCATCTTCGAATTGTAACCGTAGACAAATCTTTGAAGTTGTATTCAGAATTGCAAGAATTATATTTTTGCAACACAGTACGGATAACTTTAGGTAAAACAAATGGAATTGTTATATGATATATGATATATTTGACCGAATACCAAGCTGTATTCCTCTTCTGGGTGTTTGCCAGACTGAGTCCGTTCACATTTGACCCTGTTCCTCCTCTTCGTGGTTGCATGAATGATGCAACATGTGTTTACAAACTGCGCAGAGAAAATACAGCGTCGGAGGTAGTAATCCCCCAAGATCGAGTTACCTCAAATAGCCTCCTTAATCAGGTGCATAATCCTCACCGATATCTGAGGGATCAACTTATGACGCCATTAATGTTAATTAGTTATTAACCAGTCAATAAACGATCGGACGATGTGGGCCGATAGCCAACGTCATAGTTTTCTGAACATTCATTGTTGAATGAAGCGAATCCGAGCAAATAGTTTGGTTCTGTGTCCGGTCCACTATAACATTGCAAGTACAACCAAGTGTATAACCACACATTAAATAGAATCATAGTTTTCTGAATTTCATTGTTGAATAAATTGAATCCGAGCAAATAGTTTGGTTATATGTCCGATCCCGTATTGCAGTGCAAATACAGCCAGGTATATAACCACACATTAAAGGTACTCAGTCCGATTCGATTTCCCCATATCATCAGATTCCAACAACAACAAATATTTTGAAATTCCGCTTCAGTCATCAGAATCTATTAATTGCCCTAAAATAATGCTAACCACAGTCACTTATAGTATAAAATAATGCTAACCACAGTCAACTATAGTATTAAATTGCCCAAAACCTGTTATTTATCAACATTTTCTTCAACGAAATTTTGCCGGTTTGTCAAATATCTGACACAAAAAAGCCACTTGATTTTAGAGTTATCCATCTTCATCCGCAGACAGTCTTCTATTCGACTTTTACTGGGCCACTTATTATTCAAGGTGGTGAAAAATAATATATTTGAAAAAACGATATCTGATCACTCTGGGCTTTGATGGGTGAGTTCCTTGACTCGAATTAGATATCTTTTACCCTCGAATCCAAATAAATAGTAATTGAGGGGCGCTTAATCGGATTAAGTACCTTTAAACAGAATCTTAGTTTTCTGAAAATTCAATTGAGAAATACTTGCAAATAGATTTGGGTCGTTGGATTGACTAAACAAAGTGATACACACGGGCTGTGTTCAATTACCTTATATGGTCATAACCAATGGTCCTAATCGATCTGCAAGTTATTAAGAAATGGATGTTGATTTGCTTGCGTTCCATAGAGTATGGATGCAAGTTGGTATGACATTGTGTGTGGAACGCGAAAGCGTTCCACACTTAAAGATGTCAGACCAACTTGCAGCCATACTCTATGGAACGCAACACAGTCAACATCCGTTACTTATATTTACACTTAATCGAGTCAACTGGCAGATTAAAAGAGTTTTAAGCGCCCATTTCCAACGCGTTATTATCGTGGCTCGGTGCAAGTTTCTACACAAAAATGGATGCAAGTTGGCGTCAGCGCGCGACGTCATGTGACGTAATTTCGACCAACCAACGTTCTGCATTCATGTTCCACAATACGAATGCATGTGGTAGTGTAAATATTTCATTATAATCATATACCAGTAAATTTTAATAGAACGTTAATAATTTAAAAACAAAAATTAAAACTACCAAACAATTGTACGTAATATAGAGTCTGATTAAAATCAGACTGTAACTGATTCGCAGTCTGAAGAAAATGGGTGGGTTTACCATTACCATAAGTAACATTACGTCAGTATCAGCCAATCACAACATATACATGTATCAGTACAGCCATGCAGCCGTTCGGGTGATTGCCGGAATTCATATACAGCTGTCAATTCGCCACATAGCTAAACATAGCGCAATAAATTTTCTGTCGCATTGATAATTTCGCACAGTGTTCAAAATATTAGAGATTACAACAATTAATAACACATTATAAGTGAATATGAATAGTCGACAATTGACCAACGATACACAGCAAGGAGAATAGAAGTACGTATTTCCAAGAACACCAGTTTGATGCGGCAGATATAAAGGAGATATCTGTCGTATAAAATATATTTGTGCACTGTGCTGTGATAGTGCATAGATTGCAAGTAGAGGTTATTTAGAGCGAAGGTAATGTAGACACAGCTATTATCGCCAGACTGCGGTTTTAATCAGACTGCGTAACATATTTTTCAAATTCGAACACAGTCTCCCAATAACAAACCACACCGAGCGCGTGGCTCATATATGTGGGGGACGAACTCCATCTTTTACTTCAGCACCAGTAGTTAGATTCGAACAACTTATATGGATCATACACACACGCGACAAACCTTAGATGAGACAATGTTTAATCATATCAGAGATACAAACATACACGTGCTTTCAGAAGCGATGACCAGACAATAATAATCAGGTCACACACAGCAGAGACCTCAACAAGACGCTCTCGCATATTACACATAGTTACATGTACCAATCTACAATACAACATCATGGCGCAACCACTTTTTTTTCTCCCCTCTGTCTCTATATGCATAATCAATTAAATAAAAGAAACTAACATGATGTCCGGGATACAAATCAATATCGTAATTACTATCATGTAACTTGTCGGTATGTTATATCTGTCCAATACATCAAAAGTATATGTAGGAAACACATGCTGTCTAGAAGCTTGTCACATCAGATGTAATTAGGCCAAGATGCAACAAGCAGTGCTCTTATCACTCCTGTGCAACTCACAGCTATTGGAGATTAGCGGACTGTCATCTCAAGTCTTAAGAACTATTATGAACCTGAACATCGTCTATCACGGTCACGGAATCTGGGGATTTCTAGAATAGCACCGTCCTTGTCACGGAACTCCATCAGCAACAGTGTTACAGTCTAACAAAAACATATGTAGCTTTGTGAATGTGAAGGCATATGTTCACTCTTGCTACACCATTCCTGTCCGGCATCAAAATGCAGGTCTTGGAGTTGGAGCTCAAAACAGCTGTGATGAGCATGCTTCTGATTGATATCTGAGTAATATGTATCAATGCATACATGTGTATCTCCCCCTCACCACATCCAGAAGCTGAACAATCAGATAGTAATGGAATAGTTTCCGTTGTCCTTATGTGGGTATAGTCATGTGCAACATTCCGACCACCAATCCTTTCTGAATCCATGTGTTGGGACATATTCATTATTTCCGAGACATTTAGAGTGTGTTCCGATGTCACGTCTTCGCCAGTGTAAGTGAGGTAATGATTATCAGTTGTGTCGGATTCAGTCTGAGAACATGCGGAATGTGCATATGGCTGTCCGTTGTCAAACATTCCGACCTCCAATCCTTTCTGAATCCATGTGTTGAGACATATTCATTATTTCCGAGACATTTAGAGTGTGTTCCGATGTCACGTCTTCACCAGTGTAAGCGAGATAATGATTATCAGTTGTGTCGGATTCAGTCTGAGAACATGCGGAATGTACATATTATGGCTGTCCGTTGTCAAGCGGGTTGGGACAATCAGCATTACCCAATCCAGTATCACTCTTAGATATTAAGTTGATCGAATCTGTGTGATGATCATTGGTTTGAAGGCAACTGTCACTGGATGTGATCGGTTGGTTACTAGAAACTTGCGTGAAGCTAGACCTTTGAAATTGATTTTGATCATCAGGACATCCATACACATAACTACCATCATCTCCAATGAGAACAACGGCTTTGCTCGGACGCACAGTAATGTCATTAGTCACCATGAATGACAAACCAGCAGAAATGTCCACATCAAGGTTATCAACAACTGCAGCTTCTAAAAACAGTTCATACCGTCTCGATTCACCACAACTTCTGTGAAACCAATAATGTCATAGCGGCCTTTATCTATGAATGACAAAAACTGTGTTGAAATGTGTCGAGTAACAGGTGAGCCAAGTGACCGGGCAGCATATGCACTCACCAAGTTGACCTCTCTCCCAGAAACAAACGTCATCCGAACAGACTTGCTCTGGTATTCAACATCTAAATACGGTAGCAGCAATACAACACCATGGCGCAGTGCAACGCATATGATAATTTCCGGACGGACTTTTTTCGTAGTGCCAATTTCCACATCAACGGTGTGAATTCTCTGACTTATATTGCCAAACATTTATTTCATAACTTTCCGCGACAAACTGCTAAATTCCTGTTCCGTGCATTTAGAGAAAGACAGACATTAATAACGACGCCTCGCAATTAATTAATAATTATATTTATTTTGATTTAGAGTGACTTATTGGCCCTATGGGCCGGGTGTTGTTGCCGATTATTGTTGTATGTATACGAATTTATATATATATAACACACTGTCACTATAATCAACAAATATTCAATTCATAGCTTTTTGTGAATTGTATCACGCAGCGAGCACGTGCGCATGGTTAGCTTGACGTGGCATAGCAACTCCAGGCAGAGTTATCTCCCATCGCTCCGCTGAGATACCACTGCCATAAGGACATTAATTGGTACGGATTTCTTACGTGTTTTTAGTTCTTATGTTTTAGAATTAAAATTATCTATGTCTGGCTCAGTTCATATTGTTCTTATCAACACCGAAAGAATTACCATTATTGCAAACTTTAAACAAAATTTGGTGGTCAAAACAAGATAATAGGTGACTAAATATTGTTCCGCGAAGATATTAAAAATAGATTTATCGTCTGTAAAGTACCATCCTTGTAGCAGTGCTATATCGCAGTGATAACATAGAGGGCGCTGTGTGGAGTTTGGTGGCACAGTTCATTGGTTTTTATGAAGTGTCGACTTCAGTTATTGATTTATGAACCTCTGAAACGTTCGAGTAAGCCGTATGGTGAAATATACTGATTCTTACGGGCGATAATTGTTGAATAAAGCGCGAATCATAGCAATGCGAAGTCATCACATAATAAGTCGAAACTTTCTGACGATTCATTGTTGAAGGAAGCGAATCTGAGCTGATCATGTATAGCATCACTGTGTCATCACATAATAACTCCAAGCTTTCTGAAGATTCATTGTTGAATGAAGCGAACCGGAACAAATCATGTATAACATCACTGTGTCATCACATAATAACACCCCTGGTCAAGATTTTTAAACTATTGGTCGACGTTATCTTAGCATGGCTCATAAGTCCAAGCTTTCTGAAGATTCATTGTTAATTGAAGCGTACCAGAGCGAATTAGTTTGGTTCTGTTTCGAAGCATTTATAACACCACGTGTCAAATATTTTCAGCAGATGGATTCTCATATTCAGTTAAAAAATGCACGTAGAGCCTATTATTCATTTGGACGGATGTGGGTGTGACAAAACCAGACGACAGATAAATAAAAGTGATGAAGGATCTCTATTTATTGAGGGAAATATTTATATAATAAGTTCAATAAACGACCTTGTTGAACTTATTATCTGAACATTAACTACTCATCAATGATGCTTTAGTGTGGAAAGGTTTAAACTTAGTATCTGAACATTTCACATGGGATAACTACTCATCAATGATGCTTTAGTATAGAAAGGGTTAACTTATTATCTGAACATTACCTATGGGTTAACTACTCACCAATGGTGCTTTAGTATAGAGAGGGTTGAACTTATTATCTGAACATTTCCTATGGGATAACTACTCATCAATGATGCGTTAGTATAGACAGGGTTGAACTTATTATCTGAACATTTCCTATGGGATAACTACTCATCAATGATGCTTTAGTATAGAGAGGGTTGAACTTATTATCTGAACATTTCATATGGGATAACTACTCATCAATGATGCTTTAGTAAATTAGTATAGAGAGGGTTGAACTTATTATCTGAACATTTCCTATGGGATAACTACTCATCAATAATGCTTTAGTATAGAGAGGGTTGAACTTATTATCTGAACATTTCCTATGGGATAACTACTCACCAATGATGCTTTAGTATAGAGAGGGTTAACTTATTATGTGAACATTTGCTATGGGATAACTACTCATCAATGATGATTTAGTATATAGAGGGTTAAAGTTATTATCTAAACATTTCCTATGGGATAACTACTCATCAATGATGCTTTAGTATAGAGGGTTAAACTTATTATCTGAACATTTCCTATGGGATAACTACTCATCAATGATGCTTTAGTATAGAAAGGGTAAAACTTATTATCTGAACATTTCCTATGGGATAACTATTCATCAATGATGCTTTAGTATAGAGACGGTTGAACGTATTATCTGAACATGTCCTATTGGATAACTACTCACCAATGTTGCTTTTATATAGAGAGGGTTAAACTTATTATCTGAACATTTACTATGGGAAAACTACTCATCCATGATAGAGGGTTGAACTTATTATCTGAACATTTACTATGGGATAACTACTCATCAATGATGCTTTAGTATAGAAGGGGTTAAACATATTATCTGAATATTTACTATGGGATAACTACTCATCAATGATGCTTTGGCATATAAATGGTTAAACTTATTATCTGAACATTTACTATGAGATAACTACTCATCAATGATGCTTTGGCATAGAAATGGTTAAACTTATTATCTGAACATTTACTATGGGATAACTACTCATCAATGATGCTTTGGCATAGAAATGGTTAAACATATTATCTGAACATTTCCTTTGGGATAACTACTCATTAATGATGCTTTGGAGTAGAGAGGGTTAAACTTATTATCTGAACATTTCCTTTGGGATAACTACTCATCAATAATGCTTTAGAATAGAGATGGTTAAACTTATTATCTGAACATTTACTATGGGATAACTACTCATCAATGATGCTTTAGAATAGAGAGGGTTAAACTTATTATCTGAACATTTCCTATGTGATAACTACTCATCAATAATGCTTTAGAATAGAGATGGTTAAACTTATTATCTGAACATTTACTATGGGATAACTACTCATCAATGATGCTTTAGAATAGAGATGGTTAAACTTATTATCTGAACATTTACTATGGGATAACTACTCATCAATGATGCTTTAGAATAGAGAGGGTTGAACTTATTATCTGAACATTTCCTATGGGATAACTACTCATCAATAATGCTTTAGTATAGAGAGGGTTGAACTTATTATCTGAACATTTCCTATGGGATAACTACTCACCAATGATGCTTTAGTATAGAGAGGGTTAACTTATTATGTGAACATTTGCTATGGGATAACTACTCATCAATGATGATTTAGTATATAGAGGGTTAAAGTTATTATCTAAACATTTCCTATGGGATAACTACTCATCAATGATGCTTTAGTATAGAGGGTTAAACTTATTATCTGAACATTTCCTATGGGATAACTACTCATCAATGATGCTTTAGTATAGAAAGGGTAAAACTTATTATCTGAACATTTCCTATGGGATAACTATTCATCAATGATGCTTTAGTATAGAGACGGTTGAACGTATTATCTGAACATGTCCTATTGGATAACTACTCACCAATGTTGCTTTTATATAGTGAGGGTTAAACTTATTATCTGAACATTTACTATGGGAAAACTACTCATCCATGATAGAGGGTTGAACTTATTATCTGAACATTTACTATGGGATAACTACTCATCAATGATGCTTTAGTATAGAAGGGGTTAAACATATTATCTGAATATTTACTATGGGATAACTACTCATCAATGATGCTTTGGCATATAAATGGTTAAACTTATTATCTGAACATTTACTATGGGATAACTACTCATCAATGATGCTTTGGCATAGAAATGGTTAAACTTATTATCTGAACATTTACTATGGGATAACTACTCATCAATGATGCTTTGGCATAGAAATGGTTAAACATATTATCTGAACATTTCCTTTGGGATAACTACTCATTAATGATGCTTTGGAGTAGAGAGGGTTAAACTTATTATCTGAACATTTCCTTTGGGATAACTACTCATCAATAATGCTTTAGAATAGAGATGGTTAAACTTATTATCTGAACATTTACTATGGGATAACTACTCATCAATGATGCTTTAGAATAGAGAGGGTTAAACTTATTATCTGAACATTTCCTATGTGATAACTACTCATCAATAATGCTTTAGAATAGAGATGGTTAAACTTATTATCTGAACATTTACTATGGGATAACTACTCATCAATGATGCTTTAGAATAGAGATGGTTAAACTTATTATCTGAACATTTACTATGGGATAACTACTCATCAATGATGCTTTAGAATAGAGATGGTTAAACTTATTATCTGAACATTTCCTATGTGATAACTACTCATCAATAATGCTTTAGAATAGAGATGGTTAAACTTATTATCTGAACATTTACTATGGGATAACTACTCATCAATGATGCTTTAGAATAGAGATGGTTAAACTTATTATCTGAACATTTACTATGGGATAACTACTCATCAATGATGCTTTAGAATAGAGATGGTTAAACTTATTATCTGAACATTTCCTATGTGATAACTACTCATCAATAATGCTTTAGAATAGAGATGGTTAAACTTATTATCTGAACATTTACTATGGGATAACTACTCATCAATGATGCTTTAGAATAGAGAGGGTTAAACTTATTATCTGAACATTTCCTATGTGATAACTACTCATCAATAATGCTTTAGAATAGAGATGGTTAAACTTATTATCTGAACATTTCCTTTGGGATAATTACTCATTAATGATGCTTTGGAATAGAGAGCGTTACACTTATTATCTGAACATTTCCTATGTGATAACTACTCATCAATGATGCTTTAGTATAGAAGCGGTTAAACTTATTATCTGAACATTTTCTATGGGATAACTATACTCATCAATGGTGCTTTATTATAGAAAGGGTTAAACCTATAATCTGAACATTTCCATTGGGATAACTACTCATCAATGACATTTTGGTATAGAAAGGGTTAAACTTATTATCTGAACATTTTCCATGGGATAACTACTCATCAATGATGCTTTATTATAGAAGGGGTTAAACCTATTATCTGAACATTGCCAATGGGATAACTACTCATCAATGACATGTTGGTATAGAAAGGGTTAAACTTATTATCTGAACATTTTCTATGGGATAACTACTCATCAATGACATTTTGGTATAGAAAGGGTTAAACGTATTATGTGAACATTTTCTATGGGATAACTACTCGCGGTCAAAACAAGACAGTGTTGTGTAGTCAAACTAGCTTATCTCATCGGTATGCAGTGTTCACAAACATTTCAAAATGAACGCGATAATTTTTCCACCCACGCCAGTTGAGCGTGAGCACAAAATTAGTTTGCCGTGGCCTGATTGTGTAATTGCTTCGATTTGTTTTCTCGGAGACTACATAAGAAACAAATTTATATGAGGAACGCATTTCCAGGTTAAAACGGTCTGGTTCAGGATGAATTCGAATGTCGCTCTGTGTTTTACTCTCTGTGTGATTCTGGTCGGGGGTGTACTTGGAGTTCCATTCCGTGTTCCCCGGTACAGGAGAAATGTTGGGACCGTTGAGGCCGCGCCTGTTGCGGGCATAACGCAGGAGGAGGCCGACACCAACGCCAACACCGCACAGAACTCAAACAGCAATGAGGATGAGGACGAGGATAGTGATAGTGATGAGGAGGAGGACCCAGAAGGTTTGTATCCGCACATGGGGGTGTCACCCTCTTTTCACCCTGTATCATGAATACTTAACAGAGGGCACAGAAAGGGGTGAACCTGACATTCGTATACCAGATAAGTAAATATGGATTACATACTTAGTAATTTTACACTGATATCATACATTTGCTGAAGTATAGTATCCATAACTTTAACAAACCAATAAGTATTCTAAAGATTGAATTAGATCAAAATATATCATTTGGGCTGGAAAATAATCAAAATGTGTGAATGTATATGTGCTATAAATGGTGCTACCAGCCTGCTTGTTGAATCCTGAAAACTGGTTAAATTATATATGAACCCCGTTTAGCGGTTTGCAACTCATTAGGGATCCTCTATATACCTGACTGTTAACTTACCATACTAGACTGTTAACGTACCATACTAGACTGTTAACTTACCACACTAGACTGTTAACTTACCAGTCTATAGTGTATAGAGGATCTCTAACGAGTCGCAATTCTGTACGAAATGTATAAACCGAGTGCACTAAATTCGATTCGAGTCGAGTCAAGCTAGGCTTGAATCGTGGACGAGGTTAAAGGTACTCAATCCGATAAAACTCCTCTCAATTACTATTTCAATGGCTTCGGGGGTCAAAAATATTTGATTCGAGTCGAGGAAGTCACCCATCAAAGCTCATATTTGTTAGATATCGATTTTAGAAATCTATTATTTTTCATTATCGGGAATACTTTCTGGCCCAGAACGCAGTCAAAATTGCGTTATTATTACCACTTGATTTTAGAGTTATCCATCCTTGTCTGTTTGAATAGTGTTTTGGTGTACACATCTCGAGCAGGTTTCGAAATTGACGGCAATTATTAGTACTCATCTCGAGAAATTAACAAATTTCAAAAATCAATATCTAATAACTCTGAGCTTTGTTTGATGGGTTCCTCGACTCGAATCAAATATTTTTTACCCCCAAAGCCAAAGAAATAGTAATATAGGACCCTCTGATCGGATTATTGTTGTTGGAATCTGTTGAGATGGGGACCCTCTGTTCGGATTGAGTACCTTTAATACATTTCGTATCGTATAGAATTGCGACGAATTTGAAATCCTTTTCACTTTGCACGATCTAACTAATTAAGCGTAATGCCGATAATAATGCAGAAAGGGTCAGGTAATTACGAATCGGGCGCCTGGCTCGATTGTAGAAATCAAGGACCTAATCTAATGTGCCAAATTCGGCAACAACTCTCTATAAGTATCTACTTCAGTTGATATAATTCTCCGGGCGCGGAGAGTATAGATAGCGCCTCCTGCGTTCTCCAGGCATAGTCAGTTTTTAGGTTGTGGGGAAAATACCCAACAATATATTAGCTGTCCGATTAAACCACTGTCACACTCCGCTGCGATCAGGCCGGCGCTTGCCTTGCGCTGAAAAATAATCAAAGCGCCAAGCAAAGCGCACTAAGGTATCCAAGAACCTATTGGTGACGCAGTTGACACTGGCTAGGACGGGAGAGGGTCCCCGTGATCGCACCAGAGCGCCGCGCTTGTTGTGTGCATGCACAAACCATGCGCAGAGGTTCTGCGTTCTGACCAGGGCGCAGTGCTGTCGCCGTGGAAACGAAAAGCGAGCGGCGTGAGCGTCCCGTTGACGTAGCAAGGGTCGCAGCAAGAAATCATCTCTTTCGTCTCTCTCCCGACTTCATTGCGCTCTTATTGCGCTACCACGTGGTATTGTGGACTGGTTCCCGATCATGCATAGAACGTCCACACGATATTGCCACTGCGAATGTGGCTCTCGCTATATGTCCAAGCGTGACCAATGGCGTTCTTCCAACGCGTGCAGCAAGTTTACACTACGATCCCACTTTGAAATGCGATCTGCTCACCCACACCATCGGAGTTTGCATATAATATGTAAATTTAAACTGGAATCAGATGTACATGTATTTCGTCGCGAATGTGGCACATAATATATGACATGGAATACGCAACAAGAATAGTGCACGTGAAGTGGCACCTAAATGAATCCAATGTATTCCGTATATACATGTGCTACATGTAAATTTGGTTTGGTTTGGTTTATTACGATTTATCATCGTTCTAGCCGCTAGGCCACACACGACGTTGTCAATTTTACGGGTGGAGGAAAACCCACGCAGAGGCTTGTGCTACTTGTAAACAGGCATAAACAATCATGGGAATGGTGCTGTCACCCTCCATAGGTCATGTGTTTCAAAAATAAAAAAGGCATATATTAAGCCGATCTATTTAGCCCTGACGAAATTCGCGTTATCACTATACATCATACTATAGTGTAAAATTGAATCGAAACATATGCTCAATTTAAATTATGACTATATATCCGGAACATATAAAACATATAAGTTTGACAATTTCTGACACTTTTTCTCCTGTGTGTTACTCGCATTTTGATACAATTTCAACTCAAAGCAAGCGCCAGCGTGATCGCAGCGAAGTGTGACAGGGGTGTGAGCATATCGCATTTCAAAGTAGGATCGTACTGTAAACCTGCTGTAAACGCCGGAAGAACGCCATTTATAACGCTTGGGCGTAGGCCTATAGCGAGCGCCACCGTCGCAGCACAGCGTGGACGTTCTATGAGCGGGAACCAGCCCATAACGCCTCATGAGAGCGCAGAAAGATCGCGATTAGTTTGGGAGAGAGTCGCAATGGGCGTAATAATGACGGGAAAGACACGTAGTGAGAGTCTGATAAGCTTACTGTAGTCGCAAAGGACAAGATTGATTTCTTGCTGCGACCACGAGTAGCTAATATGCGCTGTTGCTACGTCCACACGACGCTCACGTCGCTCGCTTTGTGCTTTGCTTTGCGCTGTCACAGCGATAGTGCTACGCCTTGGTCAGAACGCCGAGCCTCTGCGCTTGTTTTGTGCATGCAATATCTACCAAGAGTGTCTTTTACCGATAACAGCTCTGTCAAGATGCCAATTAAATTTGCGTCTGAATGCTATTAAAGATGCATAGTCCGATTTAACGCCCCAAAATTACTATTTATTTGGCTTTTGGGTAAAACAATTTTGATTCGAGTTGAGTAACCCACACATCGAAGCTCAGAGTTGTCAGATATCGATTTTTGAAATCTGTTATTTTTACCACCTGGAATATTTGGCGGCCTAGCGCAAATATTCGATGAGCCGACCGACGCATACTCTCGATACCAAATTACGTTGAACAAAATGTTGATATAACACGTTGTGGAAATTTTTATATTAGAGTTGACAGTCACTGTGGTTAGCATTATGTTTTGGTAATTAATCAATTCTGATAACTAAAGTGTCTTTTGAAAAAAATTAGTTGTTGTTTATTGTTGTTGTTGTTGGAATTTGAGGATACGGGGACCATCGAATCTGATTGTGTACCTTTAAATAAATCTATTAATATCACCGAGTTATTTCGCGAAACAGGAAACTGTTATCGTGTGAAACAATGCAATGCATCAGTTGTCTCTGTGGGATGTGTCATTCACATGCCAATGCAATATAGGAGATATATCTGGCAATTATTTGGGAAACTCATTATTTATGGACCGGTTTGAACACGATTCTGGTTTTATGTGGTCAGTGAGTCTGTGTTGTCGGCGACACAATTATTATTGAACACGTATTTTCTCCAATTTACAAGAATCTTATAAATTCTGGAATATGGACAGCGCCGATAACGTGAGGGAGGTTAGCGTCGATATGAAAGCTCGGGTCCAGTGTGCATACATTCGTGGGATTCGTGACGGGAACTGCGTCACACCTCTCTCACGTTAACGACACTGTGCCAATGCTTTCTCTTATATATGCGAGTCGACCATATGTCGCCTCGCATATATAAGAGAATGCATTGGCCTAATAATTGTTTATCATTTTTTTTATCAAATTTTCTTACATCCTTTAACAATTTTTATCATTTTTTTTTTATCATTTTTTCATACATATCTTTATATTGTTTTCCTTACATTTTAATAAAAAATTTTATCATTTTTTCTTATATTAAAGAATTTTTTTATCATTTTTCTTACATTCTTTAACAATTTTTATCATTTTTTGTTTACATTCTTTAACAATTGTTATCATAATTTCTTACATTCTTTAAAAAAAAATTATCATTGTTTTCATTTTTTCTTAAATTTTCAAACAATTATAAAAAAATAATATATATGCGAGTCGACCATATGTCGCCTCGCATATATAAGAGAATGTATTGGCCTAATAATTGTTTATCATTTTTTTTATCAAATTTTCTTACATCCTTTAACAATTTTTATCATTTTTTTTTTATCATTTTTTCATACATATCTTTATATTGTTTTCCTTACATTTTAATAAAAAAAATTATCATTTTTTCTTATATTAAAGAATTTTTTTATCATTTTTCTTACATTCTTTAACAATTTTTATCATTTTTTGTTTACATTCTTTAACAATTGTTATCATAATTTCTTACATTCTTTAAAAAAAAATTATCATTGTTTTCATTTTTTCTTAAATTTTCAAACAATTATAAAAAAATAATATAAAATTTGTTAGGCCAATGCATTCTCTTATATATGCGAGGCGACCTATGGTCGACTCGCATATATAAGAGAATGCAATGGCACAGGGTCGATAATGTGAGATACTTCAGAGATAGGTCAGCGACCCTATGAGAGCTCGGGGTCTAGTGTGCATGAATTGTGGATACATAAACATACTACAGTTTGCGCCTGTCACCTTATTGTATAGGTTACACTGGTGTAAATGTACTGCGCATGTCACCTTATTGTATAGGTTACACTGGTGTAAATGTTTTCCATAGGCCTCAGTGCAAACGTTTTAGCGTATACTGTTTACAATATAATTCCCAGGTCCAAAATTTCTTTAAATTTGAAAGATTGACTTATGCGGAAACTTTTTTTGCAAAAAAGTCATGTCCGTCTAGCAGGGAATTCACCTTTAAAGACACGGTTGGCCTTGGCGGTGGGTATCCTGTGAAAATATCTCCGCCCGTCAAAAACCGCCATAAACAGAAAGAACATCAAAATGTAGATAGACTTTGACCGTATACAAATAAGAAATATCGCATAAACAGTATGTTATGGTCATATGTTTGACCATTGTTATGTAAACAAAAGCATAAAAAGTTACTTTTCTGGTGTTTGTTTATATTATGATGGTAAACATAAAGAGCGTTCTTTGTTGGTGAATACCTGATATGGAACTAATAAAGAGCGTTTATGCCATTTGTGTGTGATTAGCCAGTAGCATTGTGCTGTCTTCTGTAACACAATCAGGCTCTTGTTTGGGTAAAATATAGTATGTCTTTATGATAACATGCTGTTTACGCGATGGTCATGGTATATATGAACGGAACTGTATGCGTTTTAATGTTTTCTGTTTACGGTGTTTGGAACAAATATGAATATTTTCGACAATTAAGGCCGCACGTGCCTTTAAATCTTGTGTTTTCGTAACTATTGTCAGAACCACACTAAAAATAATGTCATATTTTAGACCACACCACAAAATTCAAACTTCACTAAAGGATTAAATCTTGTGCCAATGTCCATTTTACCAATGGAAATCGCAAAGAGGTGCATGTGGTGATTTTTATTAGGCAAAAAAACAAACACGCAACGCTATTGACCAATCAGGGCCCAGTGTCTATTGTATTCTCTCCCACATGTATATATTCCTCCCGCATCTGGTAGATGTCAATGTAAATGGTGGCCCGTGCGTCGTTTAACACTTTTCGTGGGGTTCGTGACGGGAGCTGTGCTGCTGCAGCACTAAATATCCTGTCCCAGTGCACTCTCTTATATATGTCAGTCTCCCACAGGGAGCCTCACACATATAAGAGAATTGCAAGGTCAAGGTAAATATTGTTAGACCAATGCAGGCATTCTCTTATATATATACGAGGCTCCCTATTGGAGACTCCCATATTATATATAAGAGAATATATTGGCACAGCTAGGGTTTTCTGAAAATCTCCATTCATGGAAGGGTTGAAGGTACACAATCCGATTCGATGATCATCAGATTCCAACAACAACAACAACAATAACATTTCTTGAAAATCTGAAAAGCCACTTCATTTATCAGAATCGATTAATTGCCAACAAAATTTAATAATGCTAACACCACTGTCAACTATAAAAGTATATAATTGCCCAATAAGTGTTACATACCAACAGTTTGTTCAACGCAATTTGGTATCGAGAGTATGTCGGTAAGTATTTGCCACGCCGCCAAAAATAACAGATTTCAAAACTCGATATGTGATAACTCTGGGCTTTGATGGGTGAGTTCCTCGACTCGAATCAAATATTGTTTTACCCCCCCCCCCCCCCGAAGCCAAAGAAATTGTAATTTAGAAGCTTTAATTCTGATTATGCATCTTTAAAGTCGAAGAAAGCCGAACTAAACTCGGGTTACACTGATCTTTGGTCGCTCTTTTCTCGCAGAATGTGGATTCCGATGCGGCAACAGTGATGAGTGTATCCCGATCGAATGGAGGTGTGACAAAGTATCCGACTGCCCGGGGGATGGTAATGAAGACGAACTCAATTGTGATCAAGGTATGTTTTATTTAACAGAAATAACTCTTGTTTTGAATAATTTCATGTAGTTATAACCGAAATGTTTAACCCTTTCAGTGCCAAGTCCGATTTTTGTATCAACCCATATTTCCTTGATTATTTTTCAAATTTATTGATTATAATAATGTGATACATTGATGGAAAGAGCTCTTATCACATTATTATAATCAATAAATTTGAAAAATAATCAAGGAAATGTGGGTTGATACAAACATCGGGCTTGGCACTGAAAGGGTTAAGGGTCAAACGTACTTTTCCCCAAAATTTCCTGGTATTTCAAAATGGATCTTCTTAAAATCTGCCAGGACTTTCTTTGTGACATATGGTACAAGCGATTATTGTGACATTTGTGTACAAGCGATTATTGTGACATTTGGAACAAGCGATTATTGTGACATTTGGTACAAGCGATTATTGTGACACAATATTTAAGTACCATCGACCTATTGGATAATAGAACTTCATTTACTTTAGTTTTATGGCACGAAAGATATTTAAACTTTCACTGTTTTCAGGTCCCAAGAACGCCTGTAAAATATATTGTTTTTAACACCCTGTATGGGTGAAATTATAAAATTGTTAAAGAATACAAGAAAAAATTATTAAAATTGTAAAAAATTGTTAGGCCAATGCATTCTCTTATATATTGCCAATATTAGATTTTTGTATCGACCCATATACCCTGTGCCAATGCATTCTCTTATATATGCGAGTCGACCATAGGTCGCCTCGCATATATAAGAGAAAGCATTGGCTTAACACATATTAAAATTGTCAAAGAATGTATAAAAATATTATAAAAATTGTTTAAAAATGTAAGAAAAAATTATAAAATTGTTAAAGAATGTAATAAAAAATGGTAAAAAGTGTTAAAAAAAGGAATTGATTTTAGGCCAATGCATTCTCTTATATATGCGAGGCGACCTATGTCGACTCGCATATATAAGAGAATGCATTGGCACAGGGCATAACTGTAACCATCACAATGTGGTCAATGAACCGGTTCCAATGATATCCATATTTGTATGGTGTTATATTGAGACAGACCGAAGATATTTTAGGCTGTTGAAGCTTTATTCGGGCGTTTTTGGCCGTTTTGTTGGGTAAATGGTTAATAATTGCTCAGATTCTACAAACAATGAAGATGATGATAATTATAAACTCAAGATTTTTCGCCAGAGAGATCCAGATAAATTCTTTGTTGCAAATCTCTTGCCATTTTTGGCGGTATTTATGCAAAACGTGCGTCTCCCCTTAAAATATTATATTCTTCTATTGTCTCTGAAACTGCACAGTCTGGTCTGATTGCAAGGCAGAGTTCTGCCCCCTCGATACGCTGTGTTTGATATAGAGTTCTATCCCCTCGCTACTCTGGTCTGATATTGTGTTCTGTCCCTCGATACGCTGGTCTGATATAGAGTTATTTCCCCTCTCTACTCTTGTCAGACAATGCAAGCTGTTCTCACATTTTTCATTAAACGCTTTTGTCGGCTGTAATTCATACTGCATTATTCTGATAAACTAAACTGTCCATAATCAATTGGAATTTGTAGCATGTGATTTGGGACCTCCTCGATTAGCACTGTGATGACATTCTAGTGGCCGGGCGGGGTGCGAAATCCAATAGCAATCAAGCGCAATTCACTTGCGCTCAACTATAAGGGCAATCCAATTAACAGGAAGCGGATTCCTGTCTGATCGTACGATTCCCAGCAGAGTTCAAATGACAACTACATGTAGCAGTCAAAAATGCATACTTTATTCAAATAGCAAAGACATGCATCACATGTCCGTTATGGAGTTAGCTGGTATGTTTGGTAGGATACAGCATGCCACTTTAAGAATAAGAATAAGCATAAGCAACCAAATACCAGTAAATATGATTTACTTTAATATTTGTTTGGAATCAAATAACAGTAAATGTGATTTACTTTATTTGTTTTAATTTTTTTTTTTAAGTAACCCGGAGCTTTTGCGGGCCAGTCTTATCGGCTGAGCACCCCGTCAAATGTACACACCCTTACGAGCATGGTCAAAATGCCCCTCGGGGTCAGTCCCCGCATGCAGCGGACAGTCGATCAGTCAGTCATGTCCGCTTGTCGGCCACAGGATGCGAACCCAAACAGTGGAAGTCCCTTCAGGTGGGGAAAACCACCTTTGGGGGACGTATCACACCGTAAGGGCTCGATCAAAGCATAGCGACCCTGCTCACGGCCAGCGCGGAACAGCCGGTGTGGCTTTAACCTGGACAATATTACAACCAATGAACAGCAAAACCATCACTACCTCTATACTGGACCAGGTATGCACCAACTGAGGTGTTTTAGAATTAGGTGATTTTATAATGAGGAGCATAGCAGATAGAGTTGTCCCTCTTATAATGTTCATTAGAATAGAGCAGTTAATAAAGACATCCACTTGTATCCAGCCATAAAAATGGAAACGATATTCAACAGATAATTTCTCTGGATCTATCTGGCGATATATCTTTAATTTCATATAACATCAATTTCATTGTATATACAATCTGAGCTATTATTTAAAAAAACGGCAAAAACATTGGATTTTAATACATTTGAGAGGTTTAAAATAATATTTTCTTTTTTGTCCATTTCGGTATCAAAAACTGCTAGAATAATTAATAATTTCACACAACAATCCAATCACCAAATAGCTTATTGTCTTGAATCTATGAGAGGAGGCTTCATTTGTATCATAAAGTTCAGTTAAATTTTAAGTGGCATAATATAACATCATATCCCCATATATTATAATGAAGAATCAAACAGTCACAAAAAATCCAGCCCATAAAACAAATGTTGATATGCAGTGTGGTCAACTCAAGCAGGGAGCAATCAACTGGAATTAGGCCACAATGTTAAGAGATATGGTGGTCAGCATTAACTTGATTATGAACCCATGACCCAGAACTCATTTCAACCCAATGTTTCATTAATCAACACGAATGGTATGAACATTCTCAAATGTAGAAAATTAGTTATGGGTAGTTTTCATTCTAAATGTAAATAATCATTTAATTTCACGAATCAAGAGTAAATAAAGTGATGTGAAACACCCGGTAGTGTTATCATATAGAAATGGAGAATAATTTTACTCAAAGTAGTTATTACTATAAATAGTATATACAAATTAACAACACAGACCACCGTTATTATATATTAATTAAATGCAGTGACCCTCGATGGCGAACTCGCTTTCGTTAGTTTATCACCGATAGTTGTGTCCCGGATAGAGAAGTAAATATTTAAATAATGTTTAATGTTTAATGTGTGTCTAACCCATAGAGAGCCCCACACAGACTGGAGCAGACGACATTCTGTAGTACATGCTTCAATCTGTGTGGGGCTCTCTATGGGTTAAACATTAAGATATACTAATACACCCCAGCCATGACCATAGCGTCACTCCATGTATACATATGCACCTCATCCATTGCAATATAGCCACTCGCTTTATACACATATTGCTCACCCATGGCAATACAGCCACACTTGTGTATACCTGTACAGACTACACATGACCATACCTCCACGAATCACCATACATGAACACCAGGGTATACTCTTGCACATGACCATACAGTTACTCCGTGTATACCTACTCACCCCACCCATGATCACACAGACATAACTTGTATACATATACATCAACATGTCACAATACATCCACACACGGTACACATGTACATATCACCCATGACCTTACGGTCACTCCATATATACATAAACAACACACAAATGACCATGTAGCTACTCTCTTTATATCGTCATACAACCACATCAATGGCCATACAGCCACATCGGGTACACCCGCACTGGATACACACAACCATACACCATTGTATGCACATGCACCGAGAACGTGACGTGGCACCGAAACCCATTCAAGTGATTGCAGAGTGTGTACATACATGTGTCTATCGATTGGCTCCGACCAGACGCGATATGTTGTTGCATGGTTGACTTTGCATGACGACAATCTGACGCAATATTTTCTAAAAACAACGAAATTCATACTAAATTCTAGTTAGAAAATCAAACTGTCCGATCAATATAAACATGTTTTGTGTATCCGATTAGTAGATTTTTGGTCCGCATTCAGAGGCTTTCTGTTGTGGTGAATGAGAAACCTTCAGTGATTATAATGTGGATTAATGAGGATAAATTAAGATTCAATTATGTTTAAATTCGTTTTATTCCTCGTGCTATATTATCAAACCGAAAGTACACATTACCAAGTACATAACGCATATCACATACCAGAATACACCATGGATACATTTCACATACCGCAACATACCATAACAGTGATAAGCCGTATTTGTTGTAATAATTTGAAGGATTAGTTGTTTTAACGGAATTCATGAAACCAATATATTTTATATTATAATTTATATATATATATATTTATGCCTAACAATATGTGACCCGCCATATCAAATCCAGTCGTAAGTCGGGATTTTTTTACCCTGTGCCAATGCATTCTCTTATATATGCGAGTCGACCATAGGTCGCCTCGCATATATAAGAGAATACATTGGCCTAACAATTTTTTATCATTTTTTTTAAATAAATGTTTCTTACAATTTTTAGGACATAAAATAAAAAAAACATCCATTTTACCCTGCAGGGAGCCCCACACATATATAGAACCATATAGAAGAGTGTCGTCTGCTCATGTATGTCTGGGGCTCTGTATGGGTAAAATTATAAAATTGTTAAAGAATACAAGAACAAATTATTAAAATTGTAAAAAATTGTTAGGCCAATGCATTCTCTTATATATGCGAGGCGACCTATGGTCGACTCGCATATATAAGAGAATGCATTGGCACAGGGTAAAAAAAATCCCGACTTACGACTGGATTTGATATGGCGGGTCACATATGACACTGAGGGCGTTACCATTTCTGACTATGGTTTTCTTCTATCCTCAGTGATGGATAACGAATTCCGATGCGGAGACAATAGCAGTATAATTCCCATGAGGTGGCGCTGCGATCATTTTGATGATTGTTCTGATGCCAGTGACGAGCCCCCAATCAGCGACTGTTCACAACATGACCATTATCACAGACATATAGAGGACGGCAAGAAGTGATGGTAAGTTATACTGTCATATTTCCACCCGACACGGACCTATATTATACCACAGGCCCCTGGGGGAAATACCAGATATACGATTAGCTACCTGTTCACATAGTACGGGTTTTTACCTACCCGAAGCCAGTCGTATCCCACGAGGCGTTCGGCCTCGTGGGATACGGTAGCTGGCTGAGGGAAGGTAAAAACCCGTACTCGATGTTGACCACACAATACGGGTTTATCTTGTGTAGCTATCGACCAATCAAATTGAAGATAGCACACTAGTCAATAGATAACATATACTATACCAGTGACACTGGTATAGTATGTAAAGGTATATCTTATAGTGACACTGGTATAGTATGTAATGGTATATCTTATATTTTTCACAAGGGGGCCTGTGTGCCAGAGCGTCTGATTGGCATGCATTATTAGCCTGTGCATTATACTGTAGTAAAAAGGAAAATTTTAAAGAAATATCAACCTTCTGTATACAGGCTCTTTAACCCCTTCAGTGCCAAGTCCGATTTTTGTATCAACCCATATTTCCTTGATCATTTTTCAAATTTATTGATTATAATAATGTGATACATTGATGGAAAGAGCTCTAATTAAAAGACCCCCACCATCACCCCCGGTGGGTGCCACCATGATGGGTGGGGGTCGGGGTGTTTCTAGGTGGTATTTGGGGCGGGCCACCCACCCATGCCGTCAAATCGGTCGAAATCCTTACCGTTCTCGAAAATGGACCATATCCCATGTTCACCCCTTCGGGTGGCACCCCCGGGGGTGATGGTGGGGTCAGGGTGTTTCTAGGTGGTATTTGGGGCGGGCCACACACCCATGCCGTCAAATCGGTCGAAATCCTTACCGTCTCGAAAATGGTCCATACCCCATTTTCACCCCTCGGGGTGGCACCCCCCGGGGGTGATGGATGGGGGAGCCCGGTCGTGGTGTTTCTAGGTGGTATTTGGGGCGGGCCACCCATCCATGCCATCAAATCGGTCGAAATCCTTACCGTTCTCGAAAATGGTCTATACCCCATTTTCACCCCTCGGGGTGGCACCCCCCGGGGGTGATGGGTGGGGGTCGGGGTGTTTCTATGTGGTATTTGGGGCAGGCCACCCACCCATGCCGTCAAATCGGTCGAAATCCTTACCGTTCTCGAAAATGGACCATACCCCATTTTCACCCCCTCGGGTGGCACCCCGGGGGTGATGGTTGGGTGTCGGGGTGTTTCTAGGTGGTATTTGGGGCGGGCCACCCACCCATGCCGTAAAATCGGTCGAAATCCTTACCGTTCTCGAAAATGGTCCATACCCCATTTTTACCCCCTCGGGGTGGCACCCCCGGGGTTGATGGTTGGGGGTCGGGGTGTTTCTAGGTGGTATTTGGGGCGGCCCACCCACCCATGCCGTCAAATCGGTCGAAATCCTTACCGTTCTCGAAAATGGTCCATACCCCATTTTCACCCCCTCGGGTGGCACCCCCGGGGTGATGGTGGGGGTCGGGTGTTTCTAGTTGGTATTTGGGGCGGGCCACCCACCAATGCCGTCAAGTCGGTCGAAATCCTTACCGTTCTCGAAAATGGTCCATACCCCATTTTCACCCCCTCGGGGTGGCACCCCCCTGGGTGATGGTGGGGGTCGGGTGTTTCTAGGTGGTATTTGGGGCGGGCCACCCACCCATGCCGTCAAATCGGTCGAAAGCGACATTTTTGAAAATAAGGAATAGGGAATAAGTTCCAATTGTCATGTCTGTCCTTTTAGTCGCGTTCTTCTCTGCCATTTTGAATGCGTGATACTCATCAACTCCAAACCACGTGATTCCCCACCTTGACGACGTTGAGTGGTTTGCTTATCACGCTACTGATTTTACGTACTTGTACTGTATGAATGCATTTAAATTAATGTGGTGTTGGGACATGTACTGTGTGAATGCAGTTAAATTGATGGGGTGTTGACACTGAAGGTTTGGAACCTTGCTTAACTCTGTAACTTGATCTATTCCAGGGCGCACGAATGACTACAGATTAATGTTGTGACACCTTGTCCACGAGGAAGTTTGCTGCGCCGAGCTTAGGACGGAAATCTTATCTTGTTGACAAAACGAACTATCTGTTTTATTGTTCATGGACTGACAGGGTTAGCGCTGCCACTTGCCAAATTTGCCAATGGCAGAAATAATTAACATTTGGCAAAATATAAAATGATTTTCATTCCATAGCTTTCGGCCATAGGCCTTCGTCAGTGGAAAACGATTAACACAGTAAAGTCTACATGTTGCTCTGACATCAACTCATTCGTAAATGCCAGGCGGATAACGTACGTTCGTTGAGTTTGTTTACCTGACGTCTAAGACACTAAGAACGTGCTACGGGGTTGGATTCAACACTAAAATCAACAACATTGGCGGCAGTTAATTTGGCGCGAAATGAAATAGATCACTAACGTACATGACGTCAGGTAAACAAACTCAATGAACGTACGTTATCCGTCTGGCATTTACGAATGAGTTGATGTCAGAGCAACATGTAGATTTTACTGTGTTAATCGTTTTCCACTGGCGAAGGCCTATGGCCGAAAGCTATGGAATGAGCTAATAAATCATTTTATATCAATGACAATTGGTCCCTTTATCTGGACTTTATACATATACTTTTGGCAAAATATATTTTCATTTGGCAAAAGTTTTGGCAAGTCACTTGTTAATTCCTCAAGAAAGTTGAAAAGTATTGGTCAATCAATACCATTCATTTCAAGAAACTCTTACAACATATTTATATTGGTAAAATATAGACTCGTTCAAGGTTTAATTTAATGCAACATGTTTCCTGAAAGTAAAGATCCGGACGTTAATTTTGACACATGACATGACATTCCTTGTTGAACTACCACATGAATAAACTCTAAACATATGGCCAATTGTTTTCATTCTTAGCTGCCCGACGAATGGTTAGAGCAGAGTCCGTATTACCGAATGTCTGGGTTGACATGGTGAAATTCAATAGTCAGGGGTTTCGCAACGTCACTGTTGTCACCACAGCATCGCATTACCTACTCTAAGCCAAAATATGTCTACTTTTTAATTCATGTCTCACATTTGGTAAAATTTTACAACTTATATATAATCTGAAATTGATGCAGAGATTTATATAGATGGGGAATAGTACATATTCAGGGGTATATCAGTCTCCATGACAACAGTTATATTGGCCAAAACACCACGAAATGAGAGGTATGATGGTGACCAGTCAGTTCATGTATAATACAGTGCACACACATGTCTTTTATTTCAATGAGACAAAATATTGTGACTGGATTCACCATTTACCGACTTTCTGATGTGAAAATAATACATTTTGGCAGCCATTTGAAAACGATTGCCATGGAGACGGGAGAACCATTTGATGAAGTCTACCTAAGGTAAATAACTTACATAGAGTCTGCTCTAGAGCAAGAAATTCCTACGGGGTCATAGGCTGGGGCCAGTATCATTACTTCTGGGGAGATTTATTTGCATATCTAATCAGTATGCATGTGTCTACACTAAGTGTACTGTGCTGGATCAGAAAATATAATTTAGCAAAACCATGTTATCTATAGGGGAGATTGGGTCCAACTGTGGTGAAGTCTGTTTCGACAGGTCGCATATCATTATATACATTGACTCTCAATTTTCAAAGTTGCCAGCTTTCTCCTTGTCAATGTGACTTTTATGTCTAAAATTAAATAGCATCATTTAGTCAGGAACATGCATATATCACAAAGATCGTGGACAGAGGTCCCGGTATGAAAATAGTAAAAGCTGTTTTAGTTATATGCACTTGGAATAAAAAAATAAGTCATAGACATAGCATTCGCTCCTAAACCCAAAGTCTCTTTCGAGTATTTTTTTCATTGATTTATATTTCACTGAATAGTTAAAATTTGCACACTTCCAAGAACTAGCCTATATTCAATCAACTGTGCAACGCTTCCTCCAGCAATTTGAGAATTAACCAGTTGCCAATAATTTGACCATTATATATTGAAATATATAATTTTGTATCCAATTACGGCCATGTTGACTGCCACCATAAACCATAGTAACCGTTTTATACCGTAATAAGATTGAATTTCATACTCCCTTTCAATTAATTCGTTAAAATATCGCACACTAAAATATGAACAGGAACCAATATTGAGTTTTCGGGGAAAGTTCATACCATGTTCTGTAAATTCAATTTTCTTTGGGATTGGAAGTGGCTGAGACCAAAGAAACAACACACAGTACTGAGCAAATGATCATACGATATGAATAATAAGAAAACAAGGCCCAAAATTTGCAAGCATTTAGGAAACAATAGGAACGGATATATGCGACACTAGTGAAAAAATCATATTTTTCACATTCCGGTTGCCATTTTGGCAGCCATCTTTCCAAAAAGAGTGCCAATTGGTCCTAACAACAGTAGTAAATCTAATGAGTTCCAAGTAGTATCTAAATTTGTATACATTTGATGAAATATGTTTTCCAACAAAACAGATCGAACTGATTTAGCAATCTCCATGCAGGGTTTAGCTCCCGGTATTGATGACTCGGTAAGGAAGTGTGCCTGGTGCGCTCTGGTAGAGATTGCTGATTTAGTTCTTATTCTATACTATGGCGACCATGTTGGACGCCATCTTGTATTACAGGAAAGGATCCATGGTGAGTACTCCACACACACCTGCACTGTGTAGGAACTGTTACATCGGAAATCGTTCTATCGCCGGTTTGTGATGGTTCTTGATTGATTTGTAACGGTTCCAGATGATCGAAATTATACATTTTCACGACTTTTTGACAGCTAAAACGTAATTTTGAGGCATCTAGGTGATAATTCGATTAGTTATTTTCAATCCCATCACGATCTGTGGCACCAATGAGCGTGTTAATAACGAAATGTTCATTGTGCGAGTCATAACAACGACAAAAACCGCGAATTTTGATAATTGTTTGGGTTCTGTCCCGATCGAGTCGGTTCTCTCCCCATTTAATCGTTCTATATGGCTAATATTTGCCACGGTACATGGTTTGAACTTTCAATTTTGTGAAAGTATACAAAGATAAACACAACAAAATATGCATTAAGTTGAAAATTGCACCACTTGTCATTAATTTCGATGAATTACACTGCCTTTATATCCTTATTCAATAACCTGTGTTACGCCTATCAAAATTCACAAAGTCGCCAGCTAGTTTTGCAGGCCCAACATTTCCATGAGTCAATAGCCTGTTAACAATAGTAAAATGTCATAGCGCTGGACTTCGGAAAGCGTGAGTGTAGACGGGATATATAGAGTTATCTGTTATTTTATCTGTTATATATTTTGGAACTTCTGTCTGTATCAGACTATGTGCATTTGTGTTATTGACTCGAAAAACTGCTCGACCGATCAGACTCAAATTTGGTGTGTAGGCCTACTTTGATCCGGGGAATAATATGAGCGGGTCCAATTTCACGTCCGACCGTGTCCTTGACCTTGCTCAAATACGCTCATATAGGCATGTTTCTGAACCTGGACCGTTCTCACTCAAATTTGGTAGCTGGGTCTACTTTGATCACGGGAACAATATGGGCGGGTTCAATTTCACTTGCGATCGTGTCCTTGACATTGACCTCGCTCATATACGCTCATATATGCATGTTTCTGGACTTCGACCGATCCGATTCAAATTTGGTATAATGTAGGCCTACTTTGATATGGGTGGATCCAATTTCACGTGCGACCGTGTCATTGACCTTGACCATATTGGCTCATATAGGCATGTTTCCGGGCCGATCGAACAATGGTTTGTCCAGGCGGAGATGATCACAAATAAATCCATAGATAGCCCGGACGAAGAGGGGACGCATCCGCTAGTGTTGTATATTTTCGTAGACGTATTTTATTCAACAAAAAGCCAAAAATAAGACGTTAAAAGTTCTTTGACACAATACAATTTTCTGATTACTCAGTTTATGAAGTATATGTCGGGCATCCGCTTGCTGGATGCTGATTATCTAGGTTAAATTCTAGAACGGCAATTCGTCGTCTGGTATACATGGTCGTGGCTACAGAGTGAGAGGGGGTGTTCCCATCGAAATGTCCAACGACACCCCCTTAAACAACACCAAATTCTCTTTGGGTTTAAACATTCCAACTGGTACCTCAACCTTTCCAAAACCAAAGTTTGGAGAGGGCAACCCCCCCACCGTATAACCATAGGGTTAATTTGGTAAAAACAATTCACAGGCTTATCATCGGGGACGTGGCGAATGGGGTTTGTGTGTTGTCTACCCCCCCCCCCCCCCCCCCCCCCCCCGCATGCACACACACACACTTTGGTCAAAATGTTTAGCAATTGACAATGTTATGCCTGACAACATAATTAATCGTACACTACATATGTTTCAATTGTTTAAATTTCTAACTATTAAAGGAACGTGTTGTTTTAGACAAACATCAGCAACCGGAAAATCACCAACTTTAGGGGCGTCAGGATAGAAATTTCGAACTGTTGGAATGTTTGAGATACCAATTGGAAAGTTTAAATCCAACAGGTATAGTTGGGGAGCCCGCATATGTTCTATTTACACTTTTGCGTACAAAAGGTTTGACCCCCTAAAGTTGGTACCAATAATGGAACATTCTGAAAAACCGATTTCTTAAGTTGCGCATTCCTGGGGTTTAGGGGCCGCTGAACCCCAAAAAGTGCCAAAAATCACTTCTATTTACACTTCCGCGTACATCAATGAATTTCGGTTTGATGATACTCCTAAGTGTACTGATTAAGAAAACACAACTTAAGAAAGGGATTTTCCTGGGGTTTTCAGATAAGAAAAGGGGTCCCATGCTGAACCCCAAAACGTGATTTTTCACTTTTTTTTACACTTTCGCGTACATCCATAATTTTTGGTCTCAAAGTACTTTGATATATACTAATTATAAAAACACAACTTAAGAAACAACTTTTCCTGGGGGTTTAAGATAAGAAGGGGGTCATCGGGTCACCCCTCAAAACGTAAAAAAATCACATTTATTTACATGATTGCATTTGTCCAACGTGTGTGTATGTGCGTACACCCCTGGAACGTTGCACTATTACAACCAATGCAACCCTAAATCGATACGATCAACTTAAAAAATATATATTCATGTCGTGTTCTGATAAGAACGAGACTTGTTACCCCCCCCCCCACAACTCGATCCATTTTCTAGAACTATAAGTGAGCCAGTTATATGAAAATTATAGCGGAAAATATAGTAAAAGGTATACAAATGTATATATTTTCGTGAAGCTAAGACATAATGACACTTTTTTGGGCCAAAATTGAAACTCACCATTCAAGATGGCCACCAAAATGGCCGCCGGAAGTTGAAAATATGACATTTTTTCACAAATATCTTCTAGATCAATTCATGCTGTTTGGAACTGGTTGAGTAATGCAATTTTATTTTGTGTTTTGTATATTAACTGATCATTGGAGCAATTAAATATGCAATCATTGGGGTCGTAACCCCTTCCGATCCCTCAAAAATTCGATTTTACAGAACGCAGTACAAAATTTTACAAAAAATCACAATTGGGATTCTAGTCATATTTCAACAAGAAATGAAAAGAACATTGTAATATAAGTGAGGCATATCATTACCTATGAATATTCCAAATCTCTGGAACCATAAATATTACCTTGGCTCAAAATGGCTGCGAAAATGGATCATTTTAACTATTGTCACCACTGACATCATCAGAAATATTGGATTTTTCTCTCACAAACTTGACATAAATATCGGCAAAAATTAACTTTTCAGGGTTCGACCATTTGTTCAAGTAAAATGTAACTATCTTTGGATTGAAAGGTGTTTATTGTTTTTGGTCTATCTTAAATGTGTCACACTACGGTGTTATAGACTAAATTGCTCAAGATGGCTTCCAAAATGGCAACCAAATATGTAAAAAGTTAAAAGTTAACATATCCCGAACATTATTCTCTGCTTTATCCGAAAAGGGTGGCAAATTGTGACTCACTTGGTTATTGTACGTGTTAGTTACAATGTAATTAACTGACAACTACGTTCTATTATGTTTGTCCCAGTTCCGTATGGGGCATGACAAATTCATTTTAAAGTTGCAGTATGGAATTTTGCGGAGAACCTCTTTTGTGATTCTGTCCATATTATTGAAAGGAAATGGGCAGAACTTTGAGACGGAACTGAGATGAACCATGATATATATGGGTATTCTGGCCCATTATGATAAACATTTATCAACTGGATACAGGGTGGAAGCCATGCTGTAGCCCGTGCTAAAGGATTTAGTGATACAAAGAGTAAAATCCAAGATGGCTGCTGGCGGCCATGTGTTTTGTCCGAATGACCCCAAAATGACTCGTTCCTATCTACATGTCATTGTTAACATTCATGACAAATTTTATGATGATCAGACTAAAGATACGAACTGTAGCCCGTGCTAAATAATTTAGTCATACAAAGAGTAAAATCCAAGATGGCTGCTGGCAGCCATGTTTTTTGTCCGAATGACCCCAAAATGACTCGTTCCTATCTACATGTCATTGTTAACATTCATGACAAATTTTATGATGATCAGACTAAAGGTACGACCTGTAGCCCATGCTAAAGAATTTAGTCATACAAAGAGTAAAATCCAAGATGGCTGCTGGCGGCCATGTTTTTTGGCCGAATGACCCCAAAATGACTCGTTCCCATCTAAATGTCAATATTAACATCCATGACAAATTTCATGATGATAAGACGAACAGTACAACCTGTGGCCCGTGCTAATGAATTAAATTTTGAAATCAAAGATGGCTGCTGGTGGCCATGTTTTTTGTTGGAGTGACCCCAAAATGACTCGTTCCCATCTACATGCCATTGTTAACATCCATGACAAATTTTATGATGATCAGACTAAAGGTACAAACTGTAGCCCATGCTAAACGATTTATTCATACAAAGAGTAAAATCCAAGATGGCTGCTGGCGACCATGTTTTTTGGCCGAATGACCCCAAAATGACTCGTTCCCATCTAAATGTCAATATTAACATCCATGACAAATTTCATGATGATAAGACGAACAGTACAACCTGTGGCCCGCGCTAATGAATTAAATTTTGAAATCAAAGATGGCTGCTGGTGGCCATGTTTTTTGTCCGAATGACCCCAAAATGACTCGTTCCTATCTACATGTCATTGTTAACATTCATGACAAATTTTATGATGATCAGACTAAAGATACGAACTGTAGCCCGTGCTAAATAATTTAGTCATACAAAGAGTAAAATCCAAGATGGCTGCTGGCAGCCATGTTTTTTGTCCGAATGACCCCAAAATGACTTGTTCCTATCTACATGTCATTGTTAACATTCATGACAAATTTTATGATGATCAGACTAAAGGTACAAACTGTAGCCCATGCTAAAGAATTTAGTCATACAAAGAGTAAAATCCAAGATGGCTGCTGGCGGCCATGTTTTTTGGCCGAATGACCCCAAAATGACTCGTTCCCATCTAAATGTCAATATTAACATCCATGACAAATTTCATGATGATAAGACGAACAGTACAACATGTGGCTCGTGCTAATGAATTAAATTTTGAAATCAAAGATGGCTGCTGGTGGCCATGTTTTTTGTCGGAGTGACCCCAAAATGACTCGTTCCCATCTACATGCCATTGTTAACATCCATGACAAATTTTATGATGATCAGACTAAAGGTACAACATGTAGCCCTGTGCTAAAGGATTTAGTCATACAAAGAGTAAAATCCAAGATGGCTGCTGGCGGCCATGTTTTTTGGCCAAATGACCCCAAAATTACTCGTTCCCATCTACATGTAATTATTAACACCCATGACAAATTCCATGATGATCAGATGAACAGTACGACCTGTGGCCTGTGCTAATGGATTAAATTTTGAAATCCAAGATGGCTGCTGGCGGCCATGTTTTTGGGCCGAATGACCCCAAAATCACTCGTTCCCATCTACATGTCAATATTATCTTCCATGACAAATTTCATGATGATCAGACGAACGGTATGACCTGTGGCCCGTGCTAATGGATTAAATTTTGAAATCTAAGATGGCCGCTGGCGGCCATGTTTTTTGTCCGAATGACCCCAAAATGACTCGTTCCCATCTACATTCCAATTTCAACAGCCATGACAAATTTTATGATGATCAGACTAAAGGTACGACCTGTAGCCCGTGCTAAAGGATTTAGTGATACAAAGAGTAAAATCCAAGATGGCTGCTGGCGGCCATGTTTTTTAGCCGAATGATCCCAAAATGACTCGTTCCCATCTACATATCATTATTAATATTCTTGACAAATTTCATGATGATCAGACTAAAAGTACGACCTGTAGCCCGTGCTAAAGAATTTAGTGATACAAAGAGTAAAATCCAAGATGGCTGCTGGCGGCCATGTTTTTGGGCCGAAACCCCCAAAATCACTCGTTCCCATCTACATGTCAATATTAACATCCATGACAAATTTCATGATGATCAGACAAACAGTACGACCTGTAGCCCGTCCTAATGAATTGAATTTTGAAATCCAAGATGGCCGATGGCAGCCATGTTTTTTTTCCGAATGACCCCAAAATGACTCGTTCCCATCTACATGTCAATGTCAACATCCATGACAAATTTCATAGTAATCGGACCAAAGGTACGAACTGTAGCCCGTGCTAAAGTTAATTGTTGACGCATCACGCGCACACACACACACACGGACGGCGGATACCAAGCCATGGCAATAGCTCAAACTTTACAAAGTAAAGTTGAGCTAAAAAGTGGTTGGATACTCCCTAAAGAGCCCAGTTGTGAGACCGACTATATGGTCAATAATTCTAATAAATGCCGAATGTATATAAGACATAACTTGTTTTAACAATCATCTCAACATCTCAACCTTTTAGTCCCAGATTGTTCAAAATCACATTCAACATAATGTTTTTAATCTGACACATACATGTACAAGTACTACTTAGCTTTTTATGATAATAATATCCTTCCACAAATGAGAGATATCACAATGCAAGACTTTCCGTACTTCTGATATGATGTCACTATCGCGGAAGGCCAGATACTGCAGAAACAAAGATCCGGCCACACATACCCACACCTATCATTTGATTTGCCACCTCTGTCAGACAGACTATCTCGCAGTTAAAGCCACCAAATCACCAACAATCATTGCGGAAGATGAATGCATAAAAATGCAATAGCACTTGTTTTTCAATGAAGATCGTTACAATCAATGGGAAATAACGTATTTCTGATAATGATGTGCAGTCAAAATAAGGCCGCCTATATGGCTTTGCCAACGTTGTCAATCTGGCCACTGTTCCCCCGGATTGCTATATCTTTTGTCGCACTCACAGGATATTGCATACACATTATTAGGCCGGGTGTCATCCCTTGTTTCGATTGATTATGAATACGGATCAGCATTTCCATTTAATAAACAAAATAGCATCACGCACGGCGGTATATATGCATTTCTTCCACCTTTTATGTCAAGTTCAATGGCTGGTAAATATTTTTCATTATTTATCATTGCCAAAGCTAAGATTCTCCTGCACCCACCACTATATACCATTTAGATGATCTGGCCCCATCCATGACATCGAAAGAGAATCAACAGGTTCTCTTGTGGTTATTGTTTTACCCTCTAATTAAATTAAAACGACGAGTAAGCAAAAGTGACATACAGCTCATTTGCCGTATCTTTAATCAAGTTATTTATATAGAATTAAATAAAAATATCAATGTTAGTGCCCATCCATGGACACCACGCCACCAATTTGGTGTCAAACCACTTGTAACGAATGTGGTAGTGTGGTTTCCGCACTGGCATTTGTTTACGACAAACAATTTGTATAAGATCTGATAATTTATCTCATATATATTTTGAAGACCTGTCTGTCTGTCTGTCATTGATAGTTTAACCAGGCGGTCGTCCTTGTCGTATTGGCAAGCCCGTGCGATGCCCGTGCAGCGCATGCGCAGACGAGATCTCGGAAACGGGTGGAGCTATTGACTTGAAATTTGGTATGTGAATGTATTGCCCCGGATACGAATTTTATCGGGACTTGAAAACGGCCAAGCTGATTTCGATGAAACTTGGTATGTGGGGTACTTTCGGCTGTGGAGTGGCATGGGCCTATTAATTTGCCCGTGCGACTTGACCTTGAAATCGGGTCATTTCGATGTCAAAAGCCCGAGTATCACGGAATTTCGATGAAAATTAGTGTCTAGGGATATTTTCGTATGGGGAGTGTCGTAAGCCTATTTGTTTTCCCGTGCGACGTGACCTTGAAATAGGGTCAATTCAAGGTCAAATCGCGAATTTTGATGGGATTTCGACGAAATTTGATACATAGGGTTACTTTTGTCCACTGGATGTTTTGGACGGATCAAATCGTGACCCCGACCTGACCTTTGCAAAATGATCAAATCGGGTTAAACCGGGGGGGGGGGGTCGGAAAATTTTCCAGGCACGTATGATGGGGTGGGTGGGTGTCTCTTGGGTCCAAAAGCAGTTTTTTCCATATGCCAAATTTTTTTTCCATTCCTGTTATTGAGTCTTATTTTGATGTGTTTTGAACAGAAACGGGTCATATATAGTTAATAGTAATGCTATACTACATATAGAGGTTATCAGAAGTTGGATCAGTTGCACAATGGCCAACAATAACCCAAATTCAACTTGATAGAACTAGAAACTGCGCTATTGGAAAAATAAAATTTAATCAGGATTCCATCTACTGATACAACAAAATAAGAATAACTATGCAGAACTCAGCTGAAAATAAGTAATAAAATGAAAGCACACTTGACCATATGTGACATGGAAATAATGATATAATAAATAATGGAATAAAATAGACTTTTGACAACGTAAAACATAAAATCTTAACAAATAAATTGAATTGTTTTCCATGTTAATGTGGATCAGCTTATCGTCACTGATATCGTGAGCAAAAAGGAAGTGAAATTGAGCTATCCATCCATATTATTCCCAATTATTACGAAGCCTATTACTTCAGGCAGTGGCTACCAGCCTGCCATTACACGTTATAACATGTTTCCTCAGTTCTGGTTTCTGAGATGCCCCAAGAAGAGTAGCACGGGTATATCATGGTTATGTTTGGTATTAGCATTATTCTTCAAACTGGGATGCACAGTTGTATTTCCACATGTTTTGATGAACAATTTGATTCCAGCAATACAGTAATGCCCTAATTAAACGACTCCATAACCACAGCAGAATAATGAGTAATTTTTCAGGATTTAGTTGGAAATATGGCTTGTTGTTATGACAACAATCCATATTTCCGACTAAATCAGACTAAATCCTGAAAAATTACCTATTATTCTGCTGTGGTTATGGAGTCGATTAATTAGGGCATTACTGTATATCACATAGCAAATATCAAAATATCAAATAATCTGAAATTTGTTGTACCGGTACCATGTATTATGTGATTATGTGACTAGATCATGTGACTATATATCCCTTGAAATGTGATTATGTTGACACATTTCTTGATTAATGACACTTATATGATAAATTCAAATAGTATCGTTATCTCATTATGCACTGTTCTATTCAAATATCGCGCAATAAATTATGATAATGCAGGATAATCAGCTATTTGGTTGCTCAATTGATAATTTTCTTAAATTTAGGGGGGGGGTGGGTGTCAAAAACTGACCGGAAAAAACTTCCTGAAACGGAAAAAAAAAGGGTGGGTGTCCAAAATTGCCTGAAAAAAAGGCCGGAAACGGAAGAAATTGGGTGGGTGGGTCCCCCGAGGCCGGAAAAAATTAAAATGATCATACGTGCCTGGAAATTTTTTCCGACACCCCCCTGGTTAAACCGGATGGATTTCGACAGGTAATTTTGTCCGGGCAGTGTTTTGGACGGGTCAAATCGTGACCCCACCTGACCTTGACCTTCAAAATGGACATTTCAAGGTCAAATCGCGCAATTCGCCAAAAAGCAGAGGGGAAACAGCCTGGACGAAGTCGGGTCCACCTGCTAGTCTATATATATATTTTTGAAAACTCTGTATATATATATATATACATCATAGAATCGAACACGGCTTTGCGTATCGAGCTCAAATTTCGTATACAAAGGTAAAAACCCACGCGGATCGTCCACGTCGCATTTTGGAGAAGCTCAGAGCACCCTTCCTCCAATCTCAGTCACAAAAAACGGCACTGCCGTGGTTAATCAAGTGATAATTTAATGAGCGTTTGTTTTTGACGAGTCGCTATAAAGAGCGTTTGTTTACCATTCAACGTTATAGCATTTACAGAGAGATAGAGATATACGGGAAATACTTTTGAGTGGTCGAGATCTCGGAGACGGTTGAGCTATCGACATGAAATTTGGTATGTGAATGTATCTTGCCCCGGATACGAATTTTATCGGATCGTTGAGTCCGTGCGACACCAGCTTCGCGCATGCGCAGACCAGATCTCGGAAACGGGTGGAGCTATCGACTTGAGATTTGGTTTTTGAATAGCCCGGACAACGTCGGGCTCATCGTGTCTCCTCGTGTTTTCAGTTCTGTATTCTGACCATTCAGTTCAATTGACGAATCAATAGGTTCCAAGGAACGGGGGAAAGATTTGGTTTTTGAATAGCCCGGACAACGTCGGGCTCATCGTGTCCCCTCATGTTTTCAGTTCTGTATTCTGACCATTCAGTTCAATTGACGAATCAATAGGTTCCAAGGAACGGGGAGATTTTTATCAGGTAAGTTTTTCAACCCGAGGTGATCTTCACCATGAAACGGGTACCCACAAAGGAACGGGGGAGATTTTTATCGGGTAAGTTTTTCCGCCCGAGGTGATCTTCACCTTGAAACGGGTACCCACAAATGATATATATATGTGTGTCCTTTATATAGAATCGGACCGATTAAGCTCAAACTTGGTGTCTACGGGAAGTGTCATGGACGGGTTAAATTGTCACCCCGACCTGACCTTGAAAATGACCAATTCAAGGTCAAATCGGGTAAAATTGAAAAACAAAAAAGTAAATAAAAAAATTAAAAAGCCACAAATAACTCATTGAAAAACAAAAAAAATTAATTAAAAAATTAATTAAAAGCATTTAAAAAGCCAGTAAATTAAAAAGGCACAATTAATAAAAACAAAATTAAATAAAAACAAAACTAGAGGTGTGACTGTCCCAATGGGACTACGGATACCCCCCTTTTTAAAAAAATACTAAGATGTTTGACATGTCAGTAAACATTTAGTTAAAATAATAAAATAACAGTTCCCATTGCAGGTGTACAACCATAACCCTAATCTTAAACCTATTGACCGAAAATTGTAGGAACAAGACAGTCAATGACTGTGGGGTCGCTCACCAGACTGCAAAGACTGATAAGACTGGGACTCTGGAGACCACAACAGTCAGAACTTTTCATAATCACTTTAAAAGAAGTAGATATCTAAAGAGTTAAATCTAAAACAAAAAATTTGGAGTTATGTCCCTGGCCCCGCCCACATTTGACCCAGTGACCTGATTTGAACAAATCTGAACCCCAGTCACCCAAGGATCCTTCATACCAAATATGAACCCATATAGCCTGATGGTATTTGAGAAGAAGTCACTTTAAGAATACTATGGAGGGAAAGAGTTATGGCCCTGGCTTCGCAACTATTTCAAGTGAACTAATTCGAACAAATCTGAATGTGAGTCACCTAGGGAACATCCACACCAAATATGAAACCATTCGGTCTTATTGTTCTGAAGATGTTTAAAAGAATTACTATGGTGGGAAAGAGTTATGGCCCTGGCTTCGCAACTATTTGACCCAGTGACCGCATTTGAACAAATCTGAATGAGAATCACCTAGGGAATATCCACACCAAATATGAACCCATTTGGTCTTATGGTTCCAGAGTAGATGTTCAAATAATTGTTGTCGGACGGACAGACGATGGACGGACGAGAAGTGATGACTATAGCTCCACCGGAGCACGGGTAGGGTGGCTGATTGGTAATTAAATCTCTTATCTCCGCCCCTATTTGAACAAACGTTATCCCCATCTATGAGATCCATTCATTTGGTAATTTCAGACATTAGATTTTAAGAGTTGAACTGAACTGATTTTCCTAAAATGACCAAATCTGAAAAAATCTAAACCCCAGTCACCGAAGGACCATCCTTACCAAACATAATCTAAATAGTCCAGATGGTTCTTGAGAAGAAATTGTTTTAAGAATTACTATGGAAGGAAAGAGTTATGGCCCTGACTTCTCACCTATTTGACCTGATGAACTCATTTGAACAAATCTGAATGTGAGTCACCTGGGGGACATCCACACCTAAATATATAAACCCATTTGGTCTTTAATATGTATCTGGAGAAGAAAACAATTGATGGACGGATAGAGACATGATGACAGATGGATGGATGGGAGAACAGTCTGACATAGAGACTGACAAATTCAATCCAATATCCCCCCCCAAGTTTTCTTTGCAAAATCAGGGTATAATGAGTTCAACTGGATACTGGTGGTTAAGAACATAATATTCGAACAGACAAGCCTGAACAAATTGTCTGACATTTGCAGAATGAGGTCCCCAAAGGGTGAATTTAATGACACAATCCTGCAATGCGGGCTAGCATCACCAAATTCACCCTCTGGGGACCTCATTCTGTGTAGGCCTCAACTGCTATGGGAGACATAGCATTAGATTAAATTTCTCCAGTTAAAGTTGGTGATGTGCACCCATTGGCCACCTCAATTATGCATTTTATATTCACAAATTAGGGGATATAGAAACTAAACATAAGGGCTAAAGTAAGTAAAAATGTCAATTTAAGTGCCTATATACTTCCCAGAAGATGAGGCCTAAGCAGAATGAGGACCCTGGCTAGTGTATTTGGTGATGCTAGACTGCTGTGCAGGGTAGCATAACTAAATTCACCCTCTGGGGACCTCATTCTGCAAATGCCAGATAGAAGACAAATTTAATCCAATATATACCCCCCCCATTTTTCTTTGAATATTAGTCGTATGATTTCATCTGGATAAGTGGTGATTAAAACAATAATATGAAATGGCCAAACCTAAATTTAGTATGTCTGACATTTGCAGAATTAGGCCCCAAAAATGTGGATTTAATGACAATATTCTGTAAGGCAGGCTAGCATCACCAAATTCATCCTCAATCTGATTAGGCCTCAATGGCCAATAAAACCAAGGAACAGATTGAAGTCCTACAGTTGAAGTTGGTGATACACACCCATTGAGCACCTCAATTATGCATTTTATCTTCTGCAAATTAGGGGGACATTGAAACTGAACAGGTGGAAAAAAGTGACTAAATCAATGAAGTCCTACAGTTGAAGTTGGTGATACACACCAATTGAGCACCTCAATTATGCATTTTATCTTCTGCAAATTAGGGGGACATTGAAACTGAACAGGTGGAAAAAGTGACTAAATCAAACTGTCAATTTGATACTTAGGATACTTCCCAGAAGATGAGGACTAAGCAGAATTAGGTCCCTGGCGGGTGTATTTGGTGATCCTAGCATGCTGTATGGGGTAGCAACACTAAATTCACCATCTGGGGACCTCACTATGTAAATGTCAGACACACTATTTCCAGACTTGAAGAAATCAAAGCCATTCACAGTATCATTGAATGTCAGTCATCACCTAACATTGAATGGAAGCACCAGTTTGTTGTTAAATTGCTACAGATATGTCATCTGGCCAGTTTATATAATTAATGACCTGTACCTTTACAGATATATATGCCTCTGTGGTGAGAAATGGTATTAAATTGAGAGGTGATATGGCTTGGAAGGGATGTTGGTTGATGGCAGGGTTGAGCCTGGGCCATGTGGGAGGGGGTGGGTGGGGGAGGGTGGAATGTTTCCATAATTTCATTAAAGAGTAAAGTTTCTTAACTCTGCAGATGTTATATATAATGGTGTCACTTTTTTTCAAATGTTTAAAAAAAATTGTCCCAGAAGATGAGGCCTAAGCAGAATAAGGTAATTGAGGGTGTATTTGGTGATGCTAGCCTGCTGTATGGGGTAGCAACACTAAATTCACCATCTGGGGACTTCATTCTGCAAATGTCAGACACACTATGTCCAGGCTTGGAGAAATGAACAATGGACTATTCATTGTAGACTGGTAGAATAGTTGTTTAGCTAATGTCATGTCATGTAATGACAGATGGCAAACTGGTCTGAAGCAAGCAGTCTGAAGCAAAAATATCGGGTGACCACACTATGATAAATTGGCTTTTTCAATAATGCAGGCTTCAGTGTTCTCTTAAAAATTAATAGTGCATAGCAAAGAGGTCTGAATTATAAAGGGCCATAACTCTGTTAAAATATATCGGATCAAACCCATATTTTAACTTGATCTGTATATAAGTGTCAAAAATTCATATACCAAAGTTTGAGTAATCCTGTCTTGGATGAATTCTATATCAAAACAAGAGTGGAAGGGGTTAAATAAACAATACCAAAATCCATACAGATGAAGAACATGCTAAGAAAAATCTAGGTAAGAAATATGAGGCTGTGATGTGTCCTAAACAAAAATTAAAGGTCAAAATGCAAAAATAAATTTTTTTGTTTTTAAAGTTATGTCCCTGGCTCTGCCCCTATTTGACCCAGTGACCCCATTTGAACAAATCTGAACCCCAGTCACCCAAGGTATCTATGTACCAAATATAAGCTAAATCGGCCAAATATTTTTTTAGAAGAAGTCATTGTAAGAATCACTATGAGTTATGGCCCTGGTTTCTCAACTAATTGACCGGGTGACCTCATTTGAACAAATCTGAACACCAGTGACCCAAGGACCCTCCATACCAAATATTAGCTAAATCGGCCCAATGGTTCTGAACAAGAAGTCGTTGTAAGAATTACTATGGAGGAATAGAGTTATGGCCCTGGCTTCGCAACTATTTGACCCAGTGACCTCATTTGAACAAATCTGAATGAGAGTCACCTAGGGAACATCCACACCAAATATGAACCAATACGGTATGATGGTTTCAGAGGAGAAGATGTTTTTAAAAAAGTTGACGGACGGACAGACGGACAGACGGACAGACGGACGTACAGACGAGAGATACATTGTGCAGATTTTTTGTCCGTTGCATTATGAGGTTATCAAATCTGTTGGGATGAGTGTTGTGGGGACCACATTGAGCAGACAGACGAGAGGTACATTATGAGGTTTTTTTTGTCTAAAGTATTGTGAGGTTATTTTCACAGCTAAGTGGCAATCGTTGCGGGGTCATTTTGAACTTGGACAACATTATGGGGTTGTTTGAACAGATGAGAGATACATTGTGTGGTTGACATTGAGCAGACAGACGATAGGTACATTAAGGGGTCTTTTTGTCTAAAGTATTGTGAGGTTATTTTCCCAGCTAAGTGGCAATCGTTGCGGGGTCATATAGAACTTGGACAACATTATGGGGTTGTTTGAACAGATGAGGGATACACTGTGTGGTTGACATTGAGCAGACAGACGATAGGTACATTAAGGGGTCTTTTTGTCTAAAGTATTGTGAGGTTATTTTCCAAGCTAAGTGGCAATCGTTGCGGGGGTCATATAGAACTTGGACAACATTATGGGGTTGTTTGAACAGATGAGAGATACACTGTGTGGTTGACATTGAGCAGACAGACGATAGGTACATTAAGGGGTCTTTTTGTCTAAAAGCACAGTGAGGTTGTTTTCACAGCTAAGTGGCAATCATTGTGGGGCCATATATAACTTGGGACTAACATTGTAGGGTCGTTGTTGGGAACAAATAAGAGATACCTTGTGTGTTGGCATTGAGCAAACAAACATACTGTAAATACTTTCTATGTTATGCCAGCTTTTGTCTTCAGTTAATCAGAACTGAGCTTTAGTGGCATGAGTTGGAACAATATCAGATCAGTGATTCAGAAGTGACAGCAGGGGTAACCCTATATTATTCCGTTATGTCGATACAAGCTAAATTGTTATAATTTTACAAATTGTGATAATTTTGTTTTTATAAATCACAGGCCACACTACTACCATCTTGATTAAAAAAAATGTAGAACTAAGACTGAAATATGACATTGTTCAGATGGATAATATTTGAATTTATACACATATCATGACATTTTCAGCAACTAGAATGAACGGTATACATTATACAAGAAATAGTAGATATCACAATGGCATATCGACAAAACTGATTTTGATTGATAAATTTTGTCCTTATGCATCATGGGAAAACAATATTAGGTTTGGTCTTAGCTGACGTTTGTTGTCACTTTCCACAACTATTTAAGGTGACTTCATGACATTAAGGAGGAATAAGATGTTTATCTACAATCATGGGTTCTCAGTATGCTAGTATTATGAAGCAATTATAACAATTTGGTATATTCAATGACATTTGACATTCTAAATAGGGAATTTTCAAGAATAAGAATATATTGTAGACTTAATTTTATTGAACAAAATATAATGTTTTCACCATTTAAAGAAATTGAATACAAAAAGAAACAAATAGACGATCCAAAAATAATTGTAATTCAAGTAATTGCCCCTAAAACACACATTCTTATTGGTCGAGAGTGTCTAACATTAGTTACCTGTTGCTTTTGTGATTAATAAAGGGTAGTCATTAAGGCAAACCTGTCTTGTTATTAATAACAACCATGCAGGATAAAAAGAGTTTTTCATTATGTTTCTTTGAAAAATTTTGGCGGATTGAATTACAATAGGGATAAACATATTCTGTTGGGATATATATTCGTGGAATCAAGCATGAAAACAGTATGTGAAATCGCTAGCATGTTCACAAACTGTTTTCATGCTCAAATCGCCGAATATACAAAAACAGAGTACGTTTATCCCCTAATTGTTTCTCAAGCTTTTGGTTTGTATGAACATCGACAATGCAAGAATGCATGTTTTAGTGACAATTACTTAACTTGAATTAAAATGTAATCAAATTGATCCCTAGCATAACTTGCTTTTATTCAAAAAAAAATCCATGTTACGTAAGTTAGAAATGGTTAAAATAGAACATGTTCTAAACCACCCCTCAGCGGTTGCTTCCAGAGAATGAGTAATCACAAGTGACATTTTTAAACTATGAAATATCACAACATTAACTCTTGTGTTAGTTATCAAAGCTTTGACATGCTGTCACGCAAGTTTCTCAGAGAATTCATTTTAACTAAATTCATGATTCACATTAATATTTCAATAAATTGTGTAATTGGCAATAGATAATAAATTGGAAATAGTTAGCAATTACTCAAGCAGGTTCATACACATTCATGCCAATTGATATTGATTTCTTTGAAATATGCTGATCAATGCATTCAGATAATTTGTTTGCTTCCTTTTCTCCCTTCCATTTTCAAATGGCCAGTGAAATATATATGGTTATGTTTCTCATATTATATACTCGACATTTAGGTGAGGTACAGCACAAATTAGGTTAGTAACCATTAGTATACAGTACATGGACTAACTAAACAAATGAATATAGTGTTTTGTCAATTGTTACATGTACTGTTTTGTCCGAAAAAAATTATTCTGACTCTTAGAACTACCGATTGAATTTTTCATGTTATACTCACAATCTTGATCTGAAAGTTACAAACATAATAGACATAGCTACATAGGTAATAAATAAGACTGAGAATTTAAAACTGAGTGTGTGATTACTTATTTCTGTGGTATTTGCATCACATTGGTGTAATTTTCTTTCACATGAATCAAAATACGAATAAAAACCTGTGATATGTGGATTGAATGTGCCTGTGAAGCAAAACCCTTTTTTTCAACTTCTAAAACTTTCACATACACAATTATCTTAATGAAAAAGAAATACCTGTGTAGCTATATTTATTATCAACGTCAGTGTTCACTTATTTTGCTTTTTCCACTTTATTATCATTGCACTCATTTTTTTTTTTATATTGTCCCTTGTCCGTCGCCAAACGGAGCCATTTCTTGTGTTACTTTGTCGCATACATTTTTCAACCTCCCTGTTATTTGGGCATTTTCCATTTCTGAAGTTTGTTTCAAATAGTGTCCGCAACTCCTGTTCATCTTTTGGAAGCCACTTCTGTCTTTTATTCTTTCCTGAATAATATAGAGTAAACTTAAAAAGAATATGCTAATTTCAATAATTTCCCAGTTATAACTATCTGATGTCAATAATATACATAAGGCCAAAACAAAAATGATGCGTGTTTCCCGTAACCCGACCGACCGTCTTCAAAACCCCCCCCGACCCAAGTTCATTTTATTGGTTTTAAATAAAAAAAATCAATCTATAAACCGACTGACCGCACTGATAACCAAACTATGTACGCGTGGTTCCATTTTATCTGATTCACCTCGCGAGATAAATAATATCTTTGATATATTTATATATTTTTCGCAAAACCACACCGTCACTCTATTAACGGAGTCAACTTTAATACGATCTGATGCAATACAATACCGGAAGATCACGAGTTATCGTTCCTCTTCGCTGACCGGAAGCACGTGTTTTTGTTGATATTTACATTAAACATGGATGTTTTCCGCGGTTGATTCGAATCGAATCGATTCGAACAAGTTCATCTCAACGATGGCGGTCGCACATGGGTCAATTCAAAGTCTCTGGGTGAAAATGGAGACGTGTTCTCTTTAATATTTACAAGCTGTATAACCACAGACTACAATCGATGCAATCAGGTTCCTCTTTCGGTGTCCGGTTCTGAGTTATATCGTCCGGTTTGATAGCACAAAATACACTGTTTTCGAATGTCGTTCTCTTTCTCAAGAATTGACAGTTACTGAATCCGATTTTTGGCGCATCAATTAGAATGGTTTTTCGTCACAAGAACACAACATTGATCGGATTGCCAGATCACAATTTTACTGGGTGCATCAGCCCTTTTAATTCAGATTGTTTAGCTTCGGCAATCTGCTACGGCAACCCTTTATCGTGGCCCAGCTTGCTTCAGCAAATGGCTTCGGCATTGCCGATTGCCGTAGCCAATTATGAGGGCTGGTGCATACAAAATTCAGGATGTGTTGATAAAAATCTTATAAATGTTGTCTCACATTCAATTATGTGATTTTATCGCTCGTTTCATATATATAAAACCCAGAAATATCATTTACATCTAAATATTACCTCAAATAATAGTTATCTAACTTATCTTCCCCATAAACATGCAAGATTTGCGATCGAAAACTCGGAAAGTTTGTGCTGATTGTTAGCAAGTGCAGGGCTTTGTATTTTTTTCGCATGCATGTTAATCGCAATTTACAACAGATATAAAACACAAAATGAAGCCCATGGAATGACTTTGCATGAACAGGATGTTGTATTGTGGTATGGTAAGATATATATATTACATATAGAATACCTTTACTTTGTCCATAGTATGCACAATTTGAATTCCACATGCCATGCATGATTAACTAAATGATAAGCTACATACTATGATATACATGTAGATACCAACACTAACTCATACCAACACTAACTAGTAATCAACAGAAAACCAACTTGCCACTTCAAATTTTCTGGTTACAAAACGTCCAACAGGACATCGAAAGTGGGCCTGTGATAACAACAAATTTCCATTCATGGGGTGTAAGGTCCACTCATGGGGTGTTAGGTCCATTAATGGGGTGTAAGGTCCACTCATGGGGTGTTCGGTCCATTCATGGGGTGTTAGGTCCATCCATGGGGTGTAAGGTCCACTCATGGGGTGTTAGGTCCATTCATGGGGTGTTAGGTCCACTCATGATTATTCCCAGCTCAAAATTTTGCTTGGTTCAGGGGGTGTGAACTTCAGTTTGAAATAGGGGGTGCTGACATTTCCCAACAAAGACCCTGAAGCCAACTAATAAATTACTCATCTCTCCCCCGCGCCCCCTAAAATGTTAACTGTCAACTAATAAATTACTCATCTCTCCACTGCGCCCCCTACAACAACTCATCTCTCCCCCGCGCCCCTACAACATTAATTCATCT